>CM019071.1:151785578-151946439 GCA_009667805.1 Leptobrachium leishanense
AGATATAACCAGACCCCTCCCCGACACAAATCACACAGATATAACCCGACCCCTCCCCGACACAAATCACACAGATATAACCCGCCCCCTCCCTGACACAAATCACACAGATATAACCCGACCCCTCCCCGACACAAATCACACAGATATAACCCGACCCCTCCCCGACACAAATCACACAGATATAACCCCGCCCCTCCCTGACACAAATCACACAGATATAACCCGACCCCTCCCTGACACAAATCACACAGATATAACCCGACCCCTCCCCGACAAAAATCACACGGATATAACCCGACCCCTCCCCGACACATCAGATATAACCCGACCCCTCCCCGACACAAATCACACAGATTAAAACCCGACCCCTCCCCGACACAAATCACACAGATATAACCCCGCCCCTCCCTGACACAAATCACACAGATATAACCCGACCCCTCCCTGACACAAATCACACAGATATAACCCGACCCCTCCCCGACACAAATCACAGATATAACCCGACCCCTCCCTGACACAAATCACACAGATATAACCCGACCCCTCCCCGACACATCAGATATAACCCGACCCCTCCCCGACACAAATCACACAGATATAACCCGACCCCTCCCCGACACAAATCACACAGATATAACCCGACCCCTCCCTGACACAAATCACACAGATATAACCCAACCCCTCCCTGACACAAATCACACAGATATAACCCGACCCCTCCCTGACACAAATCACAGATATAACCTGACCCCCTCCCCGACACAAATCACACAGATATAACCCGACCCCTCCGTTTCTGTTGGTTGCCGGTGGTGGTAAGGCAGTAGTGTATGGTTTAATGTTGATTCAGTGGATGAGAAGGTTGAATGAAGGGGTTAAACCCACGGCTGAGCATGTGGCAGCAGGGGGCGCTTGGCGTGGATTCCGTTGGCCGCTGTTGACGGGGATGATGTGGAGATATTTATAGATGAAGGACACCGGCTGCAGCAAACATGGAGGAGCACAATGACCGGATTGAGAACACGGCTGGACACACACACCCCCCCCCCCCCCGCGCTCTTCACTGATTTCCCCCAAACTGATCGGGTTTCCGCTGACTCGGGCCTCGGTTTAATTCCTCCAGTAAGATTTCACACGATCAATCTGTTAGAAACATACCCCCCTCCGAGACCCTCACGGTGACACCTGCGGGAAATCGTATGAAAACGCTGCTATGGATTAAAAGCGAGGCCTGATTATTATTTGATAAATAATAATCTATATATATATATATATAAACGCGAAAGTCCTGACTGACTCATCAACGCCCAGCGGAAACCATTTAACTTAGGAATGTGAAATCTTGAAGGTGCACTGTTTTTATGATGTAGGCACCCACTAAGGAAGGATTTTTGGAAACTCCGCCCCTAAGGGGGCGAAAAAGGGGGTTGAATATTTTAAACAGGATACCTATATCTCAAAAACAGAAGATGGTACAGACGTGAAAATCAGTATTTAGATTCATCTTGACAAATAAAAAATCACGTATTTTACCATTTTCTGAAAAATCCTTGGGGGGGGCAAAAAGGGGGGTTGAATACCTTTATCATAAACGCGAAAGTCCTGACTGACTCATCAACGGCCAGCTGAAACCGTTTAACCTAGGAACGTGAAATTTTGAAGGTGCACTGTTTTTATGATGTAGGCACCCACTAAGCAAGGATTTTTGGAAACTCCGCCCCTAAGGGGGTGAAAAAGGGGGTTGAATATTTTAAACACGATACCTATATCTCAAAAATAAGATGGTACAGACGTGAAAATCAGTATTTAGATTCGTCTTGAAAAATAAAAAAAACATGTATTTTACCGTTTTTCAAAAATCCAAGTGGGGGACAAAAAAAGGGGGTTGAATATTTTAAACAGGATACCTGTATCTCTAAAACAGACAATGTTACAGTCCTGAAAACTGGTATTTAGATTCGTCTTGAAAAATAAAACAACACGTATTTTACCATGTTCTGAAAATTCCTTGGGGGGGGCAAAAAGGGGGGTTGAATACTTTTATCAGTATACCTATATTTCAAAAATCAAAGATGTTACAGACGTGAAATTTGGTATTTACAATCTTCTTGAAAAATAAAAACAGGTGTTTTACCATTTTCCAAAAATCCCAAGTGGGAGGTGAAAAAAGGGGGGGCTGAATACTTTTAAACAGGATACCTATATCTCAAAAACAGAAGACATTACATACGTGAAAATTGGTATTTAGATTTGTCTTGAGAAACAAAAAAACACCTATTTTACCATTTTCCAAAAATTCAGTGGGAGGGGGGCAAAAAGGGGGGTTGAATACTTTTATCAGTATACCTATATTTCAAAAATCAAAGATGTTACAGGTGTGAAATTTGGTATTTACAATCTTCGTGAAAAAAAACAAACGTGTTTTGCCATTTTCCACAAATCCAAATAAGGGGGGGGGGGTCGAGGGAAAGGGGGTCTGAATACTTTTATCAGTATATCTATAGTTCAAAAACCAAGTTGTACAGGTGTGAAGTTTGGTAATTACAATCTTTTGAAAATAAAGAAACACGTGTTGTACCATTTTCCAAAAATCCAAGTGGGGGGGGGGGTAAAAAAAAAGGGGGGTGAATACTTTTAAACAGGATACCTACATCTCTGTCACGGAATGGCCCAGCACCCTCAGCCAGGGGCGGTGCAGTGACAGTGGTGGCTATGGACACTTGGGTGCGGTGGCACGCACCCAGTTTTGCAAGTACTTTTATTTAGATGTGATATTGTGTGGTGTAATAAAGTTCCCCGTTGGTTTATTGCGTAATGTATTTTCCCTTTGTCTGCCTTGCCCGCCGCCATTTTCCGATCACCTTGTGGCGCAGTTCAGAATCTTCGAATCGTAAAATGGCCGATTCGGACCATCCGGTCCGAATTGGCGACTCCCTGAATCGTAATGGCCAATGGGTCCGGGGGGGCGGGCAAGGAGTCCCATTGTATTGTAATTTTGTGTAAAGTTAATAAATGCCTGAGCTGTGCATAATAAAGCCAGATTTAGCAGTGCATCCAGCCTCGACTGATGTGATTATTTCTCCGCCGTATTTTCGTATCTGAGAATCCCTCGAGGTCTCAGGGTGCGGTGTCCCAGATCCGAACCGAACCGAGCGCTCTGTGCCTGCATCGAGCATTCAGGGCAGAGGCGCAGCGGAAGGTGATTCGTTCCCAGATCGAGAGATCCGATCCGAAGGGCGCGGCCGTTGTACCGCGCTTCGGTATTGCGAGGGATTGCGGTAAGATCCGAATCCCTCGCCGATCCCGCAAGATCCGAAGATTCATCTGTCCCCGATCCGAAAAGTCCTCCACCGGAGATCCGAAGATTCACCCGCACCTGGATCGGAAACGTTTCCCGCAAGAGAAGATCCGAAACGTTTCCCACATAAGATCCGAAGATTCCTCCGCGGCTGGCAGATCCGATTTCCACGAACGTCCCACACCCACAAGGTCAGTGAACCAGCTGCTCGGGACGCTGAGTGCCGTATGGCTCAGTGGTCGGGCTGGTTCTAGGCAGGGGTCCCCTCCACCGCCCGCTAACTCCATCCCGGGGTCACGCCAGGCCGCACGAGACGCCGAGTGTGCGTCACTCGGTAGTCGGGCCAGCGGTAAGCGACGGGGTCACGCAGATTGAGCACACCCGCAGGCGGAACAACATCTCCATTCATAAACAGAAGATGTTACAGACGTGAAAATTGGTATTTAGATTTGTCTTGAGAAACAAAAAACACCTATTTTACAAAAATCCAGTGGGAGGGGGAAAAAGGGGGGGTTGAATACTTTTATCTGTATACCTATATTTCCAAAAACCAAAGATGTTACAGGTGTTAAATCTGGCACTTACAATCTTCTTAAAATAAAAAAACACATGTTTTACCATTTTCCAAGAATCCCACGTGGTGGGTGAAAAAAGGGGGTGAATACTTTTCAACAGGATACCCATATCTCAAAAACAGAAGATGTTACAGACGTGAAAATTGGTATTTAGATTCATCTTGAAAATAAAACACGTATTTTACCATTTTCCAAAAATCCATTGGGGGGGCAAAAAAGGGGGATGAATACCTTTATCACTATACCTATATTTCAAAAACCAATGATATTACAGGTGTGAAATGCGATATTTACAATCTTCGTGCAAAAAAAACCCATGTTTTACCATTTTCTGAAAATCCAGTTAAGGGGGTGGGGGAAAGGGATGTGAATACTTTTATCAGTATACCTATGTTTCAAAAACCAAAGATGTCACAGGTGTGAAATTTGGCACTTACATTCTTCTTGAAAAGTAAAAAAACACTTGGGATTTTTAGAAAATTGTAAAACACGTGGGGGGGGAGGGGGGGGGTTCTACCAAAAAAACCTCAAGTTTCTTTTAAAAAACAATTTTTAACAAATCCTAAAATCCACGCGAGCGAAGCCGCCGGCAAAAGCTAGTCCTTATTATAAAACGCTGGGCGAGAAATCAAAGCTCATTTTTAAGGATTGCAAGTACAAAGGGTTAATATGCAAAGAGCGTATAACTGTTCGGCCACAAGCGCCCCATCCTCACATTTATATCGCAGTATATACACACCTATATATACACTATATCTGACAGAAGTGAATACACCCCTATATATACAGTATCTGACAAGTGACTACACCCCTATATATACAGTGGCAAGAAAAAGTATGTGAACCCTTTGGGATTAGGTGGAGTTTTGCATGAATTGGTCATAAAATGTGCTCTGATCTTCATCTAAGTCACAACAATTTGAAAAACACAGACTGCTTAAAATAATACAACACAAACATTATATGTTTTCATGTGTTTATTGAACAGAACATGTAAACATTCACAGTGCAGGGTGGTTAAAGTATGTGAACCTTTGGACTTAATAACTGGTTGACCCTCCTTTGGCAGCAATAACCTCAACCAAACGTTTCCTGTAGTTGCAGATCAGACCTGCACAACGATCTGGAGTAATTTTGGACCACTCCTCTTCACAAAACTGTTTCAGTGTAGCAATATTCTTGGGATGTCTGGTGTGAATCGCTCTCTTAAGGTCATGCCACAGCATTTCAATCGGGTTGAGGTCAGGACTCTGACTGGGCCACTCCAGAAGGCGTATTTTGTTTTGTTGAAGCCATTCTTTTGTTGAATTACTTGTATGCTTTGGGTCATTGTCCTGTTGCATCACCCATCCTCTGCGGAGCTTCAGTTGGCGGACAGATGGTCTTACGTTTTCCTGCAAAATGTCTTGATAAACTCTGGAATTAATTTTTCCATCAATGACAACAATCCGTCCAGGCCCTGAGGCAGCAAAGCAGCCCCAAACCATGATGCTCCCTCCGCCATGTTTTACAGTGGGGATGAGGTTTTGATGTTGGTGTGCTGTGCCTTTTTTTCTCCACACATAGTGTTGTGTTTTTCCCAAACAACTCAATTTTGGTTTCATCTGTCCACAGAATATTTTGCCAGTAGTGCTGTGGAACATCCAGGTGCTCTTTTGCAAACTTCAAACGTGCTGCAATATTCTTTTTGGACAGCAATGGCTTCCACCGTGGTGTCCTCCCATGTACTCCATTCTTGTTTAATGTTTTCCTTATTGTAGATGTGTCAACAATAATGTTAGCACGTGCCAGAGATTTCTGTAAGTCTTTAGCTGACACTCTAGGATTCTTCTTTACCTCATTAAGCATTCTGCGCTGTGCTCTTGCAGTCATCTTTACAGGACGACCACGCCTAGGGAGAGTAGCAACAGTGCTGAACTTTCTCCATTTGTAGACAGTCTGTCTTACCGTGGACACATGAACATCAAGGCTTTTGGAGACACTTTTGTAACCCTTTCCAGCTTCATGCAAATCAACAATTCTTGATCGTAGGTCTTCTGAGAGCTCTTTTCCGCGTGGCATGGTTCACATCAGGCAGTGCTTCTTGAAACCAGTAAACCCCAAACTGGTGTGTGTTTTTAAAGGGCAGGACAGCTTTCAGCAACACATCCAATAATATCACACTGATTGGACTCAAGGTTGGCTCACTCCTGGCTCCAATTAGCTCTTGGAGAAGTCATTAGGATAGGGGTTCACATACTTTTCCCACCCTGCACTGTGAATGTTTACATGTTCTGTTCAATAAAAACATGAAAAAATAATACAACACAAACATTATATGTTAAGCAGACTGTGTTTTTCAAATTGTTGTGACTTAGATGAAGGTCAGAGCACATTTTATGACCAATTCATGCAAAACTCCACCTAATCCCAAAGGGTTCACATACTTTTTCTTGCCACTGTACAGTATTTGACAGAAGTGAATACACCCCTCAAAATTCTGAGTGGAACCTGACCTCTTAAAGCGCTGTATGGTCTTGGCCGCAATGCTACAGCTCAGTTTCAGGGTCTTGGTGGCCGTTGTCAGAACTGACATAGCGCTCCCCGTGTCAAACCCCAAGACTTTTATTTCCCATGGCAAAAACCCCCAAAAGACATAGACAATTGCCTTGGGAAAGACTTTATGTTCAGTTATATTGTGTGGTGTGATTTTAAATGTATTGTTGTCGCGGAACCTCTTGCTCAGAGACTGGACGGTATTAACCCCTCGCTCCTCTGCTATTCCCCTCAGTTAAGCCATTTGTCTGTGTTTTAATGTTTAAAGTGGAGTTTTTGTGACCCCCCCCCCTATTAGCACATAATCCAAATGCCTGTAAACCTGCCTTTTATGCTGACTGTGTTATCCGACACCAGGGTTAACCTGGGATTGAGAGCATGAGATGGGTTTGAAACCCCAGCCAATCACCATCCAAGGAGCTAGAAGGGCCAACCAATCCCATCCCAGGAATGCACCTCATTAACTGTAACAGAGACATCTTCAGAAACTATAAACGTTGGTGCCCGGAAAACTAATTGCTCCAGCGGGGTGATTTTTCAAAGGTGGGGTGATCCTCATGCGAGCTACCGTTGTGGTGCTTTTCAGGAGGGAGCTCCATTGGGAACCCTCGTTGCTGAGCCTTTCTTGACCCCAGGAGCTCAGGCAGCCCTGACCATGCGGCATCAGCTGGGGATAACTACTATATGCTGCCATCAGTGCCCCTGCCCCCAGATATAGGCGCTTTTTGGACTGTGACCCCCCTAGGGGTGCGAGCTGTCAAACAGTACCTCTGGATTGCCGCTGCTCCCCTGGAATCCCCCCCAAACAAGGACCTGTGCTCTGTATGACTGCAGTTACAGTTATTTATAAGGTGCCACCAAATACCGTAGCACTGTACAACGGAAAAGACAGAATAACCAATACACATGCAAGTTAAACACATAGAACAGTACCAGAGAAGCCCCTGCTCAAGAGCTTGCACTCTGAGAGGACCAGAGGGGGAACAGGCTGAATGGCGGTGCCGAAATGTCTGGGGGGCGGGAATGTTAACTGTTGTTATCTGATTCTGAACCAAATAAAAGCAGGTCATGTGAAATGGCCAGAGAGAGAATCCTGTTTGAACATACAGCTTGTCTGGTGTCTCATTTAGGGTACCCACTATCACTCTCAGAAGGCACAGAGTGGCCCTCTGGAAATCAGAAGAGGCTCCAAGGCAGAGAATCAGAAGCAGGCGGGTCAAGCTGCTCGAGGTGCTGAGGACGGTGCTCCCAGTAGCCGGGCTGACCGCAACGAGGGGGTGTCTGGAGAGTCAGGACAGACGGGAAGAGACGGCTTCCCATCACAGCCGTGCTGCAGCTCAGTTTCGGGGTCTTTGTCGCCGTGCTGCAGCTCAGTTTCAGGGTCTTGGTTGCTGTGCTGCAGCTCAGTTGCAGGGTTTTTGCCCCCGTGCTGCAGCTCAGTTTCGGGGTCTTGGCCGCCATGCTGCAGCTCAGTTTCGGGGTCTTGTCCGCCGTGCTGCAGCTCAGTTTCGGGGTCTTGCCCGCCGTGCTGCAGCTCAGTTTCGGGGTCTTGGCCCCCGTGCTGCAGCTCAGTTTCGGGGTCTTGACAATCTTCTTATAGCCTTGGCCATGTTTATGTAAATTCTTTTTTTCAGATCCTCAGAGAGTTCTTTGCCATGAGGTGCCATGTTGAACTTCCAGTGACCAGTATGAGAGAGTGAGAGCGATAACACCAAATTTAACACACCTGCTCCCCCATTCAAACCTGAGACCTTGTAACACTAACGAGTCACATGACACCGGGGAGGGAAAATGGCTAATTGGGTCCAATTTGGAGCTTTTCCCTTAGGGGTGCAGTCCCTTTTGTTGGCACTGGTTTAGACATTAATGGCTATGTGTGTGTTGAGTTATTTTGAGGGACAGTAAAGTTACACTGTTACACAAATTGTACACTCACTACTTTACATTGTAACAAAGTGTCATTTCTTCAGTGTTTCAGATGAAAAGATAGAAGATAGAGTCTCTTTCAGCCTTCACTGTTTTGTGTTTTTTTTTTTTTTTTCATTCAAGTTGTATGATCTTATCGCCGTTGTTTTATTATGGGCTCAAGATCCCTCATGCGTTTATTTTCCCATTTTGAACATACCATTTGACTCTCACTTTTTACGACATCTAAATCCCCCCACCCATGTGACCCTTAATGTCCTAATGTTCAATTCTAGGAACTGATCAGTAAGCATCCAGACCTGAGGAAGAGAGGAATCCTCTCTAAAGCTCGTCTTTTAAATGTAACGTTAGTCTAATAAAAAAAATGTATCACTACGTACTGCTATACTCGTGATTTTGGCATCTGGACTAACACGGCCTATGGAATTACTGATTAGTGTCACAGACCTCACTCGTCTGCCTGTCCTGCTCTCCCAGCACCCCCTCACCTAGATCAGCCCGGCCGCTGAGTTGCTCGGAACTCAGTGCCTCAAGCAGACTGATCTGTAGCTCCTTAGGTCCATTGCTCCTTGTGGCTGAATGGAATGGAAGAATCGCTGAGTGTCTTCCCAGGTTAGGTGATGTAGTTCTGAATGAGACACCAGGCAGGCTGTATGTTCAAACAGGAGTCTGATCGTTATTGAAAAATGCACCATTGTTTATGCTCAGGTCCAACAGGGATCATCTGCATAAACCAAACCCCCTTTGAAACCACTGGGAGATTCCACTGGAACATAATTACAAACATTACTTAGCTTCAGTTATCACACAATGTTAACATAATCCATTGTTCCAATGAATCAGATAGGGACAGTGTTTGCTAGTCAAGGGTAGATTCATAAAGCCTCAAACATGCAAACAGATAACAGAGCACACAAACCTAATTACATTCTGGTTTTTACAAAGAAATAAGCTTTAAACTAAATCGCAAGCAGTAAATAATGACGAAACTGTCTCAGGCCCGCATCTCCAAAGTCGCATTAAAACACAGTAATAAAAGTACATTTACACTGGGCATAAAGATTGCATTGGGGAATAAATGCCATTTAGAGGGAATGAGTCCTAAAACATGGGAACACAAAGGGAATAAAGGTCGTCTGTCCATTCAGCATGGGAGCGCCATGTCAGGTCTGTGACATAATGTAACGGTTGGCTCCCTCTTGGGCCATCGTGGTGGCTTGGAACATGGAGTGTAGCCCTTAAGGCAAGTGAGCTACTGACTGGACACATCAATAAAACAGACTTGTTTCTCCAAAAACCAAGGAGCACAAAAGCAGGACTGAATAGCCACTAAGCTCCGAAGGTTTCAAGACCAACAGATAACCCAGGACACGCTCGGAAACACCAACAATGTAAGACAGTAGATGAATTATGCAGGCTGCAGGGCAGTCAACAAACTGACAGACTTGGTGAAACAGGAACAGGACCTGAACTGAACTCCACTTCAGGATGATACAGGAAACAGACAGTGACACATGGAACCGGGGGGCCAGGAGAAAACTAAAGGGATGCCTATGCTGGGAATACTAAAGAAAACCCTCACAAAGAATTAACAGATAAATATAAATAAGAAGGGCAAGGGATAAACAAGACAGACAAAACATCCTGCACCGAGGAGGTCCTTTTAATGGCCTCAGAGACTATACTAAACTAGGACAAACAAAATACATGAAACATAAGAATGGTCGTTCAGGCAAGGTTGGCAACAGATCAGCATACAGAGTACCAGGAGTGAGCAGAAAAGGATCGTCAGGAAACACAGCCAAGGTCAAAACAAGAATACACTAGGACAAGAATGCTTAGCAGCAACACTGGGAACAGACAGGACACAACCACCATCAAACTCCACAAACTGTCAATGAGGCTCTGTGCTGCTGGGATATTTATAGGGAGTGGGTCTGTGTGATTGGGCCATGTGACCCCAGACCAGGAGATCACAACAGAACCCCAGATCAGCCAGACACACCACGGGAAAACAGTCATGAAGGCCCTTCACCACCAGGGTGTGCAGCCAAAACCAGGGAAAATGTAACATAACTCCCTCCCTTACGGGTGACCCCCTGGGCTCCCAAAACAAAAATATGGCAGAAGTTGTCAGGGAAACAGATTATGGATACCAGTCACCAAAATCCATTGGGGTCCCACTCCTCAGAGTCATCAACATCCTCCTCGAGACGCCTCCTTCTATGAGGGTTCTTCTGAATGGCAGCCCAGTGTTCCTTCCAGGACACCAGTCTAAAGGGCGACTGCACAAAGCCCTCAGGGACATGACAGGGTAAGGGGATCTCGGCATCAGTCAGACAGGACATAGAAATCAGATTGCGCTACACTTATTTTTCTCGTATCCAAAGGGAAATCTAGATCTTGGTTGATGGCTTGCTCTTCTAACCAGACCTCAAAACAAGAGAAGAAAACTTTCATGGTGCAGACCATAACACTCTCAAGATGTATACCATGTATTATGGTCTCACTCACATTTCGTCTGAGCCACCGGCTCCGGGATCTTGCGCCTTAGATCCCGGAGCCGGTGACTCAGATGAATGTGAGTGAGACCATAATACATGGTATACATCTTAAGAGTGTTATGGTCTGCACCATGAAAGTTTTCTTCTCTATTGTTTTGAGCTCTGGTTAGAAGAGCAAGCCATCAACCAAGATCTACATTTCCCTTTGCGCTACACTTATTTTTCTCGTATCCATTCTTTGGTTGTACCGGACAAGGACAACCCCACCAAGTGGATTTGTTATCTCCATCTAAAGTCTTCCATCAAATTTTGCCCAATCATGGGCTCACAGAGCTAAATCTCGCAGCACACTATATAAGGCTTCACACAGTGGGGTCTCATTTCTACATAATATCTGGGAATTGTTCTAATCTGTGTGTTCTCACTGCCACCAAGTATTTTGGGGGTTACTCATTTATACAAAATATCTGGGAATTGTTGTAATCTTTGTGTTCTCACTGCCACCAAGTATTTTGGGGGTCAGTCACTTATACAAAATATCTGGGAATTGTTGTAATCTTTGTGTTCTCACTGCCACCAAGTATTGTGGGGGTCTCATCTCTACAAAATATCTGGGAATTGTTCTAATCTGTGTGTTCTCACTGCCACCCATCAGGGGGTCTCACTGATTTATAGGAGGTTTCTGGGAATTGTAATCTGTGTCTTGTCACTGGCTGCCAGCTATCAGGGTGTCTCACTGAGTTATACCAGAGTTCTGGAAATCGTTACTCTTTATACCAGAGTTGAATCAGGGTTCTGCATATCTCCAATTTTTTTAACAGAGTTGAATCAGAGTTCTGTATAGCTTTAATCTATATATCACTCACCATGTCAGAAAGACCATAAAGGACATGCAGACACTCCCAGACACAGATAAGATGGCAAGCAGCCTCTGTGTCGGGAGGCTGTGCCTCTGGTCATCGTGGACGTGGTGCATCCTCTGCAGGGGCACGCTTGTCCTTTCTAACTGGTGCTGGCCGTCTTAAACAGCAGCAACATACAGAGGATTTGGTGGATTGGCTAACCAGGCCATCCTCATCCTCCGAGTCCTCTGCCAGCCAGGCTTGTAGTGCTTTACAGTCCACCTCAGCTGCCAATGCATCTAATGCAGCCTCCATGTCCACAGCTACTCCTGCCGTAGCCTCACTATCACACACGGAGGAGTCAGCTGAATTGATTGACTACAATGACAGTGACATGCTGCTTGAGGATGCGCAGCAACTACAGTGCTCTGATTCACTCTCTGAGGTTGAGGAAGGGAGTATAATCAACCTAGAGGAAGGGGGTGCCAGTGACACACCAATAACTGGCACTCATGTTGCCCCAGCAGCTGCAGCATACTGCCAAGTTGGCTCCAGTGACAAGGAGATAGGGGGTGATAACAATGATGATGAGGTCACTGACTCCACCTGGGTGCCTGATCGAACTGAGGAGTCAAGTGAGGCGGCACAACAAACACGAGGCACAACATCCTCTATGACCAACCATATCACTAGCCAGTCCAAGGCATCAGATGTCAGAGCTGCTCAGGTGCAGAGCGCTGTTGTCTCAAAGCACACATCCAGGAGCTCTGCTGTCTGTGAGTTCTTTAAGAAATGTGCAGCAGACCGCACCGTTGCTATTTGTAATCTATATCAGATGAGGCTCAAGCGTGGGAAAGACACTGGACGCTTGGGTACCACGTGCTTGAGGCGACATATGACCACATGCCACGCATCCCGTTGGTGCAAAACCTTGCGTAGGTCCTCCTCACCTGTCTCTACCCCCCCTATATGTCCTGCCATGTCATTGACTCCAACCTCCACTGACAGGGATGATGCTACAGTAATGGATGTACCAGGTCCTTCCTCACAATGTGTCACAGTCCACCCCGGGTGCCTGCTGTTGTACCTGTCCTGCACACCTAGATCTAATAACTTTGCCCTGGATCTCTTCTTTCTTAGATTCCATTCCAGGTTTTGCCCAGGCTCAGCACCTTGACCAGGCTCATGGAGATCCAGCCTGGGTCTTCCTTTTCTAGGCCTGGACTTCCAGCTGAGGTCCATCCATGATTTAACCTCCTTAAAAGGCAGAGAGACTCAGTCAGCAGTGGTTCTGCATTGTACTCCCTGACTGAGGTCATCTGGATGTGTGCAAACCTGCTCCAGCTTATCCTGTGTATCCAGTATCCATCTGTCTACCCTGTTGTTCCTGGATACATCTCTGTTTGTGCAAGGGACTCTCAGCGATCTACACCTGTGGATTACAGTTCATCTCCGTCTCTGACCTTTTGATCAAGGTACCACTGTCCGCTGTCCAGACTTCTCCTTGGTGGGCCCTGTCTGCAGTCTGGGACTGCATTGCCCACAATCCTCAGTCAAGAACTCTCCCTGGACTTTATATAATTCCTTTGTTCTTTTATGTGCCTGCAGTTAAGGCCCATTTATGTTTCATTAAAGAATCTTCATTGCGTGATTCCTGTCTGGCCTCCCCTCTGTGTTGCCGCCTGCTGGGCTCATACCAAAACCGCACACGCCACGTGACACAATGTGACAGCATCCCATCAGTTGAAGATTTACGCAGTCAGATTACATTGTCCCAGCTGCTGCAGCGTAAGAAAAAATATAGTCCCAACCATCCCCAAGCACAGCGTCTAAATGCCAGCTTAGCAAAATTACTCGCATTACAGCTGCTGCCTTTCCAGCTGGTGGACTCCGCTTCTTTCCGTGAATTTGCTGAATGTGCTGTACCACAGTGGCAGGTTCCAAAATGCCATTACTTTTCACGGAAGGCCATTCCAGCACTATACCAGCACGTGGAAGACAATGTTATCGAGTCATTGGCAAAGGCAGCCAGCAGCAAGGTGCATGTGACTTTAGACACTTGGTCCAGCAAGCATGGACAGGGCCGTTACATTTCCTTCAGGGCACACTGGGTAACTCTGATTGCAGCTGGGAGGGATCCAAGACGGGTCTCTGTGCTGGAGCTTTTTCATCCACCACGCCTCCAGAAAGCTGCTTGTATGAGGTCTGTCTGCTCCACCACCACCACCTCCTCCTTCTCTGTCTCTGGCGAAGTGGCAGTTAAACCAACGTGTGACAGGGGCTACGCAATGGCTCAAGCAAAAAGATGCCATACTGTGCTTGAGCTGGTTTGTTTAGGGGACAGGAGCCACACCAGGCTAGAAATTCTGTCAGCTCTGCAGGGGCAGGTGCAGAGATGGTTAACACCATGCCAGCTTCAGCTGGGAATGGTCGTCTGTGATAATGGCAGCAACCTTCTCTCCGCCCTACGCCTGGGTAAATTGACGCATGTACCATGCCTAGCACACGTCCTAAATCTGGTGGTACAGTGTTTCCTAACCAAGTACCCAGGGCTGGCGGAGCTTATCAGCCAGGCCAGAAAAGTCTGCAGCCACTTCAGACGGTCACTCCCAGCAAGTGTTCGCCTGGCAGAAATTCAAAGAGAATTCCACCTTCCCACAACCCGTCTGATCTGTGACATGCCCACCAGGTGGAACTCGACATTAGCAATGCTGCAGCGTATGCACAAGCAGCAGAGGGCCATCAACGAGTACCTGTGTGAGTATGGCACAAGGACAGGTTCAGGTCAACTTGTTTCCCCCTCCCCCGCAGTGGCTGATGATCAAGGAAGCATGCACTGTACTGTCACCATTTGAGGAGGCAACGAGGATGGTGAGCAGGGACAGTGCATGCATCAGTGACACAATTCCTTTAGTGTTCCTGCTGGAGCGCACTCTGCAGGGAATTATAGATGTGGCACTAGAGGCAGAGCAGCGGGAGGAAGAGGAGGCCTCCCCTAGCTCTCAAGGCCCCAGTCTTTCCTCAGACAGCATTGCAGCGGGTCCTCCTCAGATCAGACAGGAGGAGGAGGAGGAATATTTAAGTAGTGGGGGCATTGAAGGTGGGGATTCCTCAAGGGGGGGTTTGTGTGCCCAGAAACACAAGGACTAGTACCTGTCTGGGAGTAGGAAGTGCACGATGGGGTCATCCTCATTGACCAGGAAGACGCGGAAGCTAATGCCACCTCCAACATAACCGCGCCGCTGCCTACATAACCGCGCCGCTGCCTACAAAACCGCGCCGCTGCCTACAAAACCGCGCCGCTGCCTACAAAACCGCGCCGCTGCCTACAAAACCGCGCCGCTGCCTACATACCCGCGCCGCTGCCTACAAACCCGCGCCACTGCCTACATAACTGCGACGCTGCCTACATACCCGCGCCACTGCCTACATACCTGCGACGCTGCCTACATAACTGCGACGCTGCCTCTTAGACTGTAAGCTCTGGGGCAGGGTCCCCTCTTTTACTGTTGTTATTCTGACTCACCCATTGTACAGCGCTACGGAACTTGTTGGTGCTTTATAAATGCTTGTAACTGTACACTATGCAGCCCAGTCTGACCAGGGCCACACCTGATAATGGATTATGCGTCCGGATGGCGGATCCTTTCAGTGTTAATATGACGCGGCGGGAGCTGCATCAGATGCGCAAACACAGAGATAAAAAAAAAAATGATTCCACAAACTGCAAAATGTACCGGCTAATGTACCAGCTGGATGGAGTGTGTACCGGCTAATGTACCAGCTGGATGGAGTGTGTACCGGCTAATGTACCGGCTGGATGGAGTGTGTCCCGGCTAAATGGAGTGTGTACCGGCTAATGTACCAGCTGGATGGAGTGTGTACCGGCTAATGTACCAGCTGGATGGAGTGTGTACCGGCTAATGTACCAGTTGGATGGAGTGTGTACCGGCTAATGTACCAGCTGGATGGAGTGTGTACCGGCTAAAATGGAGTGTGGTACCGGCTAATGTACCAGCTGGATGGAGTGTGTACCGGCTAATGTACCAGCTGGATGGAGTGTGTACCGGCTAATGTACCAGTTGGATGGAGTGTGTACCGGCTAATGTACCGGCTGGATGGAGTGGTGTACCGGCTAATGTACCAGCTGGATGGAGTGTGTACCGGCTAATGTACCAGCTGGATGGAGTTTGTACTGGCTAATGTACCAGCTGGATGGAGTGTGTACCGGCTAATGTACCAGCTGGATGGAGTGTGTACCGGCTAATGTACCGGCTGGATGGAGTGTGTACCGGCTAATGTACCAGCTGGATGGAGTGTGTACCGGCTAATGTACCAGCTGGATGGAGTGTGTACCGGCTAATGTACCAGCTGGATGGAGTGTGTACCGGCTAATGTACCGGCTGGATGGAGTGTGTCCCGGCTAATGTACCAGTTGGATGGAGTGTGTACCGGCTAATGTACCGGCTGAATGGAGTGTGTACCGGCTAAATGGAGTGTGTACCGGCTAATGTACCAGCTGGATGGAGTGTGTACCGGCTAATGTACCAGCTGGATGGAGTGTGTACCGGCTAATGTACCAGCTGGATGGAGTGTGTACCGGCTAATGTACCGGCTGGATGGAGTGTGTACCGGCTAATGTACCAGTTGGATGGAGTGTGTACCGGCTAATGTACCGGCTGAATGGAGTGTGTACCGGCTAATGTACCAGCTGGATGGAGTGTGTACCGGCTAATGTACCAGCTGGATGGAGTGTGTACCGGCTGGATGGAGTGTGTACCGGCTAATGTACCAGTTGGATGGAGTGTGTACCGGCTAATGTACCGGCTGAATGGTGTACCGGCTAATGTACCGGCTGGATGGAGTGTGTACCGGCTAATGTACCAGCTGGATGGAGTGTGTACCGGCTAATGTACCAGCTGGATGGAGTGTGTACCGGCTAATGTACCAGCTGGAGTGTGTACCGGCTAATGTACCAGCTGGATGGAGTTTGTACCGGCTAATGTACCGGCTGGATGGAGTTTGTACTGGCTAATGTACCAGCTGGATGGAGTGTGTACCGGCTAATGTACGGCTGGATGGAGTGTGTACTGGCTAATGTACCGGCTGGATGGAGTTTGTACCGGCTAATGTACCGGCTGGATGGAGTGTGTACCGGCTAATGTACCGGCTGGATGGAGTGTGTACCGGCTAATGTACTGTACTGTAATGTACTGTACTGTAATGTACTGTACTTAGACATCTAACAGTACAGTCTCGCCACCCAGGACAAACCGAAAACCAGAGAAATCTCAATGTATCCTTCCTGGTAATATATATATATGCGGGGCACAGAAATCACTGCGACCCCACGGGCACCATGGACTAATATGTGGGCATCTCACGGCAGGGGAGGGGAGGCCGCGCTTGTCTGCTTGTGTTCTGTAATGCTGGGTTCAGGGCGTCCTGCAGGGTGGGGTAGCACAGGGTCGGCCATGGACATCCTGCGACCTGGTGAGTGGAGGGTTAATCTCGCTTGGCTCTGTTTGCACATTGTGCTGCAGGTTCCCTGCCATATGCGGCGCCGCCTCCCGCCAGGCTGCTATTTCCCATCCACAGGCAAACACGGATGCTGTGAACAATGGAGTGCTAGCTCAGGTGTCCCGGCAGGGAAGGAGGCACTGAACGCCCCCCCCCAAAAAAGTTTAATTCCAAAAACAGCAGCAGATCTCACATCCTGCACCTCGAAAACCCCAACCTGCCACATCTACTGCAAGGCGACTCCATGCATCAACAACTGCATCCGAGCGTCAGGAGTCAGCGCAAGGGGCGGAGTCACACATTATTCATTTGCGTGGGACTCAGGGTTGAGGTGACTTCATGCTCCTCCGGGGCGGGGCTCAGATTTTGGGGAGTGTAAGAAGCTCATTGTTATTTTTTATGGGTTTTTCCTTTTGTATATTCTTTGGGATTGAGGCTAGGGTCAAACGAAAGCATTTTTACACGCGAACGTAAAAAAGTGCGTCCGAACGAATTGACGTATTTTTTCACGGAATTTGCGAAAACGGTCATACGATGCGCATTTTTCGTGCGTGATTTTGTTCGGATCGTCAATAAAACTCTTTTTGCGTCTGGACGTTATGTAGGCTGGACATTAGCAGCGTCTGACATCTCCAAATCACGCAAACACGCCGCAGCTGCGCACTCTGTACATCCGTACTAGCGGTTCGGCGTTCTCGAAAAAATGCGTTCATTTTCCACTTGCGTTGCGCGGCCGGACTTTCGTGCGACCGTACTTTGTATATTGGCTGTCATTGCCCGTCATTTGCTGCTAGTGCGGCCGTGATTAAGTGTGCCAGAACGCACGTTAAAAGTGCGCTGGTCTGACCCCAGCCTTAGAGCCGACGTGTGACGCAGGTTCATGCGAGGAGCGAAATGTCACGGTCAGCCGGATAGAAATCCTGGAGACTTGCGGCTATTCCCAGAATCCCCATGTATCATAGAAGGCTTTCAGGACACGCAGCTCTGTCACACCATCTAGTGGCAGAGTGAGGGCAGTGCGCCGACTGAATCTGGGACTTCAAGGACACGACCACTTCTATAAGAATTATACCCCTATGCTCTTCTTACAACTTTCCCCATGTAAGTTACCTTCTTAATACCAACTAAACACCCCTCACCCCCCTTCCCTTCCCTGTAAATGAAAACACAACAAAGTATTGGCATTTTGAAAAGGTCACGTCTTTTATTACTTAAGGCCAAATTCTTTGCCTCTAAGGCAGAATTATTATTATCGATCCTCGTATGCCAAATACGCGACACCAGATAACACTGGCAGCCAGATAACACTGGCAACTGCAATGCACCACAAGCATTGCCCAGAAATAGCACCCCACGTGGCTAAGCAGGATGAGCAGACGTCTGCTCAGTGTATTTTTATGGCAGATAGCAGGCCGAGAGGATCTGCAAACCAGGAAGGCACCTGAGCCTGGCCGTATGAAACCACAACTCACCCCGTACCCTGTAGACCCTCCCCCCACTATCGCCCTCCACGTGCCAGGCCGCCTATTTCACACCTTGAATATCAGACCCAAAAGGGGGGGGGGGATGTATTTTTTTTTTTTAAATTCTATCCCCCACAGTTGTATTGCCCTGACGATTGGAAAATAAAAAATTCCAGAAACACCAAGCTTTGCACCATCCTCTTTGAATCCACTCCTGGGCCATTTGCCTGCTCACCATTTGAAATTACACTAGACCATTTGATCTTAATGTCTGGCCATTCCCCCCCAAACCACCTACAATTCTCCCCGATCAACTAAACTTATATTGTTACCCCCACCCCGATCCTACCACATTCTCCAGTCCCTTTGGAACCCGTTACCATGAATGAAATCGTCCAAGTAATGTACTATACGTCTCCTCCCCGTTCTCTTCTCCACCAACCAATGCAAAAAAGTAGGAAGCCTTTAAAAAGGGAGCTCGGGATATTGCCCACCCCAATGGGTAAACAGATATCTATGTAAAATTACCCATCGAATCTACACCCCATTAAAAGAAAACCCCCTGGACACAGTGGTACGGCCTGAAGGCTGACTCTAGATCAAGCTTAGCTAACTGTCCCCTCGCCAGCTACCCTTACCAAATTCACCAACTGAATGAATGGTAGCTAACAGAAACATCTTCCCTACTTATTGCCTCTGCAAAGAAACAGCCGCCCCAATGTTTATTTGTATGTATTTTCCTTACATTCCCTTACTCTGTGTATCATGTAGAGTATTGTATTCCCTCTGTATAGCGTAACCTCTTTATAACGATCCAGTCTTTGTATAGTGTACACCCCCCTGTAAGTAATGAATTCCTTTTGTTTTCACATGCTTTCATCAGCCCCTCCCCTCCCACCAGCAACTAAGGTCACCAGCTCACTGTTATCTGATCCATTGTTCCTATCTGAGAGTGACTCTATTGTTTCTGCACCTTCCCACTCCGTGTTTGTGTGTCCCCTTGCGAATTGTAAATAACGCAGTCTCCATTTTGAGTTGAGAAAGCGCAAGGATGTTCTGTACATTAGTGGCTGCATTGTCCTCCATTTTATGAGTCCTCAGCCCTGGAATCCTTTATCAATAGTACCAAGCTGCACATGTGAAAGTCTTTAACCTCCGTCCACCAATGAAACAGATTCTTGCTTAGTATATTAATCTATAGCCCCGAAGTTAAATCAACCGAACTAACCTAATGACACAGCATTTGCTAACATACAAAATCACTGTTTAGTTGATAAGCCTCTTCAGAAATTATAACAGACACATTTAGATGTGTATTTGGTTAGTAATTGTTATATATTCATAAGTCTGGCAGAAACAATCTGGATTAATTTAGTTGCGCAAATGTAAGCTTAAACAGATTGTACAGTTACTGCTGCAGCACTTCCTCATTGGCAGCAGAACATGTGACTTTTTGAGGTTTAAGATGGCTGCCAGCCATGCGGTCACTGACTACCTATGTTTATAAGATCATACAGACTATACAAATAATAAGGTTTGATCAAGTAATACAAAGTGAAGCAAATATCAACGAGCATATTCTAGCTAACAATGCAAATCACTAGAACGGATAAATTAGCGCGTATTTAACCCAATAGATTACCCACACACGCATATAGTATATTATCAACATAGCTTCAAATTCACCGAATTAATACACTTAATACTTATCCACTCCCAGGCTTTATTATGATGATGGTACAAGTGTGAAATAAGAGTGAGTTACTGCACATGTTTCCTCTATTCCTGAAATAAGTCTATCATCTCCCTCAATAAAGACAAAGTTACCGTTCTAAATAATTATTTACTCAACTGTAGCAAGTGCTCAAAACAAAAGATTGTACATTGCTGCTGTGTCACTTTAAAAATTGCAACAATTAGAATAGTGAACTTAGATACAGTATACAAATTAATTTGTTCAACTTATTGCTTAGCCCTTGGGGTTACTCCAACATTATTTAAAACACACAGCTCTTTGAATAACCCTGTAAATCATAACCCACATAGAAGCCCAGCATGTGAAGCTGCTTGAGAATCCACTAAAGGTGTTACTCAGTAATGCAAGTATGGTGCTTTTCTCATTCGGCACACTATAAAGTTATAGTGACTAATGACCAGTGATTCAGTCTGTTATATCAAGTTCCTATGTGTGATTACATTCCCTTTGTGTTGTCTCCGTGTGCTATGGCTAGGTTTCTGTGTGTTTCTATTGTGTGATTACGGCGTGTTATAGCAAGTTTTTTTTATTTATTATTATTTTTTTTATTTATTTTAGTGTTATTCTACATTAGTGATTTCAGTGTGTTCTATAGAGGTATTTCGTGATTTCAGGGTGTATGATAGCTACATCATTAGCGTGACTTTGTGTGTTATACCGAGGTCCTACGTGTGATTTCACCATGTATAGTGAGTTCCTTCTGTGTGTATGGTGAGGGCACATGCGTGTATAGGGAGGCCCTGTGTTTGATTTACTGTGTTTATATGGGTTGCTTAGTATGATTTTGGCCTGTACAGTACACTACAAATTGGCTGCAGCCATGGATGATACTAAAATTGGACAGTCAGTCATGTGCTATACTGAGCACTTAAACTAACAAGGCACAGCAGTCCACAGACAGCCAAAGGCAAAATTACTGGAAATCCTAATACCCCTAATAACATACAAAACAACAAATCACTGAATTCTGGCAGAGTTATCCCAGAACAATAACCCATTAGAAATTACTATCACGCAGCTCTACACCAAATGAACAAGGAATACAGTATTGCAAATTGAAACAAATATAAATAAGCATCCACTAAATAAACCTACAAATCCATACAATGGGAAACCCACACCTATCCTTCCAATAAATAATGGAACTAGGAATATATATGTAGCAGACTTATGATAATAGAGTATGCATAACAGATTGATACTGCAAGTAATACTTATCCAGTCATTGGGTTTCATACGATGATGGTGATGGCAAAATGGAGCTAGCCGCTGCTCTGTCTCTGCTGCTTCTTTCTCAAAAGAAAATTAGCTGCAATACACAAAAATGCCCCACGCACTCCCTTTTATACCCCTCCTCCCCCTCCCTCACACTGCTTATCTCCCTATTGTATCCAATCATAAAGAGCCATGCTTAAGCTCATAGAACAAAGGCCCCCATGCCTGATCACATAGAACAAAGGGAACTCACTCCCTTTCACTCTTGCGTAATTCAGGGATAATTCTTAAACCTCCCTCACTCCTAATTAGTCTTTCTCTCGAATCAAGCTCGATTACAAACAAAAACACATTCTCCAATAATTTTAATTATGTAAAAAAGTTTTTATCTCCCGTTTCCATTTGGTGGATTTTTCCCATGCTGCAACATTTACCAAAATGAGTGCAAACGTTTTACTTTGATACTGTAGATTAGATAAAGCAAAGCCACAAACAGTTAGGGCCCTATTACAATCTGGGCGTTAAAACGCAGGCGCAAGAGGAAAAACTGCGCCCGCAGTTTTCCCCCCCTTGCACCTGCTTTTTAACGCCAGATTACAATACAGGCACAAAAAAAAGCTGCCTGCATCGTAGCAGCCGTTAAAAATCAGGATGCTCGTGGCAGAGCTAAGCGCAGCCACGAGAATCCAACGCTGGAGTCCATAGGACTCCATTGAGTTCCTCTCTGCCGGTCACGTGGCTGGCCGGATCTCGCATCGCGAGACCCGGCCGGTCAGCGTAGTGATACGCAGGGAGAGACGGGGGACTTTTTGCCCCAGTCTTTCCCTGCCCCCGCCAGCCGGAGGAGGCGACCGGAGCCGCGGTCCTCGCCGCGGGACAGAGGGTGAGTATGTGATTTATTTTTTTACTTTTTTAAGCTGGTGTTAACACCAGGTCCTGGCTCTGGTTAACTTTTCGTTGACCAGAGCCAGGCGTTAATCAGCGCTGATTAACACTTTGTGCTCCCTATACTTAACATGTGGAGCGCAAAGTGCAGTGACCTCGCGCTGAGAAGCGCAAGGTACCAAACACTAATGGGTTTTTTAACCCGTTTGCGTTTGGATTGTAATATGCCCTGAACACCGCAGCTAACGGTAGCACTCACGCAGGTGAGCGCTACCGTTAGCGTGCAGAGTGTAATAGGGCCCTTAATGAGGTGGGGAGGAAATGTTTAGATAAGGCTGCTGGGGTGTATTGTGTTCTACAGGCTACCTGAGATAAGAGCTGGCAGCTGAAGGAGATAAAACAGGGAGCTTAAAGACTTGTAATCCCCCCCAATGATGTGCTTTGAATACATCCCACACAATACAATGATGTGAGTCGTTGACTGATCCATTCACTCCATTCTATGACCAAAGCCACACATTGAGGAGCAAGTGATGGAAAGATACTGTTTGTGGGGGGGATAAGAGGGAGAGAGTGCCTGTGAGGGAGGGATGGGAGAGAGCGCCTGTGAGGGAGGAAGGGATGGGAGAGAGTGCCTGTGAGGGGAGGGATGGGAGAGAGTGCCTGTGAGGGAGGGAGGGATGGGAGAGAGTGCCTGTGAGGGAGGGAGGGAGGGATGGGAGAGAGTGCCTGTGAGGGAGGGAGGGATGGGAGAGAGTGCCTGTGAGGGAGGGAGGGATGGGAGAGAGTGCCTGTGAGGGAGGGATGGGAGAGAGTGCCTGTGAGGAGGGATGGGAGAGAGTGCCTGTGAGGGAGGGAGGGATGGGAGAGAGTGCCTGTGAGGGAGGGAGGGATGGGAGAGAGTGCCTGTGAGGGAGGGAGGGATGGGAGAGAGTGCCTGTGAGGGAGGGAGGGATGGGAGAGAGCGCCTGTGAGGAGGGATGGGAGAGAGTGCCTGTGAGGAGGGATGGGAGAGAGTGCCTGTGAGGAGGGATGGGAGAGAGTGCCTGGAGGGAGGGATGGGAGAGAGCGCCTGTGAGGGAGGGAGGGATGGGAGAGAGCGCCTGTGAGGAGGGAGGGATGGGAGAGAGCGCCTGTGAGGGAGGGAGGGATGGGAGAGAGCGCCTGTGAGGGAGGGATGGATGGGAGAGAGTGTCTGTGAGGGATGGATGGGAGAGAGTGTCTGTGAGGGAGGGAGGGATGGGAGAGAGCGCCTGTGAGGAAGGGATGGGAGAGAGCGCCTGTGAGGAAGGGATGGGAGAGAGCGCCTGTGAGGAAGGGATGGGAGAGAGCGCCTGTGAGGAAGGGATGGGAGAGAGCGCCTGTGAGGAAGGGATGGGAGAGAGCGCCTGTGAGGGGGAGGGATGGCAGAGAGCGCCTGTGAGGGAGGAGGGATGGCAGAGAGCGCCTGTGAGGGAGGGAGGGATGGCAGAGAGCGCCTGTGAGGGAGGGAGGGATGGCAGAGAGCGCCTGTGAGGGAGGGAGGGATGGCAGAGAGCGCCTGTGAGGGATGGATAGGAGAGAGCGCCTGTGAGGGAGGGAGGGATGGGAGAGAGTGCCTGTGAGGGATGGATGGGAGAGAGCGCCTGTGAGGGATGGATGGGAGAGAGCGCCTGTGAGGGAGGGATGGGAGAGAGTGCCTGTGAGGGAGGGAGGAATGGGAGAGAGTGCCTTTGAGGGCGGGAGGGATGGGAGAGAGCGCCTGTGAGGGAGGGATGGCAGAGAGCGCCTGTAAGGGAGGGAGGGATGGAAGAGAGTGCCTTTGAGGGCGGGAGGGATGGGAGACAGTGCCTTTGAGGGAGGGAGGGAGGGATGGGAGAGAGCGCCTGTGAGGGAGGGATGGCAGAGAGCGCCTGTGAGGGAGGGAGGGATGGGAGAGAGCGCCTGTGAGGGAGAGATGGCAGAGAGCGCCTGTGAGGGAGGGATGGGAGAGAGCACCTGTGAGGGAGTCTCATCTACTGGGGGGGGTCTCATCTGTTGTAATCTTTGTGTTCTCACTCCCAGCAACTATTTTGGGGCTCACTAATTTCTGCAAAATATTTGGGAATTGAGGTGATCTGTGTCTTGTGACTCACTGCCAGTGCCACGCAGTATTTTGGGCGTCAGTAATTTCTACAAAATATTTGGGAATTGTTATAATCCGTGTGTTCTCACTGGCTGCCACCCATCAGGGGGTCTCACTGATTTATAGGAGGCTTCTGAGACTTGTAAACTGTGTCTTCTCACTGCCCCCCATCAGGGGGTCCCACATACTTCTAGCATAATTATGGTAATTGTAATCTGGGTCTTCTCACTGCCAGCTATCAGGGGGTCCCACATACTTCTAGCAGATTTATGCGAATTGTAATTTGTGTCTTGTCACTGGCACCCATCAGGGGGTCTCACTGATTTATAGGAGGTTTCTGGGAATTGTAATCTGTGTCTTGTCACTGGCTGCCAGCTATCAGGGTGTCTCACTGAGTTATACCAGAGTTCTGTAAATCTTTAATCTTTATACCAGAGTTGAATCAGAGTTCTGTATATATTTAATCTATATATCACTCACCATGTCTGAAAGAACAAAAAGGACAGGCAGACACTCCCAGACACAGATAAGAGGGCAAGCAGCCCCTGTGTCGGGAGGCTGTGCCTCTGGTCGTGGTGGATGTGGTGTATCCTCTGCAGGGGCACGCTTGTCCTTTCTAACTGGTGCTGGCCGTTTTAAGCAGCAGCAACATACAGAGGATTTGGTGGATTGGCTAACCAGGCCATCCTCATCCTCCCAGTCCTCTGCCAGCCAGGCTTGGAGTGCTTTACAGTCCACCTCAGCTGCCAAAGCATCTAATGCAGCCTCCATGTCCACAGCTACTCCTGCCGTAGCCTCGCTATCACACACGGAGGAGTCAGCTGAATTGTTTGACTACAATGACAGTGACATGCTGCTTGAGGATGCGCAGCAAGTACAGTGCTCTGATTCAATCTCTGAGGTTGAGGAAGGGAGTATAATCAACCTGGAGGAAGGGGGTGCCAATGATGACACACAAATAACTGGCACTCATGTTGCCCCAGCAGCTGCAGCATACTGCCAAGTTGGCTCCAGTGACGAGGAGATAGGGGATGATGAGGTCACTGACTCCACCTGGGTGCCTGATCGAACAGAGGAATCAAGTGAGGAGGAGGGGGAGGAGGAGGAGGCACAGCAAACACGAGGCACAACATCCTCTATGACCAACCGTAGCACTAGCCAGTCCAAGGCATCAGATGTCAGAGCTGCTCAGGTGCAGAGCGCTGTTGTCTCAAAGCACACATGCAGGAACTCTGCTGTCTGGGAGTTCTTTAAGAAATGTGCAGCAGACCCCACCGTTGCTATTTGTAATCTATGTCAGATGAGGCTCAAGCGTGGGAAAGACACTGAATGCTTGGGTACCACGTGGTTGAGGCAGGGCCGGTGCTAGACTACTTTGTGCCCTAGGCAAGACCAGCTACTTGCACCCCCCCCCCCAAAAAAAAACAAAAAACATGAAATTGCTAAAAAAAAAATTATTTAAGAAAAGTTTGAAAAGCACCAATAGTAAAGGTAAAATAAATATAAATAAACTGTATTAAACCATTTTAAATTAACTCTATTAAACAAATTAAAATTAACTGTATTGAACAAATATAAATTAACGAAAAAAAATAAAGAGTTGTCACGTAAGTTTCAATTTCAGACACATCAAAATTTCACTTTGCGTGCCTTATCCTTTGCAAATTTTCATCATGCATATATATATATTGCCCAGGCCAGCTCACATCACGCATATATATATATTGCCAAATCCATTATGTTATATCATGATGTTTATCACTGATATATATATATATATATACATATACACACACTGATGCGGGGGAGTTTGTCACTGATTATGGGGTTCTCAGTGAGTTAGGGGCCTCTCAGTCACCGAGTTGGGATCACAGGAGCTTACAATCTAGAGGAGCAGAGGGCCCTCTAGATGAATTTGATACATTGTCCATCTCAGTATTGCGAATCTTTTCTCAGGTGATGTCAAATCAGTTTAGCAATACCCCTATGGTTTGGAACTACGTGTCCCATGATGCTAAGCAGCACTTATAGTGGGATGATATTCATGGGACATGTAGTTCCAAAACATTTGGAATTCGATGTTTTGCCATCACCGACCTAAACAGTGCATAACAAGGGTCTGGTCAGCCAACTGGTGCCTCATGCAGGCAGAGCATGCTTTGTTATGATGGAAGCAGATCACTGTATGGCACTTGCACTTCTGCCTGTCTATAGGACAGCCTGAGGTCTGGGCCTGCAGGGGACGCTCTATACTAGTCTGACATGTGCTCTCTATATGGGGACCACAGGCTTGGGCTCAGTGCTCCACAGGCCAAAACAAACATTGCCCCAGTGAAAGGTCACAGATTGTCAACTGGAGGAAGGAGGGGGCACTACAGACAGGGTCCCGGTTGTCCCCCCCCCCCGCCGGAGATGAATGGAGGGCATTAGGAGCTCTGCACACAACGGGCGTTGGCATCTCTTACTGAAGCAGCTTCTTGTCTGGATCCCGGGGAGGGGGCGAGCTCTCTGCTTAACTCTGTGAATGCACACGTGGAGCCTGCTGCAGCCTCCACCAGGAGAAACCTGACCATCTCGGTGTCTGGGCTGATGGGGTAGAGCCTGTTGGGGTTCTCCGAGGCCACCTTGCCACTGGCATCATACAGCAGGCCGGAGCACACCGTCCGGCTCTTACCCCCTTGCTCCTCCTTCTGGGGGTCCTCACCTTCCTCCTGCGAACCCGGGTTCCCGCTTGCAAACTTTTGATTGCCACTTAGCCGCCTCCTCCTCTCTCAGACACTGCCATGGATAGAGGTATAGCAGGAGGTGCTGGCGCAGAGCCAATAAAAAAAATAGTGCAGTGGCCGGCTTCGGCGGCAAAAATTTGCCGCCCTTTTGCACCTTTAAAAATCTGCCGCTAGGCGCAACCGCTCCATAGTGCTCCATGGTCGGGCCGGCCCTGAGCTATACTACATGCTTTGTTTACCAAATCAACTGAGGAAATGTATTCTCCACACTATACCTGACAGCAGGCTCAGACACAGCAGGGAGGCAGCACACTCACAGCAACTCGCAGTCGCAAGGCACACACTCCACACGACGGCGGTGCCTGGTCTCCGCCTCCTCCTTCCCAGGCTTCCTTCCAGCGGCGTCTGACGTGGGGCAGGGCGCGCGTGCTGCCACCAGCCCCAACACGTGCAGGCGCCGCTGACGTTGCGTGCACTGCGGAGCGGGCGGAGCCTGGATGGTCAGGACGGGACCTGGTTGGTGCAGACGCAGTGTGTGTCTGCCCTCTGTGGACATGTAGAATGCGGCGCCCCCGACCGCTCCCGCGGGCGTGCCCGGCACGGGCCGCGCCCCCGGCGGGCATTAAACGCACAATTTTTTTTTTTTTTCGGGCCCGGCGCTGCGCCCTAGGCGGGCCTGCGCTCTAGGCGGCCGCCTAGCTCGCCTAGCGGCAGCGCCGGCCCTGGGTTGAGGCGACATATGACCACCTGCCACACATCCCGTTGGCGCAAAACTTTGCGTAGGTCCTCCTCATCTGTCTCTACCCCCACTGTATGTCCTGCCATGTCATTGCCTACAACCTCCACTGACAGGGATGATGCTACAGTAATGGATGTACCAGCTCCTTCCTCACAAATGTGACAGCATCCCATCAGCTGAAGATTTACGCAGTCAGATTACGTTGCCCCAGCTGCTGCAGCGTAAGAAAAAATAAACAGGGTTATCCAAAGAGATCCGAATTGCTTGAGAAAGGTAACCGAACGCTGAAAATCAGCGTTCGGTTACCTTTCCTGACCATTCGGCTATCCAGAGAGCAGGCAATTCGCCAAATCCTGGCGAATTGCCTGAACATACGGTGCCTGTTCGAGGGCAGAGAAATCCCCATGAAAAGCACTGCTTCGGCTATTCAGAGAACACAAACCAGCAGTGAAAGGTTCCCCTAATGCCCTGCCATTCGGTGGATTAATTCGGCAAATTTATTCAGGAGAATCCCATAGACTTCAATGTTAAAAATATTCCCGTTTTAATTCAATATCTAATAAACCGTTCATTATAAAATTCTGCAGCAAAAATTCTCTTTATTTATAGATTTTTTAGGATACTTTAAGCATTTTTCTGATTTTTTTTTTAAAAGTCCGTTTTTTTTTCAGTTTACTTATTTTTTTTGTAACAGCCCTCTTTATTATCATTCCCTGGACCTCCTGTGAAAATTTCAGACATTTTCGCTCAGTAGTTTCTTTGCAAACAGCGTTTCATTTTCCCAGATTCATACAAATGGTTTTGCTAATTTATTCACCTCCCTCTGTCTGCATCACAGCTGCTTCGGCTCTGTGTGATCCGGCTCCTGTTCGGTTTTTCGAAGGTTAATCCAGATGTTTTTGCTTGTTTTCTGCGTGCATTCGGTGGGTTTTGCGGTTAGTTTTCGTCAGGTTTGCGGCAGCTTTTCCCTGCAATTCGGGGACCCTGTGCTGTTTGCTGAATACACCGCAGGGTCACCGAAATGCAATCGGCAAAAGGAACCGAATTGAAGAGAACGAAAAGCCACCGAACGTGCGGTGACTTTTCGAATCTCTTTGGATAACCCTGATAGTCCCAACCATCCCCAAGCACAGCGTCTAAATGCCAGTTTAGCAAAATTACTCGCATTGCAGCTGCTGCCTTTCCAGCTGGTGGACTCTGCTCCCTTCCGTGAATTTGCTGAATGTGCTGTACCACAGTGGCATGTTCCAAAACGCCATTACTTTTCATAGAAGGCCATTCCAGCACTATACCAGCACGTGGAAGACAATGTTATCCAGTCATTGGCTTTAGACACGTGGTCCAGCAAGCATGGACAGGGTCGTTACATTTCCTTCACGACACACTGGGTAACTCTGATTGCAGCTGGGAGGGATCCAAGACGGGGCTCTGTGCTGGAGCTTTTTCATCCCCCACGCCTCCAGAAAGCTGCTTGTATGAGGTCTGTCTGCTCCACCACCACCTCTCCCTCTTCCTCCTCCTCCTCCTCCTTCTCTGTCTCTGGCGAAGTGGCAGTTAACCCCTTAAGGACCCCTGACATACCCTGTACGTCCTGTCCACAGGTCTCCCTTAGACCCGCGGATGTACAGGGTACGTCAGCGGCGCCAAATCCCCCTCCCGCCCGATACTCACCTCCCTCGCTGGATCCCTCAGTGATCTGGCAGGGAGGAAGCCTGCCCATGTGATTTACATGGGCAGGCGAGGCTGATGTCGTCGCCACGCTGCGTGGTGATGTCATCAGCAGGTGCCCCCATTCAAATCAATGGAGGGGAGGGGGGGCTCCTTCGGAGCCCCCTATCTCCAACCATTGAAGCTAGGGAGATGCTTTTTGCACCGCGGTGTATAGCATTAACCGTTTCGCCGCCGGATCGCGTTTTAGCGCAAATTGGCGCCAAAACGCAATTCGAACCTGGAGGGGGGCTGACATCTTGGATGTCAGCCTAGCCTCCAGGTCCCCCCCACCCACTGACAACCTCACCATATGTGTGAGGATGTCAGTGGGCCAGTTAACCATCTAGCTGCCATGTAGAGATAAGGGGATCCTAAGGATCCCTTTATCTCCGATCCGTGGCAGCTCCTGATCATGGCCTTTCCAATGATACCAAACATGACCAGGTTTGGTTTAAAAAAAATAAAATAAAATTAAATAAAATAAAATAATGTGGTTTTTTTTAAAAAAAAATTTTGTCTGGGGGGGGTTTAATTAAATAGGACCTAGGCTGTCATCTCAAAATAGTCAGAATGAGCGCAGCGCACATAGGGTTAAAAGGCAAAAACCTGTAAAAATTGGGTATTTCTATACTCGGGATAAAATTTTGAAACTATTTAGCCGGGGTCTTTATTGGTGGTTGTAGCTTTTGGGGATTAAATTACGAATTTTTTTCATCATATTTCATATTTTTTTTATAGTAAATTATTGGATATGATGGAAATAATGGTATTTCTAGAAAGTCCATTTAATGGCGGGAAAAAGGGTGTATAATATGTGTGGGTTGAATAAACGAGTAAGCGGAAAATTTGACCTAAACCCTAACAGCGCAGAAACGTAAAAACAGCAGCGGTCACTAAAGGACGGATTTGTGTAAAACCGCCCGGTCACTAAGGGGTTAAACCGACGCCTGACAGGGGCTACGCAATGGCTCAAGCAAAAAGATGCCATACGGTGCTTGAGCTGATTTGTTTAGGGGACAGGAGCCACACCGGGCCAGAAATTCTGTCAGCTCTGCAGGGGCAGGTGCAGAGATGGTTAACACCACGCCAGCTTCAGCTGGGAATGATCGTCTGTGATAATGGCAGCAACCTTCTCTCCGCCCTACGCAAGGGTAAATTGACGCATGTACCATGCCTAGCACACGTCCTAAATCTAGTGGTACAGCGTTTCCTAACCAAGTACCCAGGGCTGGCAGAGCTTCTCAGCCAGGCCAGAAAAGTCTGCAGCCACTTCAGACGGTCATTCCCAGCAAGCGTTCGCCTGGCAGAAATTCAAAGAGAATTCCACCTTCCCAAAAACTGTCTGATCTGTGACATGTCCACCAGGTGGAACTCGACATTGCTGCTTGTGCAGACGCTGCAGCATTGGTAGAGGGCCATCAACGAGTACCTGTGTGAGTATGGCACAAGGACAGGTTCAGGTGAACTTGTTTCCCCCCCGCAGTGGCTGATGATCAAGGATGCATGCACTGTACTGTCACCATTTGAGGAGGCAACAAGGATGGTGAGCAGGGACAGTGCATGCATCAGTGACACAATTCCTTTAGTATTCCTGCTGGAGCACACTCTGCGGGGAATTATAGATGTGGCTCTAGAGGCAGAGCAGCGGGAGGAAGAGGAGGCCTTCCCTAGCTCTGAAGGCCCCAGTCTTTCCGCAGACAGCATTCCAGCGGGTCCTCCTCAGATCAGACAGGAGGAGGAGGAGGATGAGCATTGAAGGTGGGGATTCCTCAAGGGAGGGTTTTGTGTGCCTAGAAACACAAGGACTAGTACGTGGCTGGGAGTAGGAAGTGCACGATGGGGGTCATCCTCATTGACCAGGAAGACTCGGAAGCTAATGCCACCTCCAACCTACGCTGCATGGGCTCCCTTATTATGCAAAGCCTGCTAAAGGACCCCAGGATTCGTGCTATCAAGGAGAGGGATCATTACTGGTTGGCAACCCTTCTTGATCCACGATACAAGGGTAACGTTGCAGAGCTCATCCTGCCCGCACAGAGGGAGCACAGGATGAAAAAAGTTGAAGACGCTCTAAAGCGACACTTGTGTAACACCTTTCCAGGCACTGGTAGGTTACCAAGTGATGACAAAGGCAGTGGCGTAGCGTGGGGGGTGCGGGGGGGCCGTGGCCCCGGGCGCAGTTTTGTTAGGGGCGCATAATTTCAAAAGAAATTTGCGCCCCTAAAACATGACGCCCGGACTGACCCGCCGTGCCCTCGGGCGCTGCCCAAGGGCCCGCGGGTTGAGGGGACCCAGATGCCGGGCAGCAGGAGTGCCTGCCCAGTCCTGAACAGTGAGTCCATCTGTGTTGAAGGGGAGACGGCTGCGTGCAGGCGCAGCCGGTCACGTGGTCCGGCTAATCAGGTGGTACTGAGTCTCTGTACCACCTGACTGGCCGGACCGCGTGACCTGCGCACGCACGCAGCCGCCTCCCCTTCAACATGGACGGACTCACACGCTGTTCAGGACCGGGCAGGCACTCCCGCTGCCCGGCATCTGGGCCCCCTCAACCCCTGCTGGATCCGGAGCTGGGGCAAGTATCCATGTGTGAGCTGGCTGCCGCTGGGGCAATATCCAGGTGAGAGCTGGGGCAAATCCATGAGCTGGGGGCAAATCCATGTGAGAGCTGGGGCAAATCCATGAGCTGGGGGCAAATCCATGAGCTGGGGGCAAATCCATGTGAGAGCTGGGGGCAAATCCATGAGCTGGGGCAAATCCATGAGCTGGTGCAAATCCATGAGCTGGGTGCAAATCCATGAGCTGGGTGCAAATCCATGAGCTGCGGCATATCCATGTGTGAGCTGCGGCATATCCATGGGAGAGCTGGGGCAATATCCATGTGAGAGCTTGGGCAATATCCATGTGAGAGCTGCGGCAATATCGATAACGTGTCCACAGGTTGGGGGGGGGGCGCACAATTCTTGGCTGGCCCCGGGCGCTGACAACCCACGCTACGCCACTGGACACAGGTGCTTCTGAGGCTGCGGATGATCAGAGGAATAGGGGTGAAGGCCGGGGCCGCTTGACTGATGCCTTTTTAATTTTTTTTAGTCCACGACGCCCAGGGACGTCAAATGTAGGCACCCATTGCCAGCGTCTTCACCGTATGGTGCAGGACTATCTAGGGGCAAGGGCAGACCTGGATACCTTTCCAGCAGATGATCCACTGGCTTACTGGGTGTTGAGATTTGATCACTGGCCAGAACTTAGCCAATATCCTATGCAGCTACTAGGTTGCCCTTCATCTAGCGTGCTTTCTGAAAGGACGTTCAGTGCCGCTGGAGGTTTTGTCAAAGACAAAAAAGAGTGCGTCTGTCCGACTCTGTAGACCGGCTGACATTTATAAAAATGAACCAGTCCTGGATCAGCAGCTATCAATCCCCTGATGCTGACGTAATGGAATAGATCGGGGATGTCTTCTGCATTCACAAAACCTCCAGCACTGAACTCTTCCACAATACCACAAAGGGGTTACGGTGTGAAGGCACTTGCTGCCATGAAAGGCACAATATTTGGCTGCACTGACGCCTGTCCCAGATTTATATCTTTTTAATTTTTTGAACCGCAGGGTCCAACCCTGCACTTTTCCACAATACCACAGAGGGGTTACTGTATGAATGCACTTGCTGGCCTGGCACCAAAGGCACAATATTTGGGTGCACTGCCACTGACGCCTGTACCAGATTCATATCCTCAGAGGGGTTACTGTGTGACGGCACTGTTGCCGACGCTAAGGCTAGGGTCAGACGAAAACATTTTTCCCCGCGAACGTGAAAAAGTGTGTCCGAACGCATTGACGTATTTTTTCACGGAATGCGTAAAAACGGTCAGACGACGCGCATTTTCGGGCGTGATTTTGTACGTATTGTCAATAAAACTCTTTTTGCGTCAGGACATTATGTAGGCTGGACATTAGCAGCGTCTGACTCTGACATCTCCTAATCTCGCACACACGCCGCTATGCCGCAGCTGCGCACTCAGTACGTCAGTACTAGCGGTTCAGCGTTCTAAAAAAAAAATGCTTTCAACTTCCACTTGCGTTGCACGGCCGGACTTTTGTGCGGCCGTACATCGTATAGTGGCCGTCATTGCCCGTCATCTGCTGCTAGTACGGCCGTAATTAGGTGCGCCAGAACGCACGTTAAAAGTGCGCTGGTCTGACCCCAGCCTAAAAGCCCAATTTTAAAGCACCTAATGTTACTTTCATCCAAAGCCTGAATAAGTTTAATAATTTAGCCCAAAAAAACACTAAACTTTTTCTGCGCGTCCTAAAATGTCTTTTCATACAGGCTGCCGCCCCAAGTAGTTGTTTATGAATAGATTAAAGGAAAAGCATTTACCGTCATATGAAACGTCATTTATTTGTTTTTAAGTGTTTCTATACATCCTAGAAATCCGCCACTTCACGGGCAGGTTATGGGGACCTCCTAGGCACGATATTTGAAGGAATTTTTGCTTTTTATTTTTAACCCTTATTTCATGGAAAACTCACTGTCCCTTTAAAAACGTTTTTGTTTTACTTTTTGTCCTTGTTTCCTGTCCCCCAGGGCACTACCCGGACCCCCATATACCTTTTATGGCAAATATCTAGCCTATATGCCCTCTTGGAGGACACTCTAAAAATCTAATTTTGAGTCCCATTGACTTGTATTGAGTTCGAGTTCGAACATTTGAAAAGTTTGAGTTCGAATGCGAACCGAACTCGGGGGTGTTCGGCTCATCCCTATTAGGGATGAGCTGTTCAGTTCGGAGTTCGATTCGAACTTTGGCCGTTCGCAAGTTCACGAACTTCGAACTTTTTGGCGTGTTCGGTTCGAGTTCTAAAAATTTTTTGGGGAAAAAAGTATTAAAAATGCTTACAAATACTAAAAAATCTAGAAATAAAGAGAATCTTTACTGCAGAATATTATAAACAAACGGTTTATTAGATATTGAATTAATAACTAATGTCTAGGTGCAAAGATTCTCACCTCTAAATGACCTGTGTTCTCAAACGGCGTAAACAACAGGTGTTAATTAGTGTCGTGCTTTTACAGTTGTGTTCAAAATTATTCAACCCCCACTGAAATTGAGTGTTTTGGCCAGTTTGACATTGATTTTGATCAGTCAACTTGCTTACAATTAAATCAAAGAGGCACGTGTAGGTCAGACAAATATAACATAACATTTATAATGAAATAACCACAAATGTCTTTTCTGTGCTCACATCATTATCAGTTTTATTCAACCCCCAAGTGACATTCAATCTTAGTACTTATAACTGTAAAAGGATGTTGTACTAACAGTTTTTAAATGTGAAGCATAGCTTGACACAAGTGTCTTGCAGCGATCTACGGGTATCTTCGCCCATTCGTCATGGGCAAAAGCCTCCAGTTCAGTCACATTCTTAGGCTTGCGCACTGCAACTGCTTTCTTTAAGTCCCACCAGAGGTTCTCAATCGGATTTAAGTCAGGTGACTGCGATGGCCACTCCAAAATGTTCCAGCCTTTAATCTGCAACCATGCTCTAGTGGACTTGGAGGTATGCTTGGGATCATTGTCCTGTTGAAAGGTCCAATGTCTCCCAAGCCTCAGGTTTGTGACGGACTGCATCACACTGTCATCCAATATCTCCTGGTACTGAAGAGAATTCATGGTACCTTGCACACGCTGAAGCTTCCCTGTACCTGCAGAAGCAAAACAGCCCCAAAGCATGATTGACCCCCCGCCATGCTTCACAGTAGGCAAGGTGTTCTTTTCTTCATAGGCACGCTTCAAACCCCAAGAGACTTTATGTTCATTTATATCGTGTGTTTTTAAATATATTTTACATCGTTTGGTTTTAGTTTAATTTAGTTTAGTGTAAAATGGCATAGCTTTGGTTTTAAAAATACTTCTATTCCTGTAGGTAAATGTGTTTTTGTGTATACAGTAAACAAGCTTTACTGCTGTGTAATTTATGCACCAGGGCTTTTCCCATTATCTAGCTGCATGTTTAATTCAAGGGATCTCTGATAGTGTGTGTTTAATCTGATGTGTTAGAACAATGGATATACAAATTGTCACGGAATGGCCCAGCACCCTCAGCCAGGGGCGGTGCACAAGGACATTGATTTGGCCATGAACACTTAGGTGCGGTGGCACGCACAGAGTTTTGCAGTACTTTTTATTAGATGTGGTTTTGTGTGGTGTGATACCGTGTTCCCCGTTGATTGTGAAATGTGTTCCCTTTGTCTGCCTTGCCCGCCGCCATTTTCCGATTGCCTCGTGGTTGCAATCAGATTATTCGAATCGGAAAATGGCCGATTCGAACCATCCGGTTCGAATCGTAAAATGGCCGATTCGGACCATCCGGTCCGAATCGGCGACTCCCCGAACTGCAACGGCCAATGGGTCCTGTGAGGGCGGGCAGGGATTCCCATTGTATTATAATTTGTGTAAAGTTGATAAATGCCTGAGCTGTGAATAATAAAGCCAGATTTAGCAGTGCATCCAGCCTCGTCTGATGTCTTGATTTCTCCGCCGTGCTTCGTCGTCTGAGTATTCCCCGCAGTCTCAGGGTACGGTGTTCGATTAGATCCGAACCGAACCGAGCGCTCTGTGCCTGTATCTCGCATCAGGACAGAGGCGCAGCGGATGGTGTTCGGTTCCCAGACGATTGGCTCGAGATCCGATCCGAAGGGCGCGGCCGTGTACCGCGCTTCGGTATTGCAAGAGATCGCGGTAAGATCCGAAGACTTTGCCGATCCCGCAAGATCCGAAGCTGCATTCACCTACGATCCGAACGTCCGCCGCAATCCGATCCGAATATTTGCCGGAAGAGATCCGATCCCCGTAATCGGCCGGCCGGCCGCAGACGTACTCCACCTCCCACAAGGTCAGTGAACCAGCTGCTCGGGACGCTGAGTACCGTATGGCTCAGTGGTCGGGCTGGTTCTACGCAGGGGTCCCCTCCACCGCCCGCTAACCCTTCCCCAGGGTCACTCCAGGCCGCACGAGACGCCGAGTGCCGCGTCACTCGGTAGTTGGGCCAGCGGTAAGCGCCGGGGGCACGCAGATAGAGCACACCCGCAGGCGGAACAACATCCCATTCCGTCATACAAATGTTGTGTGAGCTGAAGGCTAAAGAATGTAAAGAATGTTTATTGTAAATAACTGACTTAATGTAATTAGTATGGGTATGCAAATTATGACTGTTGAACTTCAGCATAAATGGTGGCGTTTGGTTCATTAAAAAGTCAGAGAACTCTCAGAGCTCAGAGAGAGAGGATCCTGTTTTAAAGCATACAGCCGCGTCTGGTGTCTTTATTTCAGCGACGCTACACTATACACTATCACCCTCAGAAGGCAGAGAGCGGCCTTCTGGAGATTCCTAACGGCTTCAGGGCAGAGGAACAGAAGCAGGCAGGTCAAGCTGCTCGAGGCGCTGAGGACAGCGCTCCCAGTAGCCGGGCTGACCGCAACAAAGGGGTGTCTGGAGAGCCAGGACAGACGGAAGGGAACGGTTCCTTCACACTGGTGGCAAGCGGTGGGATAAGCTCTCCAACCCCAGAAGAAACGCAGAATGGCCAGCTATGCCAACTACAAGAGGGACACGCTGAGATACATATTAGAGTGCCGTGGTGGAATCGCCGGCACCAAAAACAAGAAAGCCCTGGTGAAGGAGCTTACAAGGATGGACCAGCAAATGGTAAGAACCCCAACCCCGACTCCGGCCACTAAAGATCACCTCCGAAAGAAAGCTCGAGCAATATTAGAGATATGCGGCACCACCCCCTCCGAAGCTGCAGTTGTACAACTGATGATGGACCTCCAAGAAGATGAGGAGCGAGATAAGGAGCGCCAACACCAGCTGCGGTTGGCCGAGCTCCAAGCGACATGGACAGAATACCCCACCCCTGAAACTTACCCCATAGAGCCCTGGGTGGAGGTTGACAGCCCGCCTGGAGCTTCGTCCAGGGAATCTACACCCCCCAGCGATCCTTTTATGGGGACTTACAGCTTGTCTGGAGCTTCATGGGAGGAACCCGCACTCCCCAGCGATACTTGGGAGGAGATTTACAGCTTGCCTGGAATTTCCGTCAAGGAAGCTACACCCCCCACAGTCTGCCACAAGGAGCAGACAGATGTTCCCCCCGGGCTGGTTTGCCCGCAACCTTTGATCCCCCTTGAGATGGAAGAAGCCATCCTCCCGCAAAGCGACCCTTACCCAACAGAAGCGCTGGCAACGGGGCAGAGCACCGCTGGCCTCTGCCCACCCACCCCATCCTGCCCCGAGGCGCAGATGGATGATCTACCCGGGCTGCTTTGCCCGCAGCCCTTGCTTGTTTCCCCTGCATTTCACTGCTGTGTGCTCAGCTCATTTTTACCGCTTTCGCTCATCATGTTTAAACGCGATTTGAAGCCACGTTTTATTAAATGACCCAGACATATTAGATATCGTTCTTTCCGCCAGACTCTGCAGATTCATAATATATCATTTTTATATGTATACGTCATGTCCTGCCTGTATATTATATTATGACAAAAAAAATGGAATAAAAATTGAATTTTTAATCATCTGCAGTGTGTAAAGTGTTTTTTTTCATATTTTAGCACATGAGCGTTTGCGGTTATGTTTTCTATGGGGTGCGCTTGTACAAAAATTAGAAATGGGGACTTGTTACATTTTGTGGGGGGAATTACATGATTTATAGCAAATGCACCCCATAGAAAAAAATCATTAGTGCAGCATCATTGTTCACATTATAAATGAAATCTGAACAATATTGCTGCATTAATAAAAATACTTTATACCTGGTCATGTTGGGTATCATGCTCAGGCCTTTCGATTAACACCCTCCATAACCCCCTAGCTGCCACGCTTCTGGAGATATCAGGGTTCAAATGAACCCCCTATCTCCACCAGGGGATTCCGGGCAGCTAGGGGTTCCCCGGCTATCTGACGTCATCATGCTATGCGTGAGGACGTCAGGCAGTGAGGGGGGACCCGGGGGTGGAGCCGCCATCCAAGATGGCTGCCCCCACCGGAGCTTGGCCGCACTTCGGCGCCGCAAGGCATCTCTATACACAACCTCACAGCATCTCTATACACACAGCCACATCAGCACCTCTATACACAACCTCACAGCACCTCTATACACAACCCCATCTGCATCTATATTTCACAGCCTCACAGCATTTCTATACACAGCATCTCTATACACAACCCCATCAGCATCTCTATCATAGGCGTGCGCAGCCTATTGCATTAGGGTGTGCACCCAAAAGCTCAAATTATATATATATATATATATAATAATTACACACATGCATATAACGACACACACACACCATTACTATGTGTATGCTTCAGGGGTTAAGCAACCTTCGATACCCAGACGTTTTGAAACTACATTTCCAATGAGTCTCATCTATTTTAATTATTGGCCGAGCAACATAGGAGATATAGTTCCAAATGAGCTAGAGGACCAATGACCCGGTATACATCATGTCACCTCAAAATGCTAGATCAAAAAATGTAAATTTGGATTTTGATCACATGCAGCGTGTAAATTTATTTTACCACATTTTTTCATCCAAAAGATTGTTAGTTAGTGCGGGCGCACCATATTAAAATCCAAACGCTAATCTGTTAGAAAACCCGTTACCATTTAGAATCTTGCACTTTTCAGCTCCCTATACTTAACATGGGGAGTGGAAAGTGTTAATCAGCATTAGCATTACAATCTACTAGCGCTGATTACCGTCCGGTTGCGGTTACTGAACATTTACTCACAACCAGGACCTGGTGCTAATGGATTCCACTTCTGCAGAATCAGTCAGCAACAGCTGAACCCCCCCCCCAAAAATCAGATACTCACCTCTCATCCCGCAAAAAGAACGACTGCTCCATTCACCTCTTCTGGCCGCCAGGAGCAGAGGGAGACTGGGAGAAAAAGTCCCTCAGTCTCACTCTGGGAATCACTATGTCGACCTGACGGATCTCACAAAGACTTCAACGACGTGCCGAGTACATCCTCTACACACAAACATGAAACCAGAGGATGCGCTCAGCACGTCGTCAGCAGCAAAGTGGTTAAATGTTAAAAAGGGAGTGAAATTTGAGTAGAGTGGCCCATTTAACCTCTTGCTGACTTGTACCAATACAGTCTCCTACCTGTACCTCACGATGCTGCCAAGACGCTCGCTGTAATTCTTTTTGTGGAGTGCAGGCAGCAGATATTGTGGTGATTTCTGTGCACAATACAATCCTTTATGGTACAAGACAAGGGGGCAACACCGGACAAGGAAACAGGTGCAGAATTTTACGCAAAGCCGCCTGTTTAAAGACAGATACATGCATTTATACACACAGCCATACGTTCACATACATAACTATATATCCTCCTCCCTACACCCTGGGGGTATGTAGCAATAAAGCCCACATTAATGTGCAGTGTGAATGAGCATATCCCAGAAACCACAACAATAAAACTCACAGTAATGTACAGTGTGTATGAGCGTATCAGATTCGCAGCAATAACACCTTCAGTAATATACAGAGTGTATGAGCGTATCAGAGCTCCACAGCAATAAAACTCAGCAATGTGCAGCATGTATGAGCGTATCACAGAATCCACAGCAATAAAACTCAGCAGTATATAGTGTGAATGAGCATTTCACAGAATCCACAGCAATAAAACCAAGCAATGTGCGGTGTGAATGAGTGTATCACAGAATCCACAGCAATAAAACCAAGCAATGTGAATGAGCGTATCAGAGAAAACTCAGCAGTATATGTGTATCACAGAATCCACAGGCATAAAACTCTGTTTAAATATTTTGAATACACTATTAATATTTTTGATATCTAAAAATCGCCCCCTCTCCTGCTTACCTTTGTTTGTTTTTTGTGCTTGCAGGGAGGGGGTTGAATATGTATCATTGGTGGTCCAGTGGCACAGAGGGGGGGGGGGGGGTCGAGGAGGAGGGGGAACCCGGCTGGCCGCATCTGATGGATAGCCGCCGGGACCCCTCATCTCCGCGGGCCTGGCGGCAGCCTCCGCTTCCCTGGTGGTCCCTGTGGTTCGTGGGGTGCTGCACTGCGATCTGTACATGGCGCACAGCACATCCCTCACTGACACGAGCGGCCGGTGATCGCTGATGATCTGTCACCTGACCGCCGGCGCTTACTGTCTGTGTCAGAGCGCCGGCGGTCAGGTGACAGGTCAGAGATCGCCGGCCGCTCGTGTCAGTGAGGGATGTGCTGTGCGGTCTGTGCGCCATGCACAGATCGCAGTGCAGCACCCCACGAACCACAGGGACCACCAGAGAAGCGGAGGCTGCCACCAGGCCCGCAGAGATGAGGGGTCCCGGCGGCTATCCATCGGATGCGGCCAGCCGGGACCCAGAATGTGCCGCGGGCCGGCATTAGGGTGTGCCTGCGCACGCCTATGATCTCTATATACAGCCACACAGCATCTCTATACACAGCATCACAGCATCTCTATACACAAACAGCATCTCTATACACAGCCCATCAACACCTCTATACAGAGCCTCACAGCATCGCTATACACAACCCCATCTGCATCTCTATACACAGCCCCACCAGCATCTCTATACACAACCCCACCAGCATCTCTATACACAAACAGCATCTCTAGAGATGCTGATGGGGTTATGTATAGAGATGCTGTGTATAGAGATGCTGGTGGGGTTGTGTATAGAGATGCTGGTGGGGTTGTGTATAGAGATGCTGCGTGGGTTGTCTATAGAATGCTGGTGGGGTTGTGTATAGAGATGCTGGTGGGGTTGTGTATAGAGATGCTGGTGGGGTTGTGTATAGAGATGCTGGTGGGGTTGTGTATAGAGATGCTGGTGGGGTTGTGTATAGAGATGCTGGTGGGGTTGTGTATAGAGATGCTGGTGGGTTGTGTATAGAGATGCTGGTGGGGTTGTGTATAGAGATGCTGGTGGGGTTGTGTATAGAGATGCTGGTGGGGTTGTGTATAGAGATGCTGCGAGGCTGTGTATAGAGATGCTGTGAGGCTGTGTATAGAGATGCTGCGAGGCTGTGTATAGAGATGCTGATGGGGTTATGTATAAACACAGCCTCACAGCATCTCTATACACAGCATCTCTATACACAACCCCACAGCATCTCTATACAGAGCCTCACAGCATCTCTATATACAAACAGCATCTCTAAACACAGCCTCACAGCACCGCTATACACTGCCACACAGCATCTCTATACACTGCCACACAGCATCTCTATACACTGCCACACAGCATCTCTATACACTGCCACACAGCATCTCTATACACTGCCACACAGCATCTCTATACACTGCCACACAGCATCTCTATACACTGCCACACAGCATCGCTATACACTGCCACACAGCATCTCTATACACTGCCACACAGCATCTCTATACACTGCCCCATTGTAATGGAGCTGATGTAACGCTCCATGCTTCAAACCCCAAGAGACTTTATGTTCAATCTATATCGTGTGTTTAAATATATTTATCATCGTTTGGTTTTAGTTTAAATTAGTTTAGTGTAAAATGGCGTAGCTTTAGTTTTAAATACTTATATTCCTGTAGGTAAATGTGTTTCTGTATAGCCAGTAAACAAGCTTTACTGCTTTGTAATTTATGCAACAGGGCCTTCCCCCTTATCTGGCTGCATGTTTAATTCAAGGGATCTGCGAGTGTTTTTCTTTAATCTGATGTGTTAGAACAATGGATTATGCAAATGTGTGAGCTAAAGGCTAAAGAATATAAAGAATGTTTATAGTAAATATCTAACTGACATAATGTAATTAGCATATTGGTAGGACGAGGTGCGTCATTTATGCAAATTATGACTGTTGGATTTCAGCATAAATGGTGGCGTCTTTGTTCATTAAAGGTCAGAACTCTCAGAGCTCAGAGAGAGAGAGAATCCTGTTTTAAAACATACACCCGCGTCTGGTGTTTTATTTCAAACTACGCTACACTCCACACTCAACCTCAGAAGGCAGAGAGCGGCCTTCTGGAAATTCCTAATGGCTCCAGGGCAGAGGAACAGAAGCAGGCGGGTCAAGCTGCTCGAGGCGCTGAGGACAGCGCTCCCAGTAGCCGGGCTGACCGCAACGAAGGGGTTTCTGGAGAGTCAGGACAGGCGGAAGAGAATGGTTCCGTCACATTGTTGGCAGCGGTGGGATAGAGGCTCTCCAACACTAAGACACCCCAAGATGGTCAACTATGCAGCCTGCAAGCGAGACACCCTGAGAGACCTGCTGGAGAGCCGAAGAGGGACCGCCGGCTCAAAGACCAAAGAAGGTTTGGTTGAGGAACTGATAAAAATGGACCAACAAAATGGGGGCACAGGGACCCCATCCGCAGAAGACCTCTTTCAGAAAAGAGTCCGGGAGAGGATAGCCATGTACGGTGCCACCCCCTCGGAGACCGCGATCCAACGAGCCATCGAGGACATCCAAAGACAAGGTGAGCAGAGAGACCGAGAGCTGCAGCGAAAAGTCCAAGAAATAGAACGAGAAAAGGAGCGCCAGCATGAACAGCGGAACTTCAAATGGGCCGGGTAGAAAATCCCAACCCAGGGACACCAGCGCCCTGGAAGGTACCCTTCCAGCCGTTCAAAACATTTAACGAGGCGGAGGAAGAAATTGAGGGCTTCCTCCAAGACTTTGAAAGACTATGTCAGGTACATGGAATACAACATTCCGCCTGGCCCGGAATTTTGGCCAGCAAACTTTCAGGCCGAGCGGCGGAAGCATACAGAACAGTCCCTGATGAAGAGGCCATGGACTATGCTCAGGTCAGCAGGTCCTGCTGGCCTGTTTCGCCATCACCCCAGAAGCCAGTTGGCTAAAATTCCGGACCTCCCGCCGGCCCAATGGCACGACACATGTGGAATGGGCCCACCGGCTGCAGCGTGATTTAAGAAACTGGTTCCAGGGTAGTCAAGTCCGAACAATCGAGGACATTACCCAACTAGTGCTGCTGGAGCAGTTCCTGGAACACACGGCCACGGTGGTGCGAGATTGGGTGAGGGACAAAAAGCCCCAAACGGTGCAGCAAGCTGCTACCTGGGCGGACGAATATACGGACACCCGGAAGACCAGTGGGGGCAATCGACAGCCTGCTCCTCGACCCCCCTTGCCCATCCACAATTCTGACCCCCCGGCCCGTTGGCCGGCGTCTCGTCCCGCAGCGCGCACCAACTCAGCTGTAACCATCCGCTGTTATGGCTGCAACCAAGTGGGACATTATCGCCAGAACTGCCTTAACCGACCCCCCCATTAAGAGGCCCGGCCCGTGCAGCACCACCAGCGGCTCACTGTTATGACAATGAACCCCGATACCAGGACAGTGAGGAGGAGTGGGGCATGCTACATGAGGCAGACCCCGTACAAGCCGCCACTGCCGATAACTGCCTGCATCATCGACAGGCCGTATGGATAAATGGGCGGGCGGCCCAGGGTCTCCGCGATTCGGGGGCCACCATCACCCTCATCCGACCCCACCTGGTACCCACGAAGGCCCGATCTGGCCCGACCACTGGCGTCCGAGTAGCCGGAGGTAGAGTGCTACGCCTGTCCACCGCCCGAGTCCATCTAGACTGGGGCTCCGGGGCAGGATACGTGCAGGTGGGCCTATTGGACAACTTGCCCGCCGAAGTTCTCCTGGGGATTGACCTGGGACATCTGGTCTCCACCTACGACACAGACACCATACTACCCGTGACCACCAGCCAGCAGAGCCACCGGACAAACCATGCCACTCCAGCCAGGACCCAGGTGAGACCACAAAGAAAACCCCCCAAACCTCGACAAAAACAAACCCCGTCCCCCCGACCAACCCATAACCTGGGACACCCCGGCCAACCTCAGACACCAGACCCAGACTGATCACACTTTAAGAGGGTACCGGGACAGGGCAGGCAAAGACCAGGGAGGGGTTGGGGACGACCGCAGAGAGTGGGAAGGAGGGCTCCTATACAGATACAACGAGATGGTGGGCACAGGAGGAAACAGGGACCCCACAAACAGCTGGTCGTGCCCCAGACCCGCAGACCGGAACTATTAAAACTGGCCCACGACATTCCCCTCGCCAGCCACCTCGGGATAGCCAAGTTATCCCGAGCCTTCTTTTGGCCCAGACTCCATGCTGATGTGCAGGAATATTGCTGCACCTGCCCGGTCTGCCAAAAGGTGGGGAAAACTGGGGACCACCCAAAAGCCCCGCTTCAACCCCTACCCATCATCCAGGAATCCTTTAGCCGGGTAGCAGTGCATATAAATCGGCCCCTTGGCCCGCCCCACAGGAAAAAAATACATCCTTATGGTGGTGGACTATGCCACCCGGTACCCCGAGGCCATTCCCCTAACATTCAGGCCGATACAATAGCTGACGCCCTCCTAACGGGACCCTAAAGCAGTTGATCCGGGCCTTCACCCAGGATAGGAAGGACTGGGAAAAATATCTGCCCCATCTGTTATTTGCATATAGAAAGTAGGGATGAGCCGAACACTCCCCGAGTTCGGTTCGAGCCCGAACCCGAACTTCCCATTTGTTCGGGACCGAACCCGAACCCCCATGCAAGTCAATGGGGCTGAAAATTTGGTTTTTTGGAGAGCCCTCCAAGAGGGCGTATATACTACATATTTGCCATAAAAGGTGTATGGGGGTCCGGGTAGTGCCCTGGGGGACAGGAAACAAGGACAAAAAGTTTTAAAAAAAACTTTTTTAAAGGGACAGTGAGTTTTCCATGAAATAAGGGTTAAAAATAAAAATGAAAAATTCCTTCAAATATCGTGCCTAGGAGGTCCCCATAACCTGCCCGTGAAGTGGCAGATCTCTAGGATGTATAGAAATATGTAAAAACCAAAAAATGACATTTCATATGACGGTAAATGCTTTTCCTTTAATCTATCCATAAACAACTGCTTGGGGCGGCAGCCTGTATGAAAAGAGGAGACATTTTCGGATATGCAGAAAAAGTTTACTGATTTTTTGGCGGTGAAAAGCAGGAGAATGACTGGAGAATGGAAACTTCTAGACCAAAAAGCCGATTTGGAAAGTGAGATAATTGGGAGAATTTTTCTGGTTCGGCTATTTTGACCTAGAATTTTCCATTCTCCAGTTATTCTCCTGCTTTTCACTGCTCTCTGAATAACCCTGTCAGGGTTATTCAGAGAGCGGTGAAGAGCAGGAGAATGACTGGAGAATGGAAAATTCTAGGTCAAAATAGCCAAAGCAGAAAAATTCTCCCATTTAGGCTAGGGTCAGACTAGAGAATTTTTAACATGCATTTAGGCGCACTTAATCACGGCCACACTAGCAGCAAATGACGGGCAATGACGGCCACTATACGAAGTACGGTCGCACGAAAGTCCGGCTGCGCAACGCAAGTGGAAAATGAACGCATTTTTTCAAGAACGCAGAACCGCTAGTACGGACGTACAGAGTGCGCTGCGTCCACTAGCGGCGTGTGTGCGTGATTTGGAGACGTCAGACCCTGCTCATGTCCGGCCAACATAACGTCCAGACACCCAAAGTTTCCTGGTTTGGATCCGTAAAAAATCACGCACAAAAATGCGCATCGTATGACCATTTTCGCGCAATCCGTGAAAAAAATACGGCAATGCGTTCGGACACACTTTTTAATGGTCGCTGCGACCCTAGCCTTCTCACTTTCCAAATCGGCTATGTTGGTCCAGATTGTTCTCTTTTCCTGCCATTCTCCTGGTTTTCACCTTTCTCTGAACAACCCTGAGAGAGAGGTGAAAGCCAGGAGAACTGGCAAGAGAAGAAAACAATCTAGACCAAATAGCCGATTTGGAAAGTGAGATAAATGGGAGAATTTTTCTGGTTTGGCTATTTTGACCTAGAATTTTCACTTCCAGTTATTCTCCTGCTTTTCACCGCTCTCTGAATAACCCTGTGAATGTTTAATCCTGAGGTGAAAAATAACATTGCTTTAGATTATTTTCAAACACCAGTTAAATGCAGCATATTAGGATGTTTTAGGGAAATTAATTCTCAAATCTCAATCAGAAGCAGACACCACCCCACCCTCAGTATATTGTACAATGTATCAAATTGATTACCAGACTAAAAACACCTGGTGTTATGCCCGTTTGTGAACAGAGGTTATTTAGAGTTGAGAATCTTTCCACGTACACATTAGTTTTAATTCAATATCTAATAAACCGTTGCTTATAATATTCTGCAGTAAAGAGTCTCTTTATTTCTAGATTTTTTATTATTTTTTTAAGCATTTTCTATCCTTTTTTCCAAATTTTTTTTTTTTTTTTTTCGAACCGAACACGCCCAAAAAGTTAGAAATTTGAGAACTTTCGAACTGCCAAAGTTTGGGTCGAACTCCGAACCGTCCGAACCCGAACAGCTCATCCCTAATAGAGAGGTGCCCCAGGAATCCACCGGGTTCTCCCCCTTCGAGTTGTTATACGGGCGCAGGGTTAGGGGCCCCTTAGATTTAGTTAGGGCCCAGTGGGAAGGGAGACAGGAGCTTGAAGGACTCCCCGTGCTGAGCTACGTTTTGGAACTACGCGAGCGCCTGAGAGAGCTCACGGGCCTAGTCCAGGTGAATATGCAGGCAGCCCAGGCCCAGCAGAAAGCATGGTATGACCGATCAGGCCGAAGCCGCTCCTTCTTCAAGGGCAAAAGGTCCTGGTACTGAAACCACATCGGCAGAACAAGCTGCAGGCATCCTGGCAGGGCCCCTATCAAGTTGTACACCAACTTGGGGATACCACCTATGTGGTTGTCAGCTGTGCCGACACCAGGATCAAGCGGACATTCCACGTCAACATGCTGAAAGCCTACCACGAACGGGCTGAGGCAGTGGCTGCCATCTGCGCTCCGGCCACCGAGGAGGCAGAACAGATCCCTATACCAGAACACCCTGGGATAAATAGCAAGTCCTCCGGGTGGAAGATGTTCAGCTAGGGGAGGGGTTGGGACCCCACGAACAGGCCCAAGTTAGGCAGGTACTCCAGGACCGCCAGGAGGTCTTCTCCGCACTCCCGGGCTATACCTGTCAGACCCTTCACAAAGTAGGAACCCCTGGGCAGAGGCCATTGAGGCAGCTCGCATACCGGCTCCCGAAGGCAGTCCGAGAACCCATGCGGGCCAAAATCCGGGACATGCTTGAGCTAGGGGTGATTGAACCCTCCGCCAGCCCGTGGGCCTCCCCGGTGGTGCTGGTCCCCAAGAAGGATGGCACCACCCGGTTCTGTGTCGACTATAGGAGGTTGAATGATTGCACCGTCACCGACGCGTACCCCATGCCCCGAGTCGACAAGCTGTTAGACCAGATCTCCCAGGGGCACTTCTTGACCACTAATGATCTGTGTAAGGGGTACTGGCAGATTCCCCTCGAGGAGAAGGCCATCCCCAAGTCGGCCTTCATCACCCCGTTCGGCCTGTACCAATTTCGGGTCATGCCGTTCGGGATGAAGAACGCTCCGGCTTCCTTCCAGCGGTTAATTGATCGCCTCGACGGCCTGCAGGAGTTTGCCTGCGCCTACCTGGACGACATAGCCTTCTATTGTCAGACCTGGGAGGAACACCTCCACCTTCTGGGGTGGTGTTAGATAGGATAAGAGCCGCTAACCTGACCCTGAAGCCTGACAAGTGCCAGATCGGGATGTCCGAGGTACAGTACCTCGGCCACCGGGTGGGGTGTGGGAAGCAGCGTCCCGAGCCGGCCAAGATAGAGGCCATCCTAGATTGGCTCACTCCCATAACCAAGACCCAGGTCCTTGCCTTCCTAGGGACCACCGGGTACTACCGGAAATTCGTCCCCCATTACAGTGACCTCGCCAAATCCCTGACTGACCTGACAAAAAAATCCCTACCCCGCCAAATCCTGTGGTCCCCGGAGTGTGAGGCGGCATTCCACCAACTCAAAACTGCCCTAACTCAAGCTCCCATCCTGGCGGCACCAAATTATAACAAACGCTTTGTCGTCCACACAGACGCCTCCATGTTTGGACTAGGAGCCGTATTGAGCCAAGTGGGCGATGACGGAGGGGAGCATCCGGTGGCTTTTATCAGCCGCAAACTTCTACCCCGGGAAGTGGGGTACGCCGCCGTAGAAAAGGAGTGTTTGGCCCTGGTTTGGGCCCTAAAGAAATTTCAGCCTTACATCTATGGACGCTCCTTCACCGTGATGACCGACCACAGCCCCCTGGTTTGGCTCAACTCGGGCAGGAGAGAACGGCAGATTGCTGCGCTGGAGCCTGGCATTGCAGCCATTTAATTTCACGATCCAATCCGGGGCCCAAAATGGGAATGCCGATGGACTGTCCCGGCAAACGGCTTTGGAGCCCTGACTCACCTTGCTCCTACCTCCCCGAGTCGAACCGTGTGGGTCCAAATGTGTCTGTCGGACTCTTTTTTGGGGGGAAAGTAATGTCATGGAGCTGATGTAACGTTCCGGTGCTTCAAACCCCAAGAGACTTTATGTTCAATCTATATCGTGTGTTTAATATATTTTACATCGTTTGGTTTTAGTTTAGTGTAAAATGGCGTAGCTTTAGTTTTAAATATACTTGTATTCCTGTAGGTAAATGTGTTTCTGTATAGCCAGTAAACAAGCTTTACTGCTGTGTAATTTATGCAACAGGGCTTTCCCCCTTTTCTGGCTGCATGTTTAATTCCAGGGATCTGTGATAGTGTTTGTCTTTAATCTGATGTGTTAGAACAATAGATTAGCCTTTAGCTCACACAACATTTGTATAAAGAATGTAAAGAATGTTTATTGTAAATATCTGACATAATGTAATTAGCATATTGGTAGGACGAGGTGCGTCATTTATGTAAATTATCAGGGTTATTCAGAGAGCGTGAAAAGCAGGAGAATGACTGGAGAATGAAAAATTCTAGGTCAAAATAGCCAAACCAGAAAAATTCTCCCTTTCATCTCACTTTCCAAATCGGCTATTTTGACCTAGAATTTTTAATTCTCCAGTCATTCTCCTGCTTTTCACGCTCTGAATAACCCTGTATGACTGTTGGATTTCAGCATAAATGGTGGCGTTTTTGTTCATAAAAAGGTCAGAACTCTCAGAGCTCAGAGAGAGAGAATCCTGTTTTAAAACATACAGCCGCATCTGGTGTTTTATTTCAAACTACGCTACACTCCACACTCAACCTCAGAAGACAGAGAGCGGCCTTCTGGAAATTCCTAACGGCTCCAGGGCAGAGGAACAGAAGCAGGCGGGTCAAGCTGCTCGAGGCGCTGAGGACAGCGCTCCCAGTAGCTGGGCTGACCGCAACGAAGGGGTGTCTGGAGAATCAGGACAGGCGGAAGAGAACGGTTCCGTCACACCCATCAGCATCTCTATACACGGCATCTCACTGCATCTGAGGACGCTGAAGTCAGAACGCCGCGGGACCCCGGACAGAGAGGTGAGTATCTCCACCGGGGGTCCCGCAAAGCTAATGACGTGTGGGACACGTCCTCCTCAGCATACAACGGGAGTAACTGAGGACGTGTCCCACATGTCGTCAGCAGTGAAGGGGTTAAAAACGTCTTTTTTAAAACTTTTTGTCCTTGTTTCCTGTCCCCCAGGGCACTACCTGTACATTGTTTTTAAATGTTTCTATACATCCTACAAATCCGCCACTTCACGGGCAGGTTATGGGGACCTCCTAGGCACGATATTTGAAGGAATTTTTCGTTTTTATGTTTAACCCTTATTTCATGGAAAACTCACTGTCCCTTTAAAAACTTTTTTTTTTTTTAAAACTTTTTGTCCTTGTTTCCTGTCCCCCAGGGCACTACCCGGACCCCCATACACCTTTTATGGCAAATATCTTGCATGTATGCCCTCTTGGAGGACACTCTAAAAATCGAATTTTGAGTCCCATTGACTTGCATTGAGTTCGAGTTCGAATTCGAACTTTTGAAAAGTTCGAGTTCGAATGTGAACCGAACTCGGGGGTGTCCAGCTCATCCCTATCTACAATAAGGAAAACATTAAACAAGAATGGAGTACATGGGAGGACACCACGGAGGAAGCCATTGCTGTCCAAAAAGAATATTGCAGCACGTTTGAAGTTTGCAAAAGAGCACCTGGATGTTCCACAGCACTACTGGCAAAATATTCTGTGGACAGATGAAACCAAAATTGAGTTGTTTGGAAAAAACACACAACACTGTCAGGGTAATTCAAAGAGATCCGAATTGCTTGAGAAAGGTAACCGAACGCTGAAAATCAGCATTCGGTTACCGTTCTTGGCCATTCGGCTATCCAGAGAGCAGGCAATTCACCAAATCCTGGCGAACTGCCTGAACATACGGTGCCTGTTCGAGGACAGTGAAATCCCCATGAAAAAGCACTGCTTCGGCTATTCAGAGAACACAAACCAGCAGTGAAAGGTTCCCGAAATGCCCTGCCATTCGGTGGTTTAAGGCTAGGGTCAGACGAACGCATTTTCACGTTGTCTGTGAAAAAGTGCGTTCGAACGAATGGACGCATTTTTTCACGGAGTACGCGATAGCGGTCATACTATGCGCATTTGCGTTCGTGATTTTGTACGGATCAGCAATAAAACACTTTGTGCATCTGGATGTTATGTTGGCCGGACATTAGCAGTGTCTGACATCTCCAATTCACGCCGCTATGCGGACGCAGCGCACTCTGTACAACCGTACTAGCGGTTTTACGTTCGACAAAATGCGTTTGTTTGCCACTTGCGTTGCGCAGCCGGACTTTCGTGCGACCGTACTTCGTATATTGGCCGTCATTGCCCGTCATTTGCTGCTACTACGGCCGTGATTAAGTGCGCCAGAACGCGCGTTCGCACTGCCTCAGTCTGACCCTAGCCTAATTCGGCAAGTTAATTCAGGCGAATCCCATAGGCTTCAATGTTAAAAATATTCCGGTTTTAATTCAATATCTAATAAACCGTTTATTATAAGATTCTGCAGTAAAGAGTCTCTTTATTTATAGATCTTTTAGGATATTTTAAGCATTTTTCTGAATTTTTTTTTTCAGTTTTCTTCTTTTTTCTGTAACAGCCTCTTTATTTTCATTCCCTGGACCTCCTGTGTAAATTTCAGACATTTTCGCTCAGTAGTTTCTTTGCAAACAGTGTTTCACTTTTCAAACATTCATACAAACTGTTTTTCTAATCTATTCACTTCACTCTGTCTGCGGTCTCTGCTTTTTCCGGCGGCTTCGCTGCGGGTGATCGGCTCCTGCTTTGGTTTTTCCGTGGTTTTCGGCAGGTTAATCCAGATGTTTGAAGGTTTTCGGCGTGCATTTGCTGGGTTTTGAGGTTCGTTTTCGTCGGGTTTGCGGTAGCTTTTTCCTGCAATTCGGGGACCCTGTGGTGTCTGCTAGACCACAGGGTTGCCGAAATGGATCGGCAAAAGGAACCGAATTGAAGAGAACGAAAAGTCACCGATTGAATTACCCTGAATGTGTGGAGAAAAAAAGGCACAGCACACCAACATCAAAACCTCATCCCCACTGTAAAACATGGCGGAGGGAGCATCATGGTTTGGGGCTGCTTTGCTGCCTCAGGGCCTGGACGGATTGTTGTCATTGATGGAAAAATGAATTCCAGAGTTTATCAAGACATTTTGCAGGAAAACGTAAGACCATCTGTCCGCCAACTGAAGCTACGCAGAGGATGGGTGATGCAACAGGACAATGACCCAAAGCATACAAGTATTCAACAAAAGAATGGCTTCAACAAAACAAAATACGCCTTCTGGGTGGCCCAGTCAGAGTCCTGAGCTCAACCCGATTGAAACGCTGTGGTATGACCTTAAGAGAGCGATTCACACAGACATCCCAAGAATATTGCTACACTGAAACAGTTTTGTGAAGAGGAGTGGTCCAAAATTACTCCAGATCGTTGTGCAGGTCTGATCTGCAACTACAGGAAACGTTTGGTTGAGGTTATTGCTGCCAAAAGCAGGGTCAACCAGTTATTAAGTCCAAAAGGTTCACATACTTTTTCCACCCTGCACTGTGAATGTTTACATGTTCTGTTCAATAAACACATGAAAACATATAATGTTTGTGTTTGTATTATTTTAAGCAGACTGTGTTTTTCAAATTGTTGTGACTTAGATGAAGATCAGAGACATTTTATGACCAATTCATGCAAAACTCCACCTAATCCCAAAGGGTTCACATACTTTTTCTTGCCACTGTAAAGCTGAAACTTCAGCTTCTGCCTAAACCATGAAAACCACCAGGTGGCAGCAAAGTGCAAGGAGACAATCAGGTGCATTAAAATAACTGCAAGGGTGTTATTCCCATGGAGGAACCCCCATAAAAACACCCCCGCACACCCCGAATATATGGAGGAGCCCATTAAAACACCCCCGCACACCCCGAATATATGGAGGAGCCCATTAAAACACCCCTGCACACCGAATATATGGAGGAGCCCATTAAAACACCCCCGCACACCCCGAATATATGGAGGAGCCCATTAAAACACCCCTGCACACCGAATATATGGAGGAGCCCATTAAAACACACCCACACACCCTGAAAATATGGAGGAACCCCTAAAAACACACCCTGAATATATGGAGGAGCCCCTAAAAACACACCCTGAATAGATGGAGGAACCCCTAAAAAACACCCGTACACCCTGAATATATGGAGGAGCCCCTAAAAACACACCCTGAATAGATGGAGGAACCCCTAAAAAACACCCGTACACCCTGAATATATGGAGGAGCCCCTAAAAACACACCCTGAATATATGGGAGGAACCCCTAAAAACACACCCTGAATATATGGGAGGAACCCCTAAAAACACACCCTGAAAATATGGAGGAACCCAAACACACACCCTGAATATATGGAGGAGCCCCTAAAAAACACACCCTGAATATATGGAGGAGCCCCTAAAAACACACCCTGAATATATGGAGGAGCCCCTAAAAACACACCCTGAATAATGGGAGGAACCCCTAAAAACACACCCCTGAATATATGGAGGAACCCCTAAAAACACACACCCTGAATATAGGAGGAGCCCCTAAAAACACACGAATATATGGAGGAGCCCCTAAAAACACCCCTGAATATATGGAGGAACCCTAAAAACACACCCTGAATATATGGGAGGAACCCCTAAAAACACACCCTGAATATATGGAGGAACCCCTAAAAACACCCGTACACCCTGAATATATGGAGGAGCTCCTAAAAACACACCCTGAATATATGGAGGAGCCCTAAAAAACACACCTGATATATGGGAGGAACCCCTAAAAACACCCTGAATATATGGAGGAACCCCTAAAAACACACCCTGAATATATGAGGAACCCCTAAAACCACACCACACACCCTGAATATATGGAGGAACCCTAAAAACACACCCACACACCCTGAATATATGGAGGAGCCCCTAAAAACACACCCACACACCTGAATATATGGAGGAACCCCTAAAGAGACACCCACACACCCTGAATATATGGAGGAACCCTAAAAAACAGCACCCACACACCCTGAATATAGTGGAGGAACCCCTAAAAAACAGCACCCACACACCCTGAATATATGGAGGAGCCCTAAAAACACACCCTGAATATTGGAGGAGCCCCTAAAAACACACCCACACACCCTGAATATATGGAGGAGCCCCTAAAAACACACCCTGAATATATGGAGGAACCCTAAAAACACACCCACACACCCTGAATATATGGAGGAACCCCTAAAAACAAACACCCACACACCCTGAATATATGGAGGAGCCCTAAAAACACACCCTGAATATATGGAGGAACCCCTAAAAACACCCGTACACCCTGAATATATGGAGGAGCCCCTAAAAACACACCCTGAATATATGGAGGAGACCCTAAAAAACACACCCACACACCATGAATATTTGGAGGAACCCCTAAAAACACACCCTCACACCCTGAATATATGGAGGAGCCCCTAAAAAACACACCCTGAATATATGGGGAGACCCTAAAAAACCACCCACACACACCATGAATATTTGGAGGAACCCCTAAAAACACACCCTCACACCCTGAATATATGGAGGAGCCCCTAAAAACACACCCTGAATATATGGAGGAGACCCTAAAAAACACACCCACACACCATGAATATTTGGAGGAACCCCTAAAAACACACCCTAAATATTGTAACATTCAACCAGGTAGGTGGGTGAGGTTGCGAGCCCAGAGGTGCAGTGACACAAGGAGGCAATGGATTGCAACAAGAAAGGGATTTGAGAAGCTTCACAGAACATGAAGGGATAACACAGGAAAAGGGACAGACAGACAGACAGACCACACAGGGACGGTTCTTGAAGCAGGATAAACTGATGTAAAGGGAAAAGTCCAGTATGCAGGGAGTCTATGATACACAGGTAAGTCCTTTAGACAAATGCAGGGATTCACCTGGGTGAAGCCAGAGGGGGTTCTCCTGGGTGAAGCCAGAGGGGGTTCTCCTGGGTGAAGCCAGAGGGGGTTCTCCTGGGTGAAGCCAGAGGGGGTTCTCCTGGGTGAAGCCAGAGGGGGTTCTCCTGGGTGAACCCAGACAGGTCCAGAGGTATGGAAGGCGGTTGTCTGGTAGGCAAGCAAGCCGTCAGATCATCTGGTAAATCCTGCACACAGGTTTGTCAGCGAAACAGGCTCCTGGCTGCACAAGTTCCACTTGGAAGTGAAGTTTGATGCTGAAGCCTCTAGGTAAGGGTGTGGTTGAGTTATATAGAGGCAGCCAGCTGAATAATGAGATGCACCTGATATTCAGTGCAGAGCTGGATAAGGCAACAGTTTATTCTGTGGCAGCAACTGAAGGGTGCTGCCCTGCAGTATGATGAATACAATAGCGTGTTTTATCATCTGTGGCGCCGCCGCCGGCGAGGAGCGTTATAAATATATGGAGGAACCCCTAAAAACACACCCACATGCCCTGAATATATGTAGGAACCCCTAAAAACTCACCCACACACCCTGAATATAGAGGAACCCCTAAACCTGGCCCTGGCAGAGAGCAGCTAATTATCCTCATCCAGCAGGACTCACCACAATGAGGCATCTTGCTTAGAAACTTCATTCACTGAAGCACACACCCAAAACTCAGTCATGGTTAACCCCAAAAGTACCAGACTCTGCCATATCAATACAGGGATATTCATGTTATAGAAAAGACAGAGCAAAGAGAGGAGGGGGAATTGTTATTTATGTTGAGAAATCCATAAAGTTCACCCCCTTACAGACTTCTAGCTCTCCTGTCACCTTTGATTTCTTCTCTGGTATAATTGGAGATCCCATTCAGTAAATCAATCATTGTTGCTGGGTTCTATCGCCCACCGAGCTCTCCAGTGCACTCCCTCTCTGACATATCTCAAATCCTAATAACCTACTTGCCCAAAACCAAAAAAGTGAACTGCTGGTCCTCGGCGATTTTAATACAGATTGGCTAAATCCTAAAAACAATAAACCCTGCTCACTGTTTAAAACTTTGCAGCTAAATCAATTAATCTCCTCCCCCACTCGCATTAATATGAAAAGCCCTAACCATACCTTGCTGGACTGGATTCTCTCCTCGTCTCCTGATAGAATACAGGAGGCAGGCGTTCTTGCTAATAGCTTTAGTGTCCATTGTCTAGTGTACTGCGTGCGCAAAATAAAGGCCATGAAATCTCCTCCAAAAGGTAATAACCACCAGGTCTTTCAAGAAATGTATTCTTGAATCCTTCCTAAGTGATCCCAAACAGCTCCCCTGGTACAGACTAAACCTGGAATTCCCATGCCCCGCTGCGTAAAGTGCGAGTAAAAGGGACCCATCTCCCCTGGGTTACAGCTGATCTTACACTAATGTACCAGCTTAGAGATTCACTGTGGTCAAATTTCAAGAGTACTGGTTCCATGAACGATCACTACGAATACCGAAAATGCCGGAATGAATGCACAAAACAAACTAAAATGGCTAAAGCCCATTACTTCAATGAAAATATAAACAATAACCTATCAAACCCTAGAATATTTTGGAGAACCATAAGTAACATACAAGCACCCCCAGTCCACTCCCAGCCAGCTGCTGTCAAAGTAAACAACCAAACCCTGCAACACCCCCTAGATGTAGCAAATGCCTTTAATGATTATTTTGTTGGATGCGCCACCACTTTGATTGCCAAGCTAGGAAATGATGTGCAATCAGAGAGGCCTCATGCAGATCAGGCCTCTCCAACTGTACAAAGTCCCTGTATCAGACAGGAATTCAGTTTTAGACCAGTGCCTGTCAGTGTCGTTACTAAACTTCCCCGTAAGCAAAAAATGAAATACCAGTCTGGACCTCAAATACCAGCAATGCTGCTTAAAATCAGTGCGCCAGCAATTGCAAATCCTGTCGCAACCCTAATAAATGAATCACTGGCAACTGGATACATACCCAAACTCTGGAAGACTGCGAGAGTGGTACCTATCCATAAAAGTGGTGACAGTACTTTGGTATCAACTACCGCCCAATATCACTGCTCCCTGTAATGCCAAAAATTTTGGAAAAATGCGTCTACACACAATTACGTGATTATTATCAATACTGGAACTACTTAACCCCAGATCAATCAGGCTTTTGTCCAAATCACTCAACTACAACCGCCCTTTTAAAAGTCTGCAATGATATCCAAGCTGGGATGGAACAAGGAAACCTAACTGGAGCATCTTCCTTGATTTTGCCAAGGCCTTTGACACAGTAGACCATGGCATCTTGTTAGAAAAACTTAAAAACTCTGCATTGGTGATCACACGCTAACCTGGTTTCAATCATATGTATCCGACCAATCACAATATGTGTCAATTTCTGGCAGCTCCTCCCTCCCTCTCCCAGTCACGTGCGGTGCACCCCAAGGCTCAATACTAGGCCCCCTGCTATTCACAATATTCATAAATGACCTGCCCAACGTCTGCAAAGTCTCAACTGTACACATGTAAGCAGACGCCACCACCGTAACCTATACCAGCAAACCAAATCTCCCACAGCTGGAGGCCGTGCTGCAAGAACAATTCACAGAGGTAGAAAAGTGGATCAAACACAACAAACTTTTTAAAATACTGACAAAACTGTAACGATGCTCTTTGGAACACCACCTAAACTACACAAATTGCAAACTCCCCATCTATGTGTTGGGACAAAATCAAATGACACGCTGACCACAGTCACTTCTCTCAAATATTTAGGTATGTGGTTGGACCCTAATCTATCTTTTGGCCCTCACATCGAAAAACTTGCATCTAAACTTTACCCCAAACTAGGCGCCCTGTACAGAAACAAATCCTGCCCGAGTCCCGCGGTAAGAAAGCAGATTGTACAACAAATGCTTATGCCAGCTACTGAATACGGAGATGTAGTGTATGCAGCCGCCCCGCAAACACACCTCCAGAAATTTACTACATTGTATAACTCATTCTGCCGCTTTGCATTACAATGTAACTACATGACCCACCATTGTGACATGTTAAAAGAGCTAAACTGGCCATCGCTAGAGTCTAAACGTGCCCTTCACCTTTCCAATCTGGTGTTTAACCCTTTCGCTGCTGAGGCTTTTCCCGCCTCTATGCTGAGGTCATTTTTACCGGTTTTGCTCATCATGTTTAAACGTGTTTTTAAGGCTTATTTTAGTATATGGCCCAGACATATTATATATCGTTCTTTCCGGCAGACTCGGCAGATTCATAATATGTCATTATTATATGTATACGTCATGACCTGTCTGTATATTATAACTAAAAATGCAATAAAATATGAATTTTCAATAATTTACAACGTGTAAAGTGTTTTTTTTCACATTTTAACATGCGAGCAATTGCGGTTATATTTTGTATGGGGTGCGCTTGTTAAAAAAATTAGAGATGGGGTCTCGTTACATTGTTTTTGGGGAAAATTACACGATTTTTAACAAACGCACCGCATACAAAAATCGTTAGTGCAGCATCATTGTTCACATTATAATTGAAATGGGAACAATATTGCTGCATTAACAAACCAAAAAAAAGAAAAAAAACTTTGTTTATTTTTTTTTATAATTTTGTTTTTAAATATTTTTTATTTTTATTTTTATTAATTTTAATTTTTTTTTACAAACTTTTTTCATGCTCATGTTTGGTATGGTTGGAACAGCCATGCTCTGGCCGATCCAACAATACCAAACATTAACCCCTAACTGCCACCAATGGTGGAGATAGAGGGTTCATTGGAAACCCCTATCTCCACCATTGGTGGCAGTTAGGGGTTAACTCCAGGACTGGCGTCATCGTGCTATGCACAATGACGCCAGTCCTCAGGGGGAGTTCCCGGAGGCTTGGCCAACATCCAAGATGTCGGCCAGCTCTGGGAAAGGATCATGAACCGGCGCTTTTCAGCGCCGATTCGTGATCCGGCCCCCATGGGGTTAATGCCAGGTACCATTTGGAAGGGCAGGCTGTGCCCTTCCAAACGGTGCCTGGGTTAACCCCTGCAACGCCGCCGATCGGGAGAGAGAGAGGTCCGAAGGACCTCCCCCCTCCCTTTCAGGCGCCTCCTCCGCACATGCGGGGGGCGCGCTTGAATTAGGTGTCATCGCGCCCCCGCGATGACACCTAATTACTCCGGCGGCGGTTCTGGTTGCTGGGCTGACATCGAGGATGTCGGCCCGCACCGGGGGGTGCCAGCGATTGGCCGGAACCCGGCCGAACGCTGACCCCAAAGAGAGGACGCGCTGAGCGCGTCCACCGCAGCGAAGGGGTTAAGAGCTTTTCTGGGAAGCTGCCACCCTACCTGAATAGGCTGCTTCCCCCAGCAGCTCCCTCATCCTATAACCTCCGATCCAGGACCAGCACCTTACTTGCAATACCACAATACAAAAAGACAGTGGCTCGGTCCTCATTTTCCTACAGAGCACCACAATTATGGAATAACCTCCCAGATACCATCAAATCTTCCCCCAGTCTTAAGTCACTCAAGAGCTCCTTACTAACATACCTCAATACAGAATGTGCCTGTAAACATGTAACAGTGACTATATACAGAATGCGCCTGTAAACATGTAACACAGTGACTATATACAGAATGCACCTGTAAACATGTAACATAATGACTATATACAGAATGCACCTGTAAACATGTAACATAATGACTATATACAGAATGCGCCTGTAAACATGTAACAGTGACTATATACAGAATGCACCTGTAAACATGTAACACAGTGACTATATACAGAATGCACCTGTAAACATGTAACATAATGACTATATACAGAATGCACCTGTAAACATGTAACATAATGACTATATACAGACTGCACCTGTAAACATGTAACACAGTGACTATATACAGAATGCGCCTGTAAACATGTAACACAGTGACTATATACAGAATGCACCTGTAACACAGTGACTATATACAGAATGCGCCTGTAAACATGTAACAGTGACTATATACAGAATGCGCCTGTAAACATGTAACACAGTGACTATATACAGAATGCACCTGTAAACATGTAACACAGTGACTATATACAGAATGCACCTGTAAACATGTAACACAGTGACTATATACAGAATGCGCCTGTAACATGTAACACAGTGACTATATACAGAATGCACCTGTAAACATGTAACACAGTGACTATATACAGAATGTGCCTGTAAAACATGTAACACAGTGACTATATACAGAATGTGCCTGTAAACATGTAACACAGTGACTATATACAGAATGCGCCTGTAAACATGTAACACAGTGACTATATACAGAATGCACCTGTAAACATGTAACACAGTGACTATATACAGAATGTGCCTGTAAACATGTAACACAGTGACTATATACAGAATGTACCTGTAAACATGTAACACAGTGACTATATACAGAATGTGCCTGTAAACATGTAACACAGTGACTATATACAGAATGCGCCTGTAAACATGTAACACAGTGACTATATACAGAATGCACCTGTAACACAGTGACTATATACAGAATGCGCCTGTAAACATGTAACAGTGACTATATACAAAATGCGCCTGTAAACATGTAACAGTGACTATATACAGAATGCGCCTGTAAACATGTAACAGACTATATACAGAATGCGCCTGTAACCATGTAACACAGTGACTATATACAGAATGTGTCTGTAAACATGTAACATAGTGACTATATACAGAATGCACCTGTAAACATGTAACATAGTGACTATATACAGAATGTGTCTGTAAACATGTAACATAGTGACTATATACAGAATGCACCTGTAAACATGTAACACAGTGACTATATACAGAATGTGCCTGTAAACATGTAACACAGTGACTATATACAGAATGTGTCTGTAAACATGTAACATAGTGACTATATACAGAATGTGTCTGTAAACATGTAACATAGTGACTATATACAGAATGCACCTGTAAACATGTAACACAGTGACTATATACAGAATGCGCCTGTAACACAGTGACTATATACAGAATGCGCCTGTAAACATGTAACACAGTGACTATATACAGAATGCGCATGTAACATAGTGACTATATACAGAATGCACCTGTAAACATGTAACACAGTGACTATATACAGAATGCACCTGTAAACATGTAACACAGTGACTATATACAGAATGCACCTGTAAACATGTAACAGTGACTATATACAGAATGCACCTGTAAACATGTAACACAGTGACTATATACAGAATGCGCCTGTAACACAGTGACTATATACAGAATGCGCCTGTAAACATGTAACACAGTGACTATATACAGAATGCGCATGTAACATGTAACATAGTGACTATATACAGAATGCAATAGAAAAGAAAAAACACTTCCAGGCGCACCTTACTAAAATTTCCACTTTTTTAAAACCAAAAATGGCCAATGTGCAAACATCAAATGAATTAATATTTAAACAAAACAGTGGTTATATTATGATAAATGTGTATAACTTAAGGAATACTTATATTTCAGTGGTGTTTCTTTTTTTTCCTTCTCTCATGGGGTCCTGCGATGTAGCTGTTCGGTATCCCAAGAGAAAAGGAGGGGGGAGGGTATTTCTCCACTTGATGTAAAAAAAGGCAGCAGAGCGGCAGATAATTCAATTAAAATGCATTTATTAATCAATAAAAAGGTAGACCTTCAACTATAAAATCAATTGTTAAAATACTAATTAAGTAGGATCAACAAAAACGCGCTTTCACCAATAGGCTTCATCAGTTGTTATCCTTTCTGAATGATCAGTCTGTGCAAGAAGTCCAAAAAGTCCAAAAACCTGTAACATGTAACACTGACTATATACAGAATGTGCCTGTAAACATGTAACATAGTGACTATATACAGAATGTGCCTGTAAACATGTAACACAGTGACTATATACAGAATGCACCTGTAAACATGTAACACAGTGACTATATACAGAATGCACCTGTAAACATGTAACACAGTGACTATATACAGAATGTGCCTGTAAACATGTAACACAGTGACTATATACAGAATGCGCCTGTAAACATGTAACACCGTGACTATATACAGAATGCACCTGTAATCATGTAACACAGTGACTATATACAGAATGCGCCTGTAACATGTAACACTGACTATATACAGAATGCACCTGTAAACATGTAACATAGTGACTATATACAGAATGTGCCTGTAAACATGTAACACAGTGACTATATACAGAATGCGCCTGTAAACCTGTAACAGTGACTATATACAGAATGCACCTGTAAACATGTAACACAGTGACTATATACAGAAGGCGCCTGTAAACATGTAACACAGTGACTACAGAATGCACCTGTAAACATGTAACACAGTGACTATATACAGAATGCGCCTGTAAACATGTAACAGTGACTATATACAGAATGCACCTGTAAACATGTAACACAGTGACTATATACAGAAGGCGCCTGTAAACATGTAACACAGTGACTATATACAGAATGCACCTGTAAACCTGTAACACAGTGACTATATACAGAAGGCGCCTGTAAACATGTAACACAGTGACTATATACAGAAGGCGCCTGTAAACATGTAACACAGTGACTATATACAGAATGCACCTGTAAACCTGTAACACAGTGACTATATACAGAAGGCGCCTGTAAACATGTAACACAGTGACTATATACAGAAGGCGCCTGTAAACATGTAACACAGTGACTATTTCCTACATATTTTTCTGTTAATCTGTATATTTGTGTTGTTTTTTTTAATATCTTGCATTGTATTACTTTGTATTTCTGTAACACTTCAATGTTCTTGAATCCAGGACATACTTGAAAACGAGAGAAATCTCAATGTATCCTTCCTGCTAAAATACTCTATAAATAAATAAAAACACACCCACACACCCTGAATATATAGAAGCTCGGGGGAAGGGAATGCAGCTCCTGAGGTGAAGGTGTATTGCAGGATTGGGTGTCTTTGCCCCCCCCCCCCCTTATAGCATTGATGGAATTTACCTATCACTTCACGATCAGGCAGCTATGAAATCATTTGACCCGAATAAAGAATAATATGTCTTCGGTTGAACTTTGCTCTAATTTCTATGACCAAGCTGACAGTTTGGAAACACATCTTTCCTAAGAATCTGCAGTCACGTGTAATTGTCTTAAACTCAGCCAAGATAAGGGCAGAGGCTAGAAAAGAGGGAGTAAAAGGTCCAGAAGGAAACAGATGTTCTTTCTTGTTAAAGAATGAACGTTAATTAGAACACTTATCATGTATTAATCGCATGTTACACTTTTGATATGGTAATGTATGTGGGCGTGTCCGTTATAGGATAAGCATCATGTAAACGTCATGTAATGTATATAAGCATCATGTAAACATCATGTAATGTATATAAGCATCATGTAAACGTCATGTAATGTATATAAGCATCATGTAAACGTCATGTAATGTATATAAGCACCATGTAAACATCATGTAATGTATATAAGCATCATGTAAACATCATGTAATGTATATAAGCATCATGTAAACGTCATGTAATGTATATAAGCATCGTGTAAACGTCATGTAATGTATATAAGCACCATGTAAACATCATGTAATGTATATAAGCATCATGTAAACGTCATGTAATGTATATAAGCACCATGGAAACATCATGTAATGTATATAAGCATCATGTAAACGTCATGTAATGTATATAAGCATCATGTAAACGTCATGTAATGTATATAAGCACCATGGAAACATCATGTAATGTATATAAGCACCATGTAAACATCATGTAATGTATATAAGCATCATGTAAACGTCATGTAATGTATATAAGCACCATGGAAACATCATGTAATGTATATAAGCACCATGTAAACGTCATGTAATGTATATAAGCATCATGTAAACGTCATGTAATGTATATAAGCATCGTGTAAACGTCATGTAATGTATATAAGCACCATGTAAACGTCATGTAATGTATATAAGCATCATGTAAACGTCATGTAATGTATATAAGCATCATGGAAACATCATGTAATGTATATAAGCACCATGTAAACATCATGTAATGTATATAAGCATCATGTAAACGTCATGTAATGTATATAAGCACCATGGAAACATCATGTAATGTATATAAGCACCATGTAAACGTCATGTAATGTATATAAGCATCATGTAAACGTCATGTAATGTATATAAGCATCGTGTAAACGTCATGTAATGTATATAAGCATCATGTAAACATCATGTAATGTATATAAGCATCGTGTAAACGTCATGTAATGTATATAAGCATCATGTAAACGTCATGTAATGTATATAAGCATCATGTAAACATCATGTAATGTATATAAGCATCGTGTAAACGTCATGTATTGTATATAAGCATCATGTAAACGTCATGTAATGTATATAAGCATCATGTAAACATCATGTAATGTATATAAGCATCGTGTAAACGTCATGTAATGTATATAAGCATCATGTAAACGTCATGTAATGTATATAAGCATCGTGTAAACATCATGTAATGTATATAAGCATCATGTAAACGTCATGTAATGTATATAAGCATCATGTAAACATCATGTAATGTATATAAGCACCATGTAAACGTCATGTAATGTATATAAGCCCATGTAAACATCATGTAATGTATATAAGCACCATGTAAACATCATGTAATGTATATAAGCATCATGTAAACATCATGTAATGTATATAAGCACCATGTAAACATCATGTAATGTATATAAGCATCATGTAAACGTCATGTAATGTATATAAGCCCATGTAAACATCATGTAATGTATATAAGCACCATGTAAACATCATGTAATGTATATAAGCATCATGTAAACGTCATGTAATGTATATAAGCATCATGTAAACATCATGTAATGTATATAAGCATCATGTAATGTATATAAGCATCATGTAAACGTCATGTAATGTATATAAGCATCATGTAAACGTCATGTAATGGATATAAGCATCATGTAAACATCATGTAATGTATATAAGCATCGTGTAAACGTCATGTATTGTATATAAGCATCATGTAAACGTCATGTAATGTATATAAGCATCATGTAAACATCATGTAATGTATATAAGCATCGTGTAAACGTCATGTAATGTATAAGCATCGTGTAAACATCATGTAATGTATACAAGCATCGTGTAAACGTCATGTAATGTATATAAGCATCATGTAAACGTCATGTAATGTATATAAGCCCATGTAAACATCATGTAATGTATATAAGCACCATGTAAACATCATGTAATGTATATAAGCATCATGTAAACGTCATGTAATGTATATAAGCCCATGTAAACATCATGTAATGTATATAAGCACCATGTAAACATCATGTAATGTATATAAGCATCATGTAAACGTCATGTAATGTATATAAGCATCATGTAAACATCATGTAATGTATATAAGCATCGTGTAAACATCATGTAATGTATATAAGCCCATGTAAACATCATGTAATGTATATAAGCACCATGTAAACATCATGTAATGTATATAAGCACCATGTAAACATCATGTAATGTATATAAGCATCATGTAAACGTCATGTAATGTATATAAGCATCATGTAAACATCATGTAATGTATATAAGCATCGTGTAAACATCATGTAATGTATATAAGCATCGTGTAAACATCATGTAATGTATATAAGCATCATGTAAACGTCATGTAATGTATATAAGCACCATGTAAACATCATGTAATGTATATAAGCATCATGTAAACGTCATGTAATGTATATAAGCCCATGTAAACATCATGTAATGTATATAAGCACCATGTAAACATCATGTAATGTATATAAGCATCATGTAAACGTCATGTAATGTATATAAGCATCATGTAAACATCATGTAATGTATATAAGCACCATGTAAACATCATGTAATGTATATAAGCATCATGTAAACGTCATGTAATGTATATAAGCCCATGTAAACATCATGTAATGTATATAAGCATCATGTAAACATCATGTAATGTATATAAGCACCATGTAAACATCATGTAATGTATATAAGCATCATGTAAACGTCATGTAATGTATATAAGCATCATGTAAACGTCATGTAATGTATATAAGCATCGTGTAAACATCATGTAATGTATATAAGCATCATGTAATGTATATAAGCATCATGTAATGTATATAAGCACCATGTAAACATCATGTAATGTATATAAGCACCATGTAAACGTCATGTAATGTATATAAGCATCATGTAAACGTCATGTAATGTATATAAGCATCATGTAATGTATATAAGCACCATGTAAACATCATGTAATGTATATAAGCATCGTGTAAACATCATGTAATGTATATAAGCATCATGTAATGTATATAAGCACCATGTAAACATCATGTAATGTATATAAGCATCATGTAATGTATATAAGCACCATGTAAACATCATGTAATGTATATAAGCATCATGTAATGTATATAAGCATCATGTAAACATCATGTAATGTATATAAGCATCATGTAATGTATATAAGCACCATGTAAACATCATGTAATGTATATAAGCATCATGTAATGTATATAAGCACCATGTAAACATCATGTAATGTATATAAGCACCATGTAAACATCATGTAATGTATATAAGCCCATGTAAACATCATGTAATGTATATAAGCACCATGTAAACATCATGTAATGTATAAGCATCGTGTAATGTATATAAGCACCATGTAAACGTCATGTAATGTATATAAGCATCGTGTAAACGTCATGTAATGTATAAGCATCATGTAAACGTCATGTAATGTATATAAGCATCATGTAAACGTCATGTAATGTATATAAGCACCATGTAAACATCATGTAATGTATATAAGCATCATGTAAACATCATGTAATGTATATAAGCATCATGTAAACATCATGTAATGTATATAAGCATCATGTAAACGTCATGTAATGTATATAAGCATCATGTAAACATCATGTAATGTATATAAGCATCATGTAAACGTCATGTAATGTATATAAGCACCATGGAAACATCATGTAATGTATATAAGCACCATGTAAACGTCATGTAATATATATAAGCATCATGTAACGTCATGTAATGTATATAAGCACCATGTAAAATCATGTAATGTATATAAGCACATGTAAACATCATGTAATGTATATAAGCATCATGTAAACATCATGTAATGTATATAAGCATCATGTAAACGTCATGTAATGTATATAAGCATCGTGTAAACATCATGTAATGTATATAAGCACCATGGAAACATCATGTAATGTATATAAGCACCATGTAAACATCATGTAATGTATATAAGCATCATGTAAACATCATGTAATGTATATAAGCATCATGTAAACGTCATGTAATGTATATAAGCATCGTGTAAACGTCATGTAATGTATATAAGCACCATGTAAACACATGTAATGTATATAAGCATCATGTAAACGTCATGTAATGTATATAAGCACCATGGAAACATCATGTAATGTATATAAGCATCATGTAAATCATGTAATGTATATAAGCATCATGTAAACGTCATGTAATGTATATAAGCACCATGGAAACATCATGTAATGTATATAGCACCATGTAAACATCATGTAATGTATATAAGCATCATGTAAACGTCATGTAATGTATATAAGCACCATGGAAACATCATGTAATGTATATAAGCACCATGTAAACGTCATGTAATGTATATAAGCATCATGTAAACGTCATGTAATGTATATAAGCATCGTGTAAACGTCATGTAATGTATATAAGCACCATGTAAACGTCATGTAATGTATATAAGCATCATGTAAACGTCATGTAATGTATATAAGCATCATGGAAACATCATGTAATGTATATAAGCACCATGTAAACATCATGTAATGTATATAAGCATCATGTAAACGTCATGTAATGTATATAAGCACCATGGAAACATCATGTAATGTATATAAGCACCATGTAAACGTCATGTAATGTATATAAGCATCATGTAAACGTCATGTAATGTATATAAGCATCATGTAAACATCATGTAATGTATATAAGCATCGTGTAAACATCATGTAATGTATATAAGCATCATGTAAACGTCATGTAATGTATATAAGCATCGTGTAAACATCATGTAATGTATATAAGCATCGTGTAAACATCATGTAATGTATATAAGCATCATGTAAACGTCATGTAATGTATATAAGCATCGTGTAAACGTCATGTAATGTATAAGCATCATGTAAACATCATGTAATGTATATAAGCATCATGTAAACATCATGTAATGTATATAAGCATCATGTAAACGTCATGTAATGTATATAAGCATCATGTAAACATCATGTAATGTATATAAGCATCATGTAATGTATATAAGCATCATGTAAACGTCATGTAATGTATATAAGCATCATGTAAACATCATGTAATGTATATAAGCATCGTGTAAACATCATGTAATGTATATAAGCCCATGTAAACGTCATGTAATGTATATAAGCATCGTGTAAACGTCATGTAATGTATAAGCATCATGTAAACATCATGTAATGTATATAAGCATCATGTAAACATCATGTAATGTATATAAGCATCATGTAAACATCATGTAATGTATATAAGCATCATGTAACCAAAACTATGATGGAGAGCGAAGCCAAGGAAAACTTTGTGTCATGTGTGATTATTTCCAGTTACTTCCTTCTCTCTGGTCGACCGTGAGTTGATTTGTTACGGAGAGAAAGAGTTAGAGAATAGAAGATTACGGACACACATCAAGCTCAGGCAGAATTTTCCAGCTATCAGCCATGGCACCCCATCTTTTTCTGGCCTCGGTCGTTTCATTGTGCTGGAGCCGCCAGGTGCCCTTTAAAGCTCTTCTTCCCAGCATTGATTCCTATAGATAGTCACCGCCCTAATATAAAGGCGCTGCTGTGGTATGCGCACACATGCTCCGGGGCCCCGGCTGACATTAAGGAGATTCCTTTGGGTGCCCCCCCCCCACATGCCACCCGTTAGCAGCGACTTGAGATCTGTCATAAAGCAGCCAGCTGGGACCAGGATCGTGTCAAGGTCACCTTGAAGGAAATTCTCCGCACTCCAGCCTTACCTGCTGCCCCTCTGAGGATGGTAAAGCCAGCGGTGCTGTTCATGGGGGCTGAGTATGTCTCAAAGGCTTTATAAATAAATAAATAAATAAGCTGCTCACCCCCACAGTGGGAACAACATGTTATATTCACACAAACAGGGGCAAATATACAGTGACACACAGAGGCGCAGGTATACGATGACACACACACAGGCGCAGGTATACAATGACACACACAGAGGCGCAGGTATACAATGACACACACAGAGGCGCAGGTATACAATGACACACACACAGGCGCAGGTATACAATGACACACACACACAAGGCAGATATACAATATGTAGCAAAGAAAATACATAAAATGTATCATCGGGAGCGCGTGAGTGGATGCACTATAATATATATATATCAGATTGTGTAATGTCATATACCGGCAGCATAAACCTAAAAAACAGAGATAAAATCCTATGGTGTAATATCGTAGTGACAATCTGGTGGATATATGCAGAAACTACAGAGTATACACTCACAAGCCTGGAGCCTCAAATGGCTTGTGGTTTTCCCCTTTAAGCCTCTATGGAGGGCTCCTCCCATCCACCGGTATGTTGGTGTCCTCAGTGGACTCGATGGATATGATGTTCCTCAAAAATAGAATCAATACATAGTGCAACAATGTATGAAATATATATATATCTATGGATGGAAGTAAAAGGATGCACTCACGTTTTCTGGAGCCTCCTTAATGAGTGGCTCCATAATGTAGGCCTTAGACCACATATGGGGGGGTCTCACCCTCTTTCCATGTGGAACCAAGCGATGGTTAAACTCGATGCTTAGGATCTCAAATAACCAAAATTGGTTATAATAACAAGAATCTCATTTAAAATAAAGGGGGGGGGAGTTATTAAACACAAGAAACAATGACAAATAAAATCAATGGAATATTACCGAAACGCGTTTCCCCTGATAACCTGTAGGCTTCATCAGTGGGAATGAATGTGCAGGAAGGTGAGGTGGCTGGCGCTGGAGATTCACGAGCTTATTTTCCCCGTTACGTTTTGGCACAGCTCTGCGTGTGATGGTGTGAATCTAACGTTTCCTCTGTCTTGGCACCGGCGGGCGCACACGATGCCAATATGTCAGCATGCAGGGCTGGACTTAGATTCCAGCACATCGCCGCCTTAATCCGCTATGTGGAAATCGCCGTCAGACCCCCCTCCTCTGGGGGCGCCCCTCATCAGCCTGCAGTGCGGACGCGCCATGAACACCATAAAGCATTATTATCACTACACAAATACACGACCCCTTCCCCCGCACGCCCGCTGTATGAGAAACGATGTAATGGAGCCCATCTCCGTGCTGTATGAGATATACAGCGCAGAAGCCAGGGCGGTGACATGAGATGTGACGTCATAGCAGCTCTTTGCAGGAATCTGTATCAGTATCTGGTGGCAGCGGCGGCTCAGTATCGCAGCGACTCGGGATCACAGCAGCTCGGCATCGCGTCGGCTCGGATTCGCATCAGCTCAACGTCGGCTCGGCATCACGGCGGCTTGTCATCGCAGTATCGCGGCAGCTCGGCATCACGGCGGGTCGGTATTGCGTCGGCCCGGTATCGTGTTGACTCGGTATCGTTTCGGCCCGGTATCGCTTCGGCCCGGTATCGCGTCAGCCTGGTTTCTTGTTGACTCAGTATTGCGTCGGCCCAGTATCACGTCGGTCCGATATCACGGCGTCTCGGCATAGCAGCGGTGCTCTGCCAGTGACCTGGGTGACACCCTATATCAGCTGTTATTTTAACCCCCTGTCCACTGAAGAAACACGGCGAGGAGTAGAATGTGACATCTGTCTCAGCGACACTCACATCTCCTCAGAAGTCTGACCCCCCAGGCCGACCCTTTCCAGACCTTCAGGGGACGGGTTCGGTTACACGGCAATTCCTCTGCCATTCCTGAGCGTCTATTCACAGACATTCACAGCCGCTATCATTACTTTACAGACATTTCTCCCCAAAGCAGCAAAAACAGGAACATGCGCACCACCTCCTGACCGCGAAACGCACCGCGTCCTGACCGCGAAACACACACCTCCTGACCGCGAAACGCACCGCCTCCTGACCGCGAAACGCACCGCGTCCTGACCGCGAAACGCACCGCGTCCTGACCGCGAAACACACCGCGTCCTGACCGCGAAACACACCAGGCCCTATTACATTCGCAACGCAAAAACGCATGTTAAGCACGTGTTTTTTTGCGTGAAGCGTTAAACGTTAACGCACGAAAATCACCGCTGGAATTCCATTCCTCGCGCATTTTTTCATCCGTCGGGAAATTGTGCTCGTAAAACCGACACGCAAAAAAGCGCGCAAAGTAAACTGCGCGCAGAAATCAGTGAGCGCAATGTCATTTTTAACGTGAGTCCGTCAGACGAACGCATTTTGTGCAGACTGCGCACAACATTCGTACGTTCTGATGGAAGACCAGGTAGTGGCCGTCATTTTTGACAGATCTAGTAAAAAACAACCTGCGTATCGACGTTCTCCGTTGTGAATCCGCAGTTTGGTGCGGTCAGGTTGTTACAATTTGCCGTTACCACCAGCTTTTCAAAGACGTTAAAATTATGCGCGCAAACCTTGTCCGGTAAATTTTGCGCTAAGATTGCAATACCATGCACGTACCAGCGCACAAACGCATTTGCGCTCATAATGTTAAGTATAGGATGCGCGCACTAAATTGCGCTCGCAAAGGGTTCGTGCAGGGTCACTCGCGTTAGACGTTAACACGTATTTTGTGCGCGAACGTCGTAATACGACATTCAGCGCATAGGGTTTTGCCCCTCGCGGTAATGCGTTTTTGCGCCGCGCACAATTGTGCGCAAAGAATGTAATAGGGCCCTAAGCCTCTTAAAGCATAGAGCGCTACGTCAGTTCCATGACAGGGGGGTAAAACCTCGAAGCTGTCATTAACAGCACGGGGGTGTCGGGGTTACATAGTATTACATAGGCTGAAAAAAGACATGTGTCCATCGGGTTCAGTCTCTTCACACATCACCTACTGCTGCTGATCCAAAAGAAGCAAAAAACCCCCAGTCTGAAATGCTGCCAATATGAAACATACTGGGAAACATTCCTTCTTGCCCCCAGATGGCGTCAGAGGGGATCTGATAACTTTATATAAATTTACACGGGGCCTCTGAGGCCCCGTATATATTTATATAAAGATATCAGACCCCTCTGAGGCCCGTATAAATTAATATAAAGTGATCAGACCCCTCTGAGGCCCCGTATATATATTTATAAGGTTATCAGATCCCTCTAAGGCGCCGTTTCTCTAAACTAAACAGGTTTAAGCTTGTTAGTCTTTCCTCATAACTTAACCCTTCCATGCCCCTTATTAATTTAGTTGCCCGTCTCTGCATTTTTTCTAACGATATAATATCTTTTTTTAAGACAGGTGCCCAAAATCGCACGGCATATTCAAGGTGCGGCCTGACCATTGATTTATACAGAGGCAAAATTATGTTTTCATCCCGAGAGTGAACTCCCCTTTTAATGCCAATACCTTGCTGGCCTTGGCGGCTGCTGTTTGACATTGCACATTGTTACTTAGTTTGAAGTCTATGATTATTCCCAAATCCTTCTCCTGCTTGGATTTCCCTAACTCCGTACCATTTAGGGTATAAATTACTTGTGTGTTCTTCACTCCAAAGTGCATAACTTTACATTTATCTAGATTAAATTTCATCTGCCATTTAAGTGCCCAGTCCCCCAATCTATCTAAATCCCTCTGCAGCGAAGTAACATCCTGCTCACATTGTATCACCTGCACATACTGTAACACCCTGCTCACATTGTATCACCCTGCACATACTGTAACATCCTGCTCACATTGTATCACCTGCACATACTGTAACATCCTGCTCACATTGTATCACCTGCACATACTGTAACATCCTGCTCCCATTGTATTACCTTTCCTAGTTTTGTGTCATCTGCAAACACTGATACATGACTTTCAATGCCTCTCAAGGTCATTTATAAATAAATTGAATAGTATTGGTCCTATAACAGACCCCTGAGGGACACCGCTTACCACTGGTGTCCATCTTGAAAACGTACCATTTATAACCACTCTCTGTACCCTATCTTTTAGCCAGTTTTCTATCCAAGAACAAGTATTTTCATCTAGACCAATTTTTCTTAATTTAAATAGTAACCTTTTGTGTGGAAACTGTGTCGAAAGCTTTGGCAAAATCCAAGTAAATCACATCCACTGCGACCCCCTGATCTATACTGACACTATCACACTGCGACCCCCTGATCTATACTGACACTATCACACTGTGACCCCCTGATCTATACTGACACTATCACACTGTGACCCCCTGATCTATACTGACACTATCACACTGTGACCCCCCCTGATCTATACTGACACTATCACACTGTGACCCCCTGATCTATACTGACACTATCACACTGTGACCCCCTGATCTATACTGACTGTGACCACCTGATCTATACTGACGCTATCACACTGTGACCCCCTGATCTATACTGACACTATCACACTGTGACCCCCTGATCTATACTGACGCTATCACACTGTGACCCCCTGATCTATACTGACACTATCACACTGTGACCCCCTGATCTATACTGACACTATCACACTGTGACCTCCTGATCTATACTGACACTATCACACTGTGACCTCCTGATCTATACTGACACTATCACACTTTGACCCCCTGATCTATACTGACTGTGACCACCTGATCTATACTGACGCTATCACACTGTGACCCCCTGATCTATACTGACACTATCACACTGTGACCCCCTGATCTATACTGACACTATCACACTGTGACCCCCTGATCTATACTTCTACTTACTGTAACGGTTAGCCCCTGCTTAGGCCATCGTGGTGGCTTGGAACATGAGATGAAGCCCTTAAGGCAGGTGAGTAACTGACTGGACACAAGGACAGACGGATTTCTCCAAAACCAAGGAGCACCAAAAAACAGAACAGAATTGGCACTAAACTCCGAAGGCTTCAAGACCGACAGACAACTTAGGACACTCAGAAACACAAAGATACACTTGACAATCCGTGAAGGGAGCAGGCTGCAGGACAGTAAACAAAACAGACAGACTATACTAAAAGAGGTCCTTATAAGCGGCCTCTGAATATAATACTAAACTAAGACAGACAAGGTACATAAAACATGAAACATACAAGAATCGTCAATCAGGCAGAGGTTGGCAACAGATCAGAAATATACGGTACCAGGGGGGAGTAGAAGGATAGTCAAAAATAAAGCCGAGGTCAGAACCAGAAAACACTTGAACAGGAATGCTTTGCAGCAACTCAGGAAACACGAACCAGACAGAACCACCATCAAACTCCACAAACAGTCAATGAGGCTCTGTGCTGCTGGGAATATATAGGGAGTGGGTCTGTGTGATTGGGCCATGTGACCCCAGACCAGGAGATCACAACAGAACCCCAGATCAGCCCTAAACAGCACAGCCAGACACACCATAGGGGAAAAACAAACATGAATACCCTTCACCACCAGGGGGCAAGGCCGAGACGTGACACTTACTTCCTCATAGAACGTAATTAGGTTAGTCTGACATGATCTGTGTTTCATGAAACCATGCAGATTTTTGCCAATTACATTATACCTCCCAATAAATTCCTGAATATTATTCCTTAGTAACCCCTCAAATACTTTCCCAGCCACAGATGTTAAGCTCACAGGTCTATAATTCCCAGGCACAAATTTTAAACCTTTCTTAAATATAGGGATCACGTCAGCTTTTCTCCAATCCCTTGGTACTATTCCTGAAATAAAAGAATCTTGAAAGATTAAGAACAGAGGTTTACATATTTCATCACATAGCTCCCTCAGTACTCGCGGGTGAATTCCATCTGGCCCTGGGGCTTTATTCACATTGACATTGTTTAATTGCTGCAAAACCTTGTAACACGGCTCAGTGTACTGGAGTGTTTATATATGATCCCGGTATGCAGTGACTTCAGGGCAGACAATAACTTGCTGACCAGGCGAGGTGCCAGAGGGATGGGCAGAAATCGTGGTTCTAATCCGATGCACAGTTCTTGGCAGGCAATAGGGTGGTCAAGTCTGTGGCAAAGAGGTCTGGTTACACAATGGGAGCAAACGAGTAAACGTCTTAACAGGTCTGGGAATGGAGCAACAAATGCTGAAGTGTCATGGGAAGGACTGGGAGAACCTTTATTTCCAGCAGGGGTGTGATTAACTGTGTGAGCTCTGGATGTTTGTGCTGAGCCTGAGGGCATCACTTTTCCTGGAGTTGCTGCAAGCACGGATTTGACAGCAGGCAGCAGGCTTGGATCATGATAGATGCTCTGCACTTGTTTCTTGTTTCGTTGTGGTGGGGGGTTGGATGAGACAAACAGAGGCAGCGCCAGCGTTACCGAGGCCTGAGTGAACCCAAAAAACCCATTCATGGAGGCTCACGCAACACATCCATTTCTGGGTGACAGTGCGTGTGGATGCAGGAGTGTCTGTGTGTGTAGCGCCATATACAGGTGAATGTGACACCACCTTATTCTCAAACTGAATGAAGCGGGGCCCCTGCTGGAGGGAGGCCATAGGGGGCTGCCTTTTTCGCCTGATTCTAGAGCTGCTGCTGGTGGTGAGACATGGTGATCCAGTGACGTCTTCTGCTCCTCTGACCATACCTTGGCCCCGCGCAGCACATTACAGCCCACATGTTTTACTCCTCATGGAAGCGGGATGTGATATCATGTTCTGAGGTTGGCGCCGGAGCGTGATTGAGGGGTGACTGGACATGCAGGGGGAAGTGTATAGATCAGGGAATGGTGATAACCTGGAACTTTCGGGGGCTCCATATCTCGCCTCATCTCAACTCTGCGAGGTTCTGAAGACCCCAAGAAATGAATAGGAAACTGGCAAACATTACGGACCCTCAGGTATCCGTTCCACCAGGGGGGCCCCTTGGGACGGCAGTGATAATTAAAGACGTTCCTCAAACACCCAGCCACGTAGTGAAGGAGCCGACATCAGATCCTAGAAAGAAGCCGGGATAAGAACGTGCCCGTATCACACCGATCCCTTAGAGGACGCCAATCTTTTCCATATTGGTGATGGCTACAAATAGCCGCAGTCACACACTCTGTTAATTGAGGTATGGGGGGATCGAATGTCCCCCCGGCATTGCTGGCATTTCCTTAATGACACAGCTGGGTGGGAAGGAGACAACACATTGAGATGCTATTACATCAAGATCCAAACTTGGCAACGTCTTCAAGGACAAGAGGACGCGTCGCATTGTAAGACAGAATCACAGAAAGCGACACGTAGAAGGAGGATTTGACCGGTCACTTCTTTGCTCCACAATCCGAAAGAACGTGAAAACTAACAGAAATCACAGAGTGAGCGGAAACTGCCGACACGACATTATCAGGGTTATTCAAAGAGAATCGAAAAGTCACTGCACGTTCGGTGACTTTACGTTCTCTTCAATTCGGTGCGATTTGCGATCTCATTTCGGTGACCCTGCGGTGTATTCAGCAAGCAACACAGGGCCGTCGTAGTGCAGGGAAAAGCCGCCGCAAACCCGACGAACACTCACTGCAAAACCAGGGCGAATGCACGCCGAAACCCGCAAAAACATCTGGATTAACCTGCCGAACACGCCGGAGAAACCGAGCAGGAGCCGATCACAGAGCAGAGCAGCCGCCGGAAAAATCCGACACCGCAGAGAAATGGCGTGAAAAGAAAAAACAGTTTTCTTGAATGTTTGTAAAGTGAAACGCTGTTTGCAAAGAAACTACTGAACGAAAATGTCTGAAATTTACATAAAATCCAATGAATGATAATAAAAAGGCTGTTACAGAAAAAAGAAGCAAACTTAGATATAAAAAAATAAAAATACAAAACGGAATTTGTTTTTGCCAAATAATCCCAAAAAATGCTTAAAAGATCCTAAAAAATCTATAAATAAAGAGACTCTTTACTGCACAATTATATAATAAACGATTTATTAAATAGTGAATTAAAACGGGAATATTTTTAACATTGAAGCCTATGGGATTCGCCTGAATAAACCTGCCGTATGAAACCACCGAATGGCAGGACATTAGGGGAACCTTTCACTGCTGGTTTGTGTTCTCTGAATAGATGAAGCATTGCTTCTCTATGGGGATTTCACTGCCCTCGAACAGGGACCGAACAAGCACCGTATGTTCAGGCAATTCGCCAGGATTTGGCGAATTGCCTGCTCTCTGGATAGTCGAATGGCCAGGAAAGGTAACCGAACGCTGATTTTCACTGCTCCGTTACCTTTCGCCAGCAATTCGTCTCTCTCAGAATAACCCTGTATATGTTTCACCAAGAATGGAAAGGTCACATTATTCCATGAAGTGACATCATTTTCACGGTCCTTCCTCCATGAATCCCCTGAATATATCAGGAATAGGCACTGGAGCTCCTCTGCCGGCCACCTCGTCATCATCATTACCAGATTCACCGTTGGTTCTGCTAGGCTAGACATGAGATGTGCTGCCCTGTCACCCAGCACTCATACGCTACGATTAATCACAGCCAAGGTGACATGTTCTTCCTCATGCAGCGTATACATTATATATACTGCGGGGCAGTGCTTTTCATGTCAACTGCAGAAAAAGTGATCTGAAAACCTTGTTATTGACCCACTTGCTGCCTCCTACCAGTGTCCAAACCTCCTCTCCATATCAATGTCCCCTATTCCCCTCCATGTCACTGTCCCCTATTCCCCTCCATGTCACTGTCCCCTATTCCCCTTCATGTCACTGTCCCCTATTCCCCTTCATGTCACTGTCCCCTATTCCCCTTCATGTCACTGTCCCTATTCCCCTCCATGTCCACTGTCCCTATTCCCTTCATGTCACTGTCCCCTATTCCCCTTCATGTCACTGTCCTCTATTCCCCTTCATGTCACTGTCCCCTATTCCCCTTCATGTCACTGTCCTCTATTCCCCTCCATGTCACTGTCCCCTATTCCCCTTCATGTCACTGTCCTCTATTCCCTCCATGTCACTGTCCCCTATTCCCCTTCATGTCACTGTCCTCTATTCCCTTCATGTCACTGTCCCCTATTCCCTTCATGTCACTGTCCCCTATTCCCCTCCATGTCACTGTCCCTATTCCCTTCATGTCACTGTCCCCTATTCCCCTTCATGTCACTGTCCTCTATTCCCCTCCATGTCACTGTCCCCTATTCCCCTTCATGTCACTGTCCCCTATTCCCCTCCATGTCACTGTCCTCTATTCCCCTCCATGTCACTGTCCTCTATTCCCCTCCATGTCACTGTCCCCTATTCCCCTTCATGTCACTGTCCCCTATTCCCCTCCATGTCACTGTCCCCTATTCCCCTTCATGTCACTGTCCTCTATTCCCTTCATGTCACTGTCCCTATTCCCTTCATGTCACTGTCCCTCTATTCCCCTTCATGTCACTGTCCTCTATTCCCCTCCATGTCACTGTCCCCTATTTCCCCTTCATGTCACTGTCCCCTATTCCCCTCATGTCACTGTCCCCTATTCCCTTCATGTCACTGTCCTCTATTCCCCTCCATGTCACTGTCCCTATTCCCCTTCATGTCACTGTCCCTATTCCCCTTCATGTCACTGTCCCCTATTCCCCTTCATGTCACTGTCCTCTATTTCCCTTCATGTCACTGTCCCTATTCCCCTTCATGTCACTGTCCTCTATTCCCCTTCATGTCACTGTCCTCTATTCCTCTCCATGTCACTGTCCTCTATTCCCCTTCATGTCACTGTCCTCTATTCCCCTTCATGTCACTGTCCCCTATTCCCTTATGTCACTGTCCTCTATTCCCTTCATGTCATGTCCTCTATTCCCCTCCATGTCACTGTCCCTATTTCCCTTCATGTCACTGTCCCCTATTCCCCTTCATGTCACTGTCCCCTATTCCCCTTCATGTCACTGTCCTCTATTCCCCTCCATGTCACTGTCCCCTAATTCCCCTCATGTCACTGTCCTCTATTCCCCTCCATGTCAATGTCCTTATTCCCCTCCATGTCACTGTCCCTATTCCCTTCATGTCATGTCCCTATTCCCCTCCATGTCACTGTCCCCTATTCCCTTCATGTCACTGTCCCCTATTCCCCTTCATGTCACTGTCCCCTTTCCCTTCATGTCACTGTCTCCTATTCCCTTCATGTCACTGTCCCCTATTCCCCTTCATGTCACTGTCCCCTATTCCCCTTCATGTCACTGTCCCCTATTCCCTTCATGTCCACTGTCTCTATTCCCCTTCATGTCACTGTCCCCTATTCCCCTCCATGTCACTGTCCCCTATTCCCTTCATGTCACTGATCTCTATTCCCCTCCATGTCACTGTCCTCTATTCCCTCCATGTCACTGTCCCCTATTCCCCTTCATGTCACTGTCCTATTTCCCTTCATGTCACTGTCCTCTATTCCTCCATGTCACTGTCCCTATTCCCTTCATGTCACTGTCCTCTATTCCTCTCATGTCACTGTCCTCTATTCCCCTCCATGTCACTGTCCTCTATTCCCTCCATGTCACTGTCTCTATTCCCCTCCATGTCACTGTCCTCTATTCCTCTCCATGTCATGTCCCCTATTCCCCTTCATGTCACTGTCCCCTATTCCCCTTCATGTCACTGTCCCTATTTCCCTTCATGTCACTGTCCCCTATTCCCTTCATGTCACTGTCCTCTATTCCCTTCATGTCACTGTCCCTATTCCCCTTCATGTCACTGTCCTATTCCCCTTCATGTCACTGATCTCTATTCCCCTTCATGTCACTGTCCCCTATTCCCCTCCATGTCACTGTCCCCTATTCCCCTTCATGTCACTGTCCCCTATTCCCCTCCATGTCACTGTCCTCTATTCCTCTCCATGTCACTGTCCCCTATTCCCTTCATGTCACTGTCCCCTATTCCCCTTCATGTCACTGTCCTCTATTCCTCTCCATGTCACTGTCCCCTATTCCCCTTCATGTCACTGTCCTCTATTCCTCTCCATGTCACTGTCCTCTATTCCCCTCCATGTCACTGTCCTCTATTCCCCTCCATGTCACTGTCCTCTATTCCCCTCCATGTCACTGTCCTCTATTCCTCTCCATGTCACTGTCCCCTATTCCCCTTCATGTCACTGTCCTCTATTCCTCTCCATGTCACTGTCCCCCTATTCCCCTTCATGTCACTGTCCCTATTTCCCTTCATGTCACTGTCCTCTATTCCTCTCATGTCACTGTCTCTATTCCTCTCCATGTCACTGTCCTTATTCCCTCTCCATGTCACTGTCCTCTATTCCTCTCCATGTCACTGTCCCCTATTCCCCTTCATGTCACTGTCCTCTATTCTCTCCATGTCACTGTCCTCTATTCCCTCCATGTCACTGTCCTCTATTCCCCTCCATGTCACTGTCCTCTATTCCCCTTCATGTCACTGTCCTCTATTCCTTCATGTCACTGTCCTCCTATTCCTCTCCATGTCACTGTCCTTATTTCCTCCATGTCACTGTCCTCTATTCCCCTCCCCATGTTCCCCTTCCCACTTTGGTTTCCTTCCTATTTCCTTATGTCACTGTCCTCATTCCCTTCATGTCACTGTCCCCTATTCCCTCTCATGTCACTGTCCCCTATTCCCTTCATGTCACTGTCCCCTATTCCCCTTCATGTCACTGTCTCTATTTCCCTCCATGTCACTGTCCCCTATTCCCCTCCATGTCACTGTCCTCTATTCTCTCCATGTCACTGTCCTCTATTCCTCCTCCATATCACTGTCCCCTATTCCCCTTCATGTCACTGTCCCTATTCCCCTCCATGTCACTGTCCCCTATTGCCCTCCATGTCACTGTCCTCTATTTCCTCTCCATGTTGTCCCTATTCCCCTTCCATGTCACTGTCCCTATTCCCCTCCATGTCACTGTCCTCTATTCCCTCCATGTCACTGTCCCCTATTCCCTTCATGTCACTGTCCCTATTCCCTTCCATGTCACTGTCCCCTATTCCCTCCATGTCACTGTCCCCTATTTCCCTTCCATGTCACTGTCCCTATTCCCTTCATGTCACTGTCCCTATTCCCTTCATGTCACTGTCCCCCTATTCCCTTCATGTCACTGTCCTCTATTCTCTCCATGTCACTGTCCTCCTATCCCTTCATGTCACTGTCCCCTATTCCCCTTCATGTCACTGTCCCCTATTCCCCTCCATGTCACTGTCCCCTATTCCCCTTCATGTCACTGTCCTCTATTCCCTCCATGTCACTGTCCTCTATTCCCCTCCATGTCACTGTCCCCTATTCCCCTTCATGTCACTGTCCCCTATTCCCCTCCATGTCACTGTCCCCTATTCCCCTCCATGTCACTGTCCCCTATTCCCCTTCATGTCACTGTCCTATTCCCCTTCATGTCACTGTCCCTATTCCCCTCTGTCACTGTTCCCTATTCCCCTTCATGTCACTGTCCCCTATTCCCCTTCATGTCACTGTCCTCTATTCCCCTTCATGTCACTGTCCCTATTCCCTTCCATGTCACTGTCCTCTATTCCCTTCATGTCACTGTCCCCTATTCCTGTCCATGTCACTGTTCCCTATTCCCTTCATGTCACTGTCCCTATTCCCCTTCATGTCACTGTCCCCTATTCCCTTCATGTCACTGTCCTCTATTCCCTTCATGTCACTGTCCCTATTCCCTTCATGTCACTGTCCCCTATTCCCCTCCATGTCACTGTCCTCTATTCCCCTCCATGTCACTGTCCCCTATTCCCCTCCATGTCACTGTCCCCTATTCCCCTTCATGTCACTGTCCCCTATTCCCTTCATGTCACTGTCCCCTATTCCCTCCATGTCACTGTCCGCTATTCCCCTTCATGTCACTGTCCCCTATTCCCTTCATGTCACTGTCCTCTATTCCCCTCCATGTCACTGTCCCCTATTCCCCTTCATGTCACTGTCCTCTATTCCCTCATGTCACTGTCCTCTATTCCCCTTCATGTCACTGTCCCCTATTCCCCTCATGTCACTGTCCCTATTCCCTCCATGTCACTGTCCCCTATTCCCCTCCATGTCACTGTCCCCTATTCCTCTCCATGTCACTGTCCTTATTCCTCCATGTCACTGTCTCTATTCCCTCCATGTCACTGTCCCCTATTCCCCTCCATGTCACTGTCCCTATTCCTTCATTTCACTGTCCCCTATTCCCCTTCATGTCACTGTCCCCTATTCCCCTCCATGTCACTGTCCCCTATTCCCCTTCATGTCACTGTCCTCTATTCCCCTCCATGTCACTGTCCCCTATTCCCCTTCATGTCACTGTCCTCTATTCCCTCTGTCACTGTCCCCTATTCCCTTCATGTCACTGTCCCCTTTCCCTCCATCATCACTGTCCCTATTCCCCTTCATGTCACTGTCCCTATTCCCTTCATGTCACTGTCCCTATTCCCCTCCATGTCACTGTCCCTATTCCCTCCATGTCACTGTCCCCTATTCCTCTCCATGTCACTGTCCCCTATTCCCCTCCATGTCACTGTCCCCTATTCCCCTTCATGCACTGTCCCTATTCCTTCATGTCACTGTCCCCTATTCCCCTTCATGTCACTGTCCTCTATTCCCCTCCATGTCACTGTCCTATTCCCTCATGTCACTGTCCCTATTCCCCCCATGTCACTGTCCCCTATTCCCCTTCATGTCACTGTCCCCTATTCCCCTCATGTCACTGTCCCCTATTCCCCTTCATGTCACTGTCCTCTATTCCCTCATGTCACTGTCCCCTATTCCCCTCCATGTCACTGTCCCCTATCCCCTTCCATGTCACTGTCCCCTATTCCCCTTCATGTCACTGTCCCTATTCCCCTCCATGTCACTGTCCTCTATTCCCCTCCATGTCACTGTCCCCTATTCCCCTCCATGTCACTGTCCCCTATTCCCCTTCATGTCACTGTCCCCTATTCCCCTTCATGTCACTGTCCTCTATTCCCCTTCATGTCACTGTCCCTATTCCCTTCATGTCACTGTCCTCTATTCCCTTCATGTCACTGTCCCTATTCCCTTCATGTCACTGTCCCCTATTCCCCTTCATGTCACTGTCCTCTATTCCCCTTCATGTCACTGTCCCCTATTCCCCTCCATGTCACTGTCCTCTATTCCCCTCCATGTCACTGTCCCCTATTCCCCTTCATGTCACTGTCCCCTATTCCCCTTCATGTCACTGTCCTCTATTCCTCTCCATGTCACTGTCCCCTATTCCCCTCCATGTCACTGTCCCCTATTCCCCTTCATGTCACTGTCCCTATTTCCTCTCCATGTCACTGTCCCTATTCCCTCCATGTCACTGTCCCTATTCCCCTCCATGTCACTGTCCCTATTCCCCTTCATGTCACTGTCCCCTATTCCTTCATGTCACTGTTCCCTATTCCCTCCATGTCACTGTCCTCTATTCCCCTCCATGTCACTGTCCTCTATTCCCTCTCATGTCACTGTCCTCTATTCCCTTCATGTCACTGTCCCCTATTTCCCCTTCATGTCAACTGTCCTCTATTCCCTCCATGTCACTGTCCCCTATTCCCTCTCCATGTCACTGTCCCTATTCCCTCATGTCACTGTCCCCTATTCCCCTTCATGTCACTGTCCCCTATTCCCCTTCATGTCACTGTCCCTATTCCCCTTCATGTCACTGTCCCTATTCCCTTCATGTCACTGTCCCCTATTCCCTCCATGTCACTGTCCCTATTCCCTCCATGTCACTGTCCCTATTCCCCTTCATGTCACTGTCCCCTATTCCCCTCATGTCACTGTCCCCTATTCCCCTTCATGTCACTGTCCCCTATTCCCTTCATGTCACTGTCCCCTATTCCCCTTCATGTCACTGTCCTCTATTCCCCTCCATGTCACTGTCCTATTCCCCTTCATGTCACTGTCCCTATTCCCTTCATGTCACTGTCCCCTATTCCCCTCCATGTCACTGTCCCCTATTCCCTCCATGTCACTGTCCCCTATTCCCCTTCATGTCACTGTCCCTATTCCCCTTCATGTCACTGTCCCTATTCCCCTCCATGTCACTGTCCCCTATTCCCCTTCATGTCACTGTCCTCCTATTCCCTCCATGTCACTGTCCCCTATTCCCTTCATGTCACTGTCCCCTATTCCCCTTCCATGTCACTGTCCCCTATTCCCCTTCATGTCACTGTCCCTATTCCCCTTCATGTCACTGTCCCCTATTCCCCTTCATGTCACTGTCCCTATTCCCCTTCCATGTCACTGTCCCCTATTCCCCTCCATGTCACTGTCCTCTATTCCCTTCCATGTCACTGTCCTATTCCCCTCCATGTCACTGTCCCTATTCCCCTTCATGTCACTGTCCCCTATTCCCCTTCATGTCACTGTCCCCTATTCCCTCCATGTCACTGTCCCTATTCCCCTTCATGTCACTGTCCCCTATTCCCTTCATGTCACTGTCCTCTATTCCCCTCCATGTCCACTGTCCCCTATTCCCCTTCATGTCACTGTCCCCTATTCCCCTTCATGTCACTGTCCCCTATTCCCTCATGTCACTGTCCCCTATTCCCCTTCATGTCACTGTCCCTATTCCCCTCCATGTCACTGTCCCCTATTCCCCTCATGTCACTGTCCCCTATTCCCTTCATGTCACTGTCCTGCTATTCCCTCCATGTCACTGTCCCCTATTCCCCTTCATGTCACTGTCCCTATTCCCTCCATGTCACTGTCCTATTCCCTTCATGTCACTGTCCCCTATTCCCCTTCATGTCACTGTCCCCTATTCCCTTCATGTCACTGTCCTCTATTCCCTTCATGTCACTGTCCCCTATTCCCCTTCATGTCACTGTCCCTATTCCCCTTCATGTCACTGTCCCCTATTCCCCTCCATGTCACTGTCCCCTATTCCCTTCATGTCACTGTCCCTATTCCCCTCCATGTCACTGTCCCCTATTCCCCTCCATGTCACTGTCCCCTATTCCCCTTCCATGTCACTGTCCTCTATTCCTTCATTGTCACTGTCCCTATTCCCTTCATGTCACTGTCCTCTATTCCCCTCCATGTCACTGTCCCCTATTCCCCTTCATGTCACTGTCCCTATTCCCCTTCATGTCACTGTCCCCTATTCCCCTCCATGTCACTGTCCTATTCCCTCCATGTCACTGTCCCCTATTCCCCTCCATGTCACTGTCCCTATTCCCCTTCATGTCACTGTCCCCTATTTCCCCTCCATGTCACTGTCCTCTATTCCCTTCATGTCACTGTCCCCTATTCCCCTTCATGTCACTGTCCCCTATTCCCCCATGTCACTGTCCCCTATTCCCTTCATGTCACTGTCCCTATTCCCCTCATGTCACTGTCTCTATTTCCCTCCATGTCACTGTCCCTATTCCCCTCCATGTCACTGTCCTCTATTCCCTCCATGTCACTGTCCTCTTATTCCCCTCAATGTCACTGTCCTCTATTCCTCCCATGTCACTGTCCCCTATTCCCCTTCATGTCACTGTCCTCTATTCCCTCTTCATGTCACTGTCCCTATTCCCTTTCATGTCACTGTCCTCTATTCCCTCCATGTCACTGTCCTATTCCCTTCATGTCACTGTCCCCTATTCCCCTTCATGTCACTGTCCTCTATTCCCTCCATGTCACTGTCCCTATTCCCTCCATGTCACTGTCCTCCTATTCCCCTCCATGTCACTGTCCCCTATTCCCCTCCAATGTCACTGTCCCTATTCCCCCTTCATGTCACTGTCCCCTATTCCCCTCCCATGTCACTGTCCCTATTCCCCTTCATGTCACTGTCCCCTATTCCCCTTCATGTCACTGTCCTATTCCCCTCCATGTCACTGTCCCTATTTCCCTTCATGTCACTGTCCCCTATTCCTTCATGTCACTGTCCCCTATTCCCCTCCATGTCACTGTCCCCTATTCCCTTCATGTCACTGTCCTCTATTTCCCCTTCATGTCACTGTCCCTATTCCCCTTCATGTCACTGTCCCTATTCCCTCCATGTCACTGTTCCTATTCCCTCCAGGTCACTGTCCTCTATTCCCTTCATGTCACTGTCCTATTCCCCTCCATGTCACTGTCCCTATTCCCCTTCATGTCACTGTCCCCTATTCCCCTCCATGTCACTGTCCCTTATTCCTTCCATGTCACTGTCCCCTATTCCCCTCCATGTCACTGTCCCTATTCCCTCCATGTCACTGTCCTCTATTCCCTCCATGTCACTGTCCCCTATTCCCCTCCATGTCACTGTCCCCTATTCCCCTCCATGTCACTGTCCCCTATTCCCCTTCATGTCACTGTCCCCTATTCCCCTTCATGTCACTGTCCTCTATTCCCCTTCATGTCACTGTCCCCTATTCCCCTTCATGTCACTGTCCTCTATTCCCCTTCATGTCACTGTCCCCTATTCCCTTCATGTCACTGTCCTATTCCCTTCATGTCACTGTCCCCTATTCCCCTCCATGTCACTGTCCCCTATTCCCCTCCATGTCACTGTCCTCTATTCCCCTCCATGTCACTGTCCCTATTCCCTCCATGTCACTGTCCCCTATTCCCTCCATGTCACTGTCCCCTATTCCCCTTCATGTCACTGTCCATTTCCCTCCATGTCACTGTCCCTATTCCCCTCCATGTCACTGTCCCTATTCCCTTCATGTCACTGTCCCCTATTCCCTCCATGTCACTGTCCCCTATTCCCTCCATGTCACTGTCCCCTATTCCCTCCATGTCACTGTCCCTATTCCTCCATGTCACTGTCCCCTATTCCCTTCATGTCACTGTCCCCTATTCCCCTCCATGTCACTGTCCTCTATTCCCCTTTATGTCACTGTCCTATTCCCCTCCATGTACTGTCTCTATTCCCTCTCCATGTCACTGTCCCCTATTCCCCTCCATGTCACTGTCCCCTATTCCCCTTCATGTCACTGTCCTATTCCCCTTCATGTCACTGTCCTGTTTCCCCTTCATGTCACTGTCCCCTATTCCCTTCATGTCACTGTCCTCTATTCCCTCCATGTCACTGTCCTCTATTCCTCTCCATGTCACTGTCCTCTATTCCCCTCCATGTCACTGTCCCCTATTCCCCTTCATGTCACTGTCCCCTATTCCCCTTCATGTCACTGTCCCCTATTCCTCTCCATGTCACTGTCCCCTATTCCCCTTCATGTCACTGTCCCCTATTCCCCTCCATGTCACTGTCCCCTATTCCCCTTCATGTCACTGTCCCCTATTCCCCTTCATGTCACTGTCCCCTATTCCTTCATGTCACTGTCCCTATTCCCCTCCATGTCACTGTCCCTATTCCCTTCATGTCACTGTCCCCTATTCCCCTTCATGTCACTGTCCCCTATTCCCCTTCATGTCACTGTCCCCTATTCCCCTTCATGTCACTGTCCCCTATTCCCCTTCATGTCACTGTCCTCTATTCCCCTTCATGTCACTGTCCTCTATTCCCCTCTCATGTCACTGTCCCCTATTCCCCTTCATGTCACTGTCCCCTATTCCCCTCCATGTCACTGTCCTCTATTCCCCTTCATGTCACTGTCCCCTATTCCCCTTCATGTCACTGTCCCCTATTCCCCTTCATGTCACTGTCCCCTATTCCCCTCCATGTCACTGTCCCCTATTCCCTCCATGTCACTGTTCCTCTATTCCCCTTCATGTCACTGTCTCTATTCCTCCATGTCACTGTCCCCTATTCCCCTCCATGTCACTGTCCCCTATTCCCCTCCATGTCACTGTCCTCTATTCCCCTTCATGTCACTGTCCTCTATTCCCCTTCATGTCACTGTCCTCTATTCCCCTCCATGTCACTGTCCTCTATTCCCCTTCATGTCACTGTCCCCTATTCCCCTCCATGTCACTGTCCCCTATTCCCCTTCATGTCACTGTCCCCTATTCCCCTTCATGTCACTGTCCCCTATTCCCTTCATGTCACTGTCCCCTATTCCCCTTCATGTCTGTCCCCTATTCCCCTCCATGTCACTGTCCCCTATTCCCCTTCATGTCACTGTCCCTATTCCCTTCATGTCACTGTCCCCTTCCCCTTCATGTCACTGTCCCCTATTCCCCTCCATGTCACTGTCCCCTATTCCCCTTCATGTCACTGTCCTCTATTCCCTTCATGTCACTGTCCCCTATTCCCCTTCCATGTCACTGTCCTATTCCCCTTCATGTCACTGTCCCCTATTCCCTTCATGTCACTGTCCCCTATTCCCCTCCATGTCACTGTCCCCTATTCCCCTTCATGTCACTGTCCCCTATTCCCCTTCATGTCACTGTCCCCTATTCCCCTTCATGTCACTGTCCCCTATTCCCCTTCATGTCACTGTCCCCTATTCCCCTTCATGTCACTGTCCCCTATTCCCTTCATGTCACTGTCCCCTATTCCCCTTCATGTCACTGTCCCCTATTCCCCTTCATGTCACTGTCCCCTATTCCCCTTCATGTCACTGTCCCCTATTCCCCTCCATGTCACTGTCCCCTATTCCCCTTCATGTCACTGTCCCCTATTCCCCTTCATGTCACTTACCTTAAGATAAATGGAAAACCAAATGACTTTGGGCAGGTATGGAGGAAGACCTTGGGCAGAGCTGATGCCATTTTGGCTCACGACAGACCTTGGCCAGGCTTGGTGCACCTTGGGCAGAGCTGATGCTGGTTTGGCAAACGGCAGACAGGTAGAGGACAGGTAGAGGACGTGGCTTCTCTGGATGGAACATAGAGGAATTCTGGGAAGCTAGACAGGTAGCGGCCGGAAACACATACACCATAGAGTCGTTGCAGACGCAGTGCACGGTTGGGTCATCTCCTTCAACTAGTACAAAAAAACTGCATCTACTTCTGCAAATGAGGGAAGCAAAACCAGGTACGGCTTGTAAACTCTGGACTGGATTGTGACATGAAAGGTGCTACCTGAAGGTAAAAGTACAGTAACAGCGACATAGACCTTCTTACTTCTCCTCCGTTTTCTCAGCATGGAACATGACAAGCCCTGACTGACCTACTGTACTACACAAACCGGCCCTTCTCAATGGCCGCTGTGCCCGACATGTTCACTGAGATGTCCTCTCCACATCACACTCTCAGGGTTATTCAATGAGAATCAAAAGTCACTGCAGGTTCGGTGACTTTTCGTTCTTTTCAATTTGGTGCGATTTGGCGATCCCATTTCGGCGACCCTGCGGTGTATTCAGCGAGCACCACAGGGCCGTCATAATGCAGGGAAAAGCCACCGCAAACCCAACGAACGCTCACCGCATCTGGATTAACCCCGCCGAACACGCCGGAGAAACCCGAGCAGCCGCCGATCACAGCGCAGAGCAGCCGCCGGAAAAACCCGACACCGCAGGCGAATGGAGCGAAAAAAAAAACTGTTTGCTTGAATGTTTGAAAAGTGAAACGCTGTTTGCAAAGAAACTACTGAGCGAAAATGTCTGAAATTTATATATAAAATCCAATGAATGATAATAAAAAGGCTGTTACAGAAAAAACGATGAAAAAAAATAATTCACACAAAAAATCCTAAAAAATCTATAAATAAAGAGACTTTTACTGCAGAATATTATAATAAATGGTTTATTAGATATTGAATTAAAACGGGAATATTTTTAACATTGAAGCCTATGGGATTCTCCTGAATAAACCTGTCGAATGAAACCACCGAATGGCAGGACATTAGGGGAACCTTTCACTGCTGGTTTGTGTTCTCTGAATAGACGAAGCATTGCTTCTCTATGGGGATTCACTGCCCTCGAACAGGCACCGAACAGGCACCGTATGTGCAGGCAATTCGCCAGGATTTGTATTGCCTGCTCTCTGAATAGCCGAATGGCCAGGAAAGGGAACCGAACGCTGATTTTCACTGTCCGGTAACATTTCGGGGCCAGATCGTCTCTCTCTGAATAACCCTGTATATGATAAGCTAATACCATCCCTCAAACACCATGAAACGTTCCTAAAAAGCCTTCTCTTAACGCATCATGCACCGCGTACACTATCCCGATGCGACAGACAGACTCTCCCGATGCACTGAACAGACACTGGACGTGTCCCACGGGTATCGCTGCTCATGGAACTGTCCTGCAGTCAGACCTTCCTTGGCCGCCGTGCGCTCGCACTTCCAAACCAGCGTTTCACCGTCTCTCCCCTCGACCCAGCCTTTGTCATTTCGGGTCTTATTTCTTTCCTGTAATATTAACCCTTCTTAGTAATTGTTGCCGCTGTGGGTTGTAAGACGATTCTAGAGACTCGGAGCCCCCCCCCCCCATGCATTCCCACCTAAATACAGTAACAAAAAGTGTTACAATGTTACTTTCCACTCTAAGCCCCCCAATGTGCGACAAGCGACGCTCCTCCATCCAGCAGCCAGCGCTCCTGAGACACAACACCGGGCAGCGCTATGGACAATGTGTCTGTTATCACGATCCCGACTCGCTGTCACCTCCCTGTGTGACGGACACTGCCTGGAGACGGATCTTCCCCCTGTCGTTTCTCTCTCATTTATTGTTATTGTGTTACTGAGTTATATTGTGTTGGTTTATATAAATTTTATCACACAGTGATAAACACCCGGCTGGATATTTACGCCGCGCTTTACTTACGCAGTGCTTTACAGACGCAGCGCTTTAGACGCCGCACTTTACAAACACCGCGCTTTACTGACTCTAAGCTTTACAGAAGCCGCGCTTTACTGACGCCGCGCTTTACAGACACCGCGCTTTACTTACGCCGCGCTTTACTGACTCTAAGCTTTACAGACGCCGCGCTTTACTGACGCCGCGCCTTACAGATGCCGCTCTTTACTGACGCTGCGCTTTACTGACTCTAAGCTTTACAGACGCCGCGCTTTGCTGACGCCGTGCTTTACAGATGCCGCGCTTTACTGACGCCGCGCTTTACAGATGCCGCACTTTACTGACTCTGCACTTTACAGAAGCCTCGCTTTACTACCTGCACACCTCGGGGTATTACCTCCATTTAATACCTGCACACCTCGTGTTATTACCTCCATTTAATACCTGCACACCTCGGGGTATTACCTCATTAAATACCTGCACACCTCGGGGTATTACCTCCATTAAATACCTGCACACCTCGGGGTATTACCTCATTAAATACCTGCACACCTCGTGTTATTACCTCCATTTAATACCTGCACACCTCATGTTATTACCTCCATTTAATACCTGCACAACTCGGGGTATGACCTCCATTAAATACCTGCACACCTCGGGGTATTACCTCCATTTAATACCTGCACACCTTGGGGTATTACCTCGACTTAATACCTGCACACCTCATGTTATTACCTACATTTAATACCTGCACAACTCGGGGTATGACCTCCATTAAATACCTGCACACCTCGGGGTATTACCTCCATTTAATACCTGCACACCTCGGGGTATTACCTCCATTTAATACCTGCACACCTCGGGGTATTACCTCTATTTAATACCTGCACACCTCGGGGTATTACCTCTATTTAATACCTGCACACCTCGGGGTATTACCTCCATTTAATACCTGAACACCTCGGGTATTACCTCCATTTATTACCTGCACACCTCAGGGTATTACCTCCATTTAATACCTGCACACCTCGATGTATTACCTCCATTTAATACCTGCACACTCGGGGTTACCTCCATTTAATACCTGCACACCTCGGGGTATTACCTCCATTTAATACCTGCACACCTCGGGGTATTACCTCCATTTAATACCTGCACACCTCGGGGTATTACCTCCATTTAATACCTGCACACCTCGGGTATTACCTCCATTTAATACCTGCACACCTCGGGTATTACCTCCATTTAATACCTGCACACCTCGGGGTATTACCTCCATTTAATACCTGCACACCTCGGGGTATTACCTCCATTTAATACCTGCACACCTCGGGGTATTACCTCCATTTAATACCTGCACACCTCGGGTATTACCTCCATTTAATACCTGCACACCTCGGGGTATTACCTCCATTTAATACCTGCACACCTCGGGGTATTACCTCCATTTAATACCTGAACACCTCGGGTTATTACCTCATTTAATACCTGCAAACCTCGGGGTATTACCTCCATTTAATACCTGCAAACCTCGGGGTATTACCTCCATTTAATACCTGCACACCTCGGGGTATTACCTCCATTTAATACCTGCACACCTCGGGGTATTACCTCTATTTAATACCTGCACACCTCGGGGTATTACCTCCATTTAATACCTGCACACCTCGGGGTATTACCTCCATTTAATACCTGCACACCTCGGGGTATTACCTCCATTTAATACCTGCACACCTCGGGGTATTACCTCCATTTAATACCTGCACACCTCGGGGTATTACCTCCATTTAATACCTGCACACCTCGGGGTATTACCTCCATTTAATACCTGCACACCTCAGGGTATTACCTCCATTTAATACCTGCACACCTCGGGGTATTACCTCTAGTTAATACCTGCACACCTCGGGGTATGACCTCTATTTAATACCTGCACACCTCGGGGTATTACCTCCATTTAATACCTGCACACCTCGGGTATTACCTCCATTTAATACCTGCACACCTCGGGGTATTACCTCCATTTAATACCTGCACACCTCGGGGTATTACCTCTATTTAATACCTGCACACCTCGGGGTATTACCTCTATTTAATACCTGCACACCTCGGGTATTACCTCCATTTAATACCTGCACACCTCGGGGTATTACCTCCATTTAATACCTGCACACCTCGGGTATTACCTCCATTTAATACCTGCACACCTCGGGTATTACCTCCATTTAATACCTGCACACCTCGGGGTATTACCTCATTTAATACCTGCACACCTCGGGGTATTACCTCCATTTAATACCTGCACACCTCGGGGTTACCTCCATTTAATACCTGCACACCTCGGGGTATTACCTCCATTTAATACCTGCACACCTCGGGGTATTACCTCCATTTAATACCTGCACACCTCGGGGTATTACCTCCATTTAATACCTGCACACCTCGGGTATTACCTCCATTTAATACCTGCACACCTCGGGGTATTACCTCCATTTAATACCTGCACACCTCGGGGTATTACCTCCATTTAATACCTGCACACCTCGGGTATTACCTCCATTTAATACCTGCACACCTCGGGGTATTACCTCCATTTAATACCTGCACACCTCGGGGTATGACCTCCATTTAATACCTGCACACCTCGGGGTATTACCTCCATTTAATACCTGCACACCTCGGGGTATTACCTCATTTAATACCTGCACACCTCGGGGTATTACCTCCATTTAATACCTGCACACCTCGGGGTATTACCTCCATTAATACCTGCACACCTCAGGTATTACCTCCATTTAATACCTGCACACCTCGGGTATTACCTCCATTTAATACCTGCACACCTCGGGGTATTACCTCATTTAATACCTGCACACCTCGGGGTATTACCTCCATTTAATACCTGCACACCTCGGGGTATTACCTCCATTTAATACCTGCACACCTCGGGGTATTACCTCCATTTAATACCTGCACACCTCGGGTATTACCTCCATTTAATACCTGCACACCTCGGGGTATTACCTCCATTTAATACCTGCACACTTCGGGGTATTACCTCCATTTAATACCTGCACACCTCGGGGTATTACCTCCTAATACCTGCACACCTCAGGTATTACCTCCATTTAATACCTGCACACCTCATGGTATTATCTCATTTAATACCTGCACACCTCGGGGTATTACCTCCATTTAATACCTGCACACCTCGGGGTATGACCTCCATTTAATACCTGCACACCTCGGGGTATGGACGGTCAAAGACTAGGACGGTCTCTTGAGAGTAAACCTGGGGAAGAGACGGATCTTTCCTGTTTTCTTCACGTATTTGGCAGAATTTGTTTGTCAAAGAGACAATTCCATGAAATTCCCACAAAATCTATGAGTGCTATTATTCTGGATGGACAATGAGAAGGACTCTCTGGGGTTCCGAGTCTTCCGACAGTCCAGGGTCACCAGTCCTAACATGGACAACAGAAGGAGGTGATGGACTGTTTGGCTTTAGCAGGAGCCGCAATGTTTTGTTCCTGCAGTCAGGACCTTTCTCAAACCGTGGCTGCTCCGGTAATAAAGCTCCATGTAAATCCAAGCCTCGTGTGACCGGTCCATCACTTTCTTCTGTTGTCCATGGTAGGGCTGGAGACCCTGGAATGACAGAACCCTGGAAGGTGCATTATATAGAATCAAACATGTGCCCTTCGGTTTGTTTTTGAATTATTCTGGATGGACTCAGAATCGTCTTCTAGTGACTGATCAGAAAGTCAAGATTTGACGGCAGTGAAATACGGTGCCTGTTCGGCGGCATTGAAATACTGTTCTGTTCGGTGGCAGTGAAATGTGGTGCTGTTCGGCGGCAGTGAAATACGGCACCTGTTCGGCGGCAGTGAAATACGGTGCCTGTTTGACGGCAGTGAAATACGGTGCTGTTCGGCGGCAGTTAAATACAGTTCCTGTTCGGCGGCAGTGAAATACGGTGCCCGTTCGGTGGCAGTGAAATACGGTGCTGTTCGGCAGTGAAATACGGTGCTGTTTGGCGGCAGTGAAATACGGTGCCTGTTTGGCAGTGAAATACGGTGCTGTTCGGTGGCAGTGAAATACGGTGCTGTTTGCTGGCAGTGAAATATGGTGCTGTTCGGCTGCAGTGAAATACGGTGTCTGTTCAGCGGCAGTGAAATACGGTGCCTGTTCAGCGGCATTGAAATACTGTTCTGTTCGGTGGCAGTGAAATGTGGTGCTGTTCAGCGGCAGTCAAATACAGCGCCTGTTCGGTGGCAGTGAAATACGGCGCCTGTTCGGCGGCAGTGAAATACGGTGCCTGTTTGACGGCAGTGAAATACGGTGCTGTTCGGCGGCAGTTAAATACAGTGCCTGTTCGGCGGCAGTGAAATACGGTGCCCGTTCGGTGGCAGTGAAATACGGTGCTGTTCGGCAGTGAAATACGGTGCTGTTTGGCGGCAGTGAAATACGGTGCTGTTCGGCAGTGAAATACGGTGCTGTTCGGTGGCAGTGAAATACGGTGCTGTTCGGTGGCAGTGAAATATGGTGCTGTTCGGCTGCAGTGAAATACGGTGTCTGTTCGGCGGCAGTGAAATACGGTGTCTGTTCGGCGGCAGTGAAATACGGTGCCTGTTCGGCGGCAGTGAAATACGGTGCCTGTTCGGCAGCAGTGAAATACGGTGCCTGTTCGGCGGCAGTGAAATCCTCCATAGAGAAGCAATGGTTAATCTATTCACATTGAACAGTAGAGAAATGCCCTGCTGTTCGGTGATTTCATTCGGCAGGTTTAATCAAGCGAATCCCATAGGCTTCAATGTTAATAATATTCCTGTTTTTATTCAATATCTAATAAACCGTTTATTATTTTAAATTGCAGCAAAAAGTCGCGTCCGCAGCTGACTTAGGATTTGGCTCCCAGTGACAGAAAGAGCTCGGATCCAGTTTGGGTGAAATACCTGGCAACTGGGCCTGAGTATAATATGGAGCCCCTATAGATACCTGGCAGTGGGGTTTGAGTATAGTATGGCGCCCCTATAGATACCTGGCAGCGGGGTCTGAGTATAATATGGTGCCCCTATAGATACCTGGTAGCGGGGTCTGAGTATAATATGGTGCCCCTATAGATGCCTGGCAGCGGGGTCTGAGTATAATATGGTGCCCCTATAGATACCTGGCAATGGGACCTGAGTATAATATGGTGCCCCTATAGATACCTGGCAGCTGGGTCTGTGTATAATATGGTGCCCCTATAGATACCTGGCAGCAGGGTCTGAGTATAATATGGTGCCCCTATAGATACCTGGCAGCGGGGTCTGAGTATGATATGGTGCCCCTATAGATACCTGGCAACTGGGCCTGAGTATAATATGGTGCCCCTATAGATACCTGACAGCGAGGTTTGAGTATAATATGGTGCCCCTATAGATACCTGGCAGCAGGGTCTGAGTATAATATGGTGCCCCTATAGATACCTGACAGCGGGGTCTGAGTATGATATGGTGCCCCTATAGATACCTGGCAACTGGGCCTGAGTATAATATGGTGCCCCTATAGATACCTGACAGCGAGGTCTGAGTATAATATGGTGCCCCTATAGATACCTGGCAGCGGGGTCTGAGTATAATATGGTGCCCCTATAGATACCTGGCAACTGGGCCTGAGTATAATATGGTGCCCCTATAGATACCTGACAGCGAGGTCTGAGTATAATATGTGCCCCTATAGATACCTGCAGGGGGTCTGAGTATAATATGGTGCCCCTATAGATACCTGGCAACTGGGCCTGAGTATAATATGGTGCCCCTATAGATACCTGGCAACTGGGCCTGAGTATAATATGGTGCCCCTATAGATACCTGGCAACTGGGCCTGAGTATAATATGGTGCCCCTATAGATACCTGGCAGCTGGGTCTGAGTATAATATGGTGCCCCTATAGATACCTGGCAGCTGGGCCTGAGTATGACATGGTGCCCCTATAGATACCTGGCAGCGGGGTCTGAGTATAATATGGTGCCCCTATAGATACCTGGCGGCGGGGGGGGGGTGAATATGATGGCGACCCTATAGATACCTAGCAGCGGGGTTTGAGTACAGTGGTGCCCCTACATATACCCGATGGCGGGGTTTGAGTATGATGGTGACCCTATAGATGCATGGTTGTGGGGTTAGAGTATAATATGGTGCCCCTATAGATACCTGGCAGCGAGGTTCGCGTATACCGACGACCCTATAGATACCTGGCGGCGGGCGTGAGTGTGATGATGCCCTATAGATGCCTGGTAGCGAGGTTTGAGTATGCTGACGCCCCTATAGATACCTGGTAACGGGGTTTGGGTATAATGATGCCCCTATAGATACCTGGCAGCGGGGTGTAAGTATAGTGGCGACCCTACGGGTACCTGGCAGCGGGGTTTGCGTGTAGTGTTGCCCCTATAGATACCTGACAGCGGGGTTTGGGTATAATGGTGACCCTATAGATACCTGGCAGTGGGGTTTGAGTATAACGGTGATCCTACAGGCGTCTGTCAGCGGGGTTTGAGTATGATGGTGCCTTTATAGATACCTGGCAGTGGGGTTTGAGTATAATATAGTGACCCTATAGGTACCTGACATCAAGGTTCGAGTGTAGTGTTGCCCCTATAGATTAGGGATGAGCCGAACACTCCCCGAGTTCGGTTCGAGCCCGAACCCGAACTTCCCATCTGTTCGGGACCGAACCCGAACCCCCATGCAAGTCAATGGGGCTGAAAATTCGGTTTTTAGAGTGCCCTCCAAGAGGGCATATATGCTACATATTTGCCATAAAAGGTGTATGGGGGTCCGGGTAGTGCCCTGGGGGCAGGAAACAAGGACAAAAAGTTTAAAAAAAAAAGTTTTTAAAGGGACAGTGAGTTTTACCATGAAATAAGGGTTAAAAATAAAAATGAAAAATTCCTTCAAATATCGTGCCTAGGAGGTCCCCATAACCTGCCCGTGAAGTGGCGGATTTCTAGGATGTATAGAAACACTTAAAAACAAAAAAATGACGTTTCAAATGACGGTAAATGCTTTTCCTTTAATCTATCCATAAACAACTGCTTGGGACGGCAGCCTGTATAAAAAGACATTTTAGGACACGCAGAAAAAGTTTAGTGTTTTTTTGGGCTAAATTATTGTCAAACTTATGCAGGCTTTGGATTAAAGTAACAATAGGTGCTTTAAAATTGGGCTTTTAGTGTCGGCAACAGTGCCGTCACACCGTAACCCCTCTGAGGATATGAATCTGATACAGGCGTGCAAGTACTATCATACAGTAACCCCTCTGTGGTATTGTGGAAGAATGCAGGGGTGGACCATGTGGTCCTATATTGAAAAGTTTTTTATCTGTTAATGGGCGTCAATGCACCCAGATATTGTGCCTTTAATGCCAGGCCATCAAGTACTATCATACAGTAACCCCTCTGTGGTATTGTGGAAGAGTGCAGGGGTGGACCATGTGGTCCTATATTGAAAAGTTTTTTGTTTTTTTTAATGGGCGTCAGTGCAGCCAGATATTGTGCCTTTCATGGCAGCAAATGCCTTCACACCGTAACCCTTTTGTGGTATTGTGGAAGAGTTCAGTGCTGGAGGTTTCGTGAATGCAGAAGAGGACATCCCCTATCTATTCCATTACTTCAGCATCAGGGGATTGATAGCTGCTGATCAGGACTGATTCATTTTTAAAAATGTCAGCCGGTCTACAGAGTCGGTGGACAGACACACTCTTTTGTCTGTGACAAAACCTCCAGCAGCACTGAACGTCCTTTCAGAAAGCACGCTGGATGAAGGGCAACCTAGTAGCTGCATAGGATATTGGCTAAGTTCTGGCCAGTGATCCAATCTCAACACCCAGTAAGTCAGTGGATCATCTGTTGGAAAGGTATCCAGGTCTGCCCTTGCCCCTAGGTAGTCCTGCACCATATGGTGAAGACGCTGGCAATGGGTGCTTACATTTGACGTCCCTGGGCGTCGAGGACTAAAAAAAATGTAAAAATGCATCAATCAAGCGGCCCTGGCCTTCACCACTATTCCTCTGATCATCCGCAGCCTCAGAAGCACGTGTGTCAGCACTTGGTAATCTACCAGTGCCTGGAAAGGTGTTACACAAGTGTCGCTTTAGAGCGTCCTCAAGTTTTTTCATCCTGTGCTCCCTCTGTGCGGGCAGGATGAGCTCTGCAACTTTACCCTTGTATCGTGGATCTAGAAGGGTTGCCAACCAGTAACGATCCCTCTCCTTGATAGCACGAATCCTGGGGTCCTTTAGCAGGCTTTGCATAATAAGGGAGCCCATGCAGCGTAGGTTGGAGGTGGCATTAGCTTCCGAGTCTTCCTGGTCAAGGAGTAGGATGACCCCATCGTGCACTTCCTCCTCCCAGCCACGCACTAGCCCTTGTGTTTCTGGGCACACGAAAGCCTCCCTTGAGGAATCCCCACCTGCAATGCCCCCACTACTTAAATATTCTGACTCCTCCTCCTCCTCCTGTCTGATCTGAGTAGGACCCACAGGAATGCTGTCTGCGGAAAGACTGGGGCCTTGAGAGCTAGGGAAGGCCTCCTCTTTCTCCCGCTGCTCTGCCTCTAGAGCCACATCTATAATTCCCCGCAGAGTGTGCTCCAGCAGGAACACTAAAGGAATTGTGTCACTGATGCATGCACTGTCCCTGCTCACCATCCTCGTTGCCTCCTCAAATGGTGACAGTACAGTGCATGCATCCTTGATCATCAGCCACTGCGGGGGGGGAAACAAGTTGACCTGAACCTGTCCTTGTGCCATACTCAATCAGGTACTCGTTGATGGCCCTCTGCTGCTTGTGCAGACGCTGCAGCATTGCTAATGTCGAGTTCCACCTGGTGGGCATGTCACAGATCAGACGGTTTGTGGGAAGGTGGAATTCTCTTTGAATTTCTGCCAGGCGAACGCTTGCTGGGAATGACCGTCTGAAGTGGCTGCAGACTAAGGATGAGCCGAACACTCCCCGAGTTCGGTTAGAAGCCGAACCCGAACTTTCCAAATGTTCTGGTCCGAACCCGAATTCGGACCCCATACAAGTCAATGGGGCTGAAAATTCGTTTTTTAGAGTGCCCTCCAAGAGGGCATATAGGCTAGATATTTGCCATAAAAAGTGTATGGGGGTCCGGGTAGTGTTTAAGTTTAAAAAAAAACGTTTTTAAAGGGACAGTGAGTTTTCCATGAAATAAGGGTTAAAAATAAAAACGAAAAATTCCTTCAAATATCGTGCCTAGGAGGTCCCCATAACCTGCCCGTGAAGTGGCGGATTTCTAGGATGTATAGAAATATGTAAAAACCAAAAAATGACATTTCAAATGATGGTAAATGCTTTTCCTTTAATCTATCCATAAACAACTGCTTGGGGCGGCAGCCTGTATGAAAAGAGGAGACATTTTCAGACACGCAGAAAAAGTTTACTGATTTTTTGGCGGTGAAAAACAGGAGAATGGAAAATTCTAGACCAAATAGCCGATTTGGAAAGTGAGATAAATGGGAGAATTTTTCTGGTTTGGCTATTTTGACCTAGAATTTTCACTTCTCCAGTTATTCTCCTGCTTTTCACCGCTCTCTGAATAACCCTGTGAATGTTAAGTCTAGGGTCAGACGAAAGCAGTTTTAACGTGCGTTTAGACGCACGAAATCACGGCCGTGCTAGCAGCAAATGACGTCCAATGCCGGGGAACACACGAAAGTTCGTCCTGATTAACGCCTGGCTCTGGTTAGCGCAATGTTAACCAGAGCCAGGACTTGGTGTTAACGGATTCTGCTTCTGCACAATCCGTTAACACCAGGATAAAAGAATAAAAAAAACAATCGTATACTCACCTCCTGTCCTGTGGCGAGGACCGTGGCTCCGATCGCCTCCTCTGGCCGGCGGGAGCAGGAAAAGACTGGGGGAAAAAGTCCCCCCAGTCTCTCCCTGCAGATCCCTACGCCGACCGGCCGGATCTCGCCTCACGTGACGGAAGGGAGGAACTCATTGGAGTCCTATGGACTCCAGCGAGTGGATGCTCGCGGCTGCGCTCAGCGCTGCCGCGAGCATTGCTGATTTTTACGCTCGGAAACAATGCAGGCAGCATTGTTTGCTCCTGCATTGTAATGCTGCGTTAAAACACGGGCGCAAGGGGGAAAACTACGGGCATAGTTTTTCCTCCCTTGCGCCCACGTTTTAACGCGAAGATCGTAATAGGGCCCTCTACCCACACATGCTGAATCCAACTTTACATTGCTGCCTCCACTGTTCTGACATTACCCATCCCCCCGTCTCCACCCCCCTTAGTCTGAGCTGAAACCCTTCCGCTATCTGCTCTGTCTCCATTTTGTAAGATACTGTATCCTCCCCCCCTTCCACTAGTTTAAAGTCTCCTCCAACCTTTTAACCATCCTCTCCCCTAGCACAGCAGATCCTCTTCCATTCAGGTGCAATCTATCACAACTATACAGATTGTACCCCAGTGCAAAATGAGCCCAGTGCTCTAAAAACCCAAAGCCCTCCTTCCTGCACCAAGCTTTAAGCCACGCATTGACCTCCCTGATCTCCCGCTGCCTTTCCACTGTAGCACGTGGCACAGGTAGGATCTCAGAAATACTACCTTGGAGGACCTCTTCTTCAGTTTACTTCCTAATTCCCTGAAATCATTCTTCAGGTCCTTCCATCTTCCTCTTACTTTGTCATTGGTACCAATATGGACCATGACAGCTGGGTCATCTCCAGCCCCTCCAATAATCTATCAACTCTGTCAACCACATGCCTAACACGGGCACCCGGCAGACAGCAAACTGTCCGGTTAAGGCGATCAGCGCGACAGATTACCCTGTCTACTCTCTTAATAATAGAGTCCCCTACCACCACAACCTGTCTAGACTTACTTGTCCTCTTTATCCCTCCCTTACTTGGTGGGCTGATCCCCCGGCTGTTAGAGGGAGCAGCCTCCAGTACTGCTACACCTGAGCTGATGCACCCAACATCTTCGCTCAAAGGGGCAAATCTGCTTGTGTGCGCAAGATCAGGACTAGCCAACCTTTTCCTCTTCCCTCCCCCCCTGCTACCAAGTGTCACTGACACCCAACTACCAACCTGTTCCCCGGTTAACTCCACTCCTCCCACACCCCTAGATTCCTCAACTATACTTTGCTCCGTGAGAAGCCGCTTCTTTCAAGATTGTCAATCTGCCTCAGCGTTACGATTTGCCCTTCCAGATCTCCAATATGAGCTTCCAGAAGAGCTACACGTTCACACCTGCTACAGAGATATGGACCCTGGAAGGATTCCTCCAGACATGCATACATGCAGCAGGATGTGCACTGGGTCAAACCTCCAAGCTTGCTAACACTCATACCCAAAACAAGACAACAAATATATAAATAACAATTGCTACCGGTTATTTCAACTCCTGTTTTTAACTCCACTTGAAAATAGCCCACTTGGCAAGTAGACCACTGACAAGCCCTTGTGAGGTTCACTTCAAAACTTTAGGCTAGGGTCAGACGAACGCAGTTTTAACGTGCGTTTAGCCGCACAAAATCACGGCCGTGCTAGCAGCAAATGACGTCCAATGCCGGGGAACACACGAAGTACGGCCGCACGAAACATTCGTCCGCGCAACGCAAGTGGCAAACGAACGCATTTTTTCGAGAACGTCAAACCGCTACTACTGACGTACAGAGTGCGCTGCGCCGCATAGCGGCGTGTTTGCGTGATTGGGAGACTTCAGACGCTGCTAATGTCCGGCCAACATAACGTCCAGACGCAAAAAGTGTTTTATTGTTGATCCGTACAAAATCACGGACGAAAAGGCGCATCGTATGACCGCTATCGCGTATTCCGTGAAAAAATATGTCCGTTCGTTCGACCGCACTTTTCCACGGTCGACGCGAAAAATGCGTTCGTCTGACCCTAGCCTTCGTTGTTTATTGGATTAATCCGATGTTTTTCCGGTCTTTTATTTGATTGATCTGATGTTATTCCGGTGGTTTATTGGATTGACCCGATATTTTTCCGGTACTTTATTGGATTAATCCGATGTTTTTCCAGTGGTTTATTGGATTGATCTGATGTTTTTCCAGTGATTTATTGGATTGATCAGATGTTTTTCCAGTGGTTTATTGGATTAATCCGATGTTTTTCCGGTGGTTTATTGAATTAATCCGATATTTTTCCGGTGCTTTATTGGATTAATCCGATGTTTTTCCGGTGGTTTATTGGATTGATCCGATGTTTTTCTGGTGGTTTATTGGATTAATCCGATCTTTTTCCGGTGGTTTATTGGATTAATCCAATGTTTTTCCGGTGGTTTATTGGATTAATCCGATGTTTTTCCGGGGGGTTATTGGATTAATCCGATGTTTTTCCGGTGGTTTATTGGATTGATCCGATGTTTTTCCGGTGGTTTATTGGATTGATATGATGTTTTTCCGGTGGTTTATTGGATTAATCTGATGTTTTTCTGGTGGGTTATTGGATTAATCCGATGTTTTTCCGGTGGTTTATTGGATTGATCCGATGTTTTTCCGCTGGTTTATTGGATTAATCCGGTGTTTTTCCAGTGGTTTATTGGATTAATCCGATGTTTTTCCGGTGGTTTATTGAATTAATCCGATATTTTTCCGGTGCTTTATTGGATTAATCCGATGTTTTTCCGGTGGTTTATTGGATTGATCCGATGTTTTTCTGGTGGTTTATTGGATTAATCCGATCTTTTTACGGTGGTTTATTGGATTAATCCAATGTTTTTCCGGTGGTTTATTGGATTAATCCGATGTTTTTCCGGGGGGTTATTGGATTAATCCGATGTTTTTCCGGTGGTTTATTGGATTGATCCGATGTTTTTCCGGTGGTTTATTGGATTGATATGATGTTTTTCCGGTGGTTTATTGATTAATCTGATGTTTTTCTGGTGGGTTATTGGATTAATCCGATGTTTTTCCGGTGGTTTATTGGATTGATCCGATGTTTTTCCGCTGGTTTATTGGATTAATCCGGTGTTTTTCCAGTGGTTTATTGGATTAATCCGATGTTTTTCCGGTGGTTTATTGAATTAATCCGATATTTTTCCGGTGCTTTATTGGATTAATCCGATGTTTTTCCGGTGGTTTATTGGATTGATCCGATGTTTTTCTGGTGGTTTATTGGATTAATCCGATCTTTTTACGGTGGTTTATTGGATTAATCCAATGTTTTTCCGGTGGTTTATTGGATTAATCCGATGTTTTTCCGGGGGGTTATTGGATTAATCCGATGTTTTTCCGGTGGTTTATTGGATTGATCCGATGTTTTTCCGGTGGTTTATTGGATTGATATGATGTTTTTCCGGTGGTTTATTGGATTAATCTGATGTTTTTCTGGTGGGTTATTGGATTAATCCGATGTTTTTCCGGTGGTTTATTGGATTGATCCGATGTTTTTCCGCTGGTTTATTGGATTAATCCGGTGTTTTTCCGGTGGTTTATTGGATTGATCCGATGTTTTTCCAGTGGTTTATTGGATTAATCCAATGTTTTTCCGGTGGTTTATTGGAGTGATCCGATGTTTTTCCGGTGGTTTATTGATTGATCTGATGTTTTTCCAGTGGTTTATTGGATTAGTCTGATGTTTTTCCAGTGGTTTATTGGATTAATCCAATGTTTTTCCGGTGGTTTATTGGATTGATCTGATGTTTTCTCAGTGGTTTATTGGATTGATCTGATGTTTTCTCGGTGGTTTATTGGATTAAGCCAATGTTTTTCCGGTGGTTTATTGGATTGATCTGATGTTTTTTTCTGTGGTTTATTGGATTGATCCGATGTTTTTCCGGTGGTTTATTGGATTGATCTGATGTTTTCTCGGTGGTTTATTGGATTGATCTGATGTTTTTCCGGTGGTTTATTGGATTGATCTGATGTTTTTCCGGTGGTTTATTGGATTGATCTGATGTTTTTCCGCTGGTTTATTGGATTAATCCGGTGTTTTTCCGGTGGTTTATTGGATTGATCCGATGTTTTTCCGCTGGTTTATTGGATTAATCCGGTGTTTTTCCGGTGGTTTATTGGATTGATCCGATGTTTTTCCAGTGGTTTATTGGATTAATCCAATGTTTTTCCGGTGGTTTATTGGAGTGATCCGATGTTTTTCCGGTGGTTTATTGAATTGATCTGATGTTTTTCCAGTGGTTTATTGGATTAGTCTGATGTTTTTCCAGTGGTTTATTGGATTAATCCAATGTTTTTCCGGTGGTTTATTGGATTGATCTGATGTTTTCTCAGTGGTTTATTGGATTAATCCAATGTTTTTCCGGTGGTTTATTGGATTGATCTGATGTTTTCTCGGTGGTTTATTGGATTAAGCCAATGTTTTTCCGGTGGCTTATTGGATTGATCTGATGTTTTTTTCTGTGGTTTATTGGATTGATCCGATGTTTTTCCGGTGGTTTATTGGATTGATCTGATGTTTTCTCGGTGGTTTATTGGATTGATCTGATGTTTTTCCGGTGGTTTATTGGATTGATCTGATGTTTTTCCGGTGGTTTATTGGATTGATCTGATGTTTTTCCGGTGGTTTATTGGATTCATCCGATGTTTTTCCGGTGGTTTCTTGAATTGATCCGATGTTTTTCCGGTGATTTATTGGATTAATCCGATGTTTTTCTGGTGGTTTATTGGATTGATCTGATATTTTTCCAATGGTTTATTGGATTAATCCGATGTTTTTTCGGTGGTTTATTGGATTGATCCGATGTTTTTCCGGTGGTTTATTGGATTAATCTGATGTTTTTCCGGTGGTTTTTTTTGCGTTCAAATCGCCAGTTTTGCGGTGCTTCTTCAGATGCGTTCGGCGGTAGATTCCCTGCACTTCGGAGCCCTGCGGTGAATGCTGAATTCACCGCAGGATCGGCGAATTTGACTCCCCGAAGTGCAGGGAATGATAGAGCACCGTTGAATTTCAGTGATCTTTGAATGACCCTACAAGTCTTCCTCGTGTCTCTTGCATTCCAACCGTGGTCAGACGCTGTGATGACGCTGCTAGGCGAAACGCGTAGAGCTATTGGCATGACAATTTAATTTACATTTTAACCTCTTTCACTCTCATCCCACAACTAAGGACCAATTACACCCGTGAGAATTGCTGAGAGCCGTCACTGCAGTATAGCAGCCTTTTTTCTTTCTCTCTCCATACAGTATTTACTGGTGTTTGTGTCACAGGGACCTGTATATTAGGGCTGTTACAGGACCATCCTAAGGATCCTAAAGTTGAGTAACTGTGAGGAGGTGCGTTCACTCTGCCCTCTCCTCCTTTCTCCACATACAGGATTTCCCTTTCTATCCATATTAAGGGAAGAGCCTTTATTCCTGTCCATTCAAGTATGTTTATATTAGGGACTCGCTGGTTGGGATCACATCAAGGATCCCGGAGCATAGTATTTAGACTGGAATACGCTCAGAGAAGATCCATTTCTATGTTTTATTTAATCCATGTTTGGTGACTCACATGTTTTTAAATACCCTGTGTCTGTAGCAACACACTGTTTTCTTCCCTTGTATACAATATTGATTTTGGGTCACTCCCTTTGACTACAGAAGACACGGTGTTACTCACATAATGTGATGAATTACGGCTGTTTTTATTAACCTTTCTGTACAATTGCGCTTTATCTACAACCGTGGTCAGTCCTATTCCTGCATTGCCCTTCAGCCATAACTTGCTTTATTCTTCTATAGAATGTGAACTACCTCCACCCTTTTCAGCAAGAGATACTGCACGTTGGCCACACAAAACACCTTGGCCGGTTCCCAGCCGGTACAGAACCCATTAATAACTCACAGTCTCATACCGGTACGCATTGTCAATGCTCTGAATGTACCCACAGCACCTCCATTATCTACAAGGACACCGAAATGGTACAAGGACCTAAAGGATGTGTTCGATAAAAAGAACTCAGAAAAACGACTTCCTGTTTGGCCATATGATGGTGTCATTGCTCTCCGTTCAGGGTCCAGGCCTCCTAAAGGGAAAGTGTAGCCCCTGTCCCGAAGGAGAAATCAGATCAAGGAGGAATATATCGGGGATAGTTTGACTCAAGGTTTTATACGGCGTTCTTCCTCGCCTGCAGGGACTGGTTTCTTTTCTGTGTCCATAATGGAGGCTGACCTACACCTTGTGATAATTAGAGGGTTAAATCGTGTAACGATCAGGAATGTCTACCCTATACCCTGATAACAGAGCTCTTTGATAGATTGAAAAGTTCTACCATATACTAAGTTTGATCTTCGTGGCGCATACAATCTGGTACGCATTAAGGATGGGCATGAATAGAAGACATCCTTCAATACGAGGAGAGGGCATTACGAATACCTTGTGATGTCTTTCGGTTGTGTAAAGCTCCAGCTGTCCTCCAGGATTTTATTAATGATGTTCTTAGGGATTACTTACAGTCCTTTGTTTTGGTATATCTGGATGATATTCTGATTTATTCTCCAGATGTGGAGATCCACCACAAGCATGTGAGAAAAGTGCTCCGGCATCTTCTAGGCAGCGGTTTGTATTGTAGATTGGAGAAATGCTTATTTCATGTCACCTCTGTACATTTTCTGGGCTACATCATCACTCCAGAGGGGTTTGATATGGTGGAGCCTTCTAAGCTTTCTGCCATTTCAGTCCTCTACCACAATGTCTACAAGCCATACAAAGATTCCTGGGTTTCACGATAGTAGGCCCATCACTGCTATGACTAAGAAGGGTTCCCAGAATCAGAAATGGACCCCTATTGCTGTACAGACCTTCAACAACCTGAAAAGTGTGTCCACTACGGTACCGGTCGTACAGCATCCTGACCCTAGGCATCCTTTTCTCCTAGAGGTGGATGCATCTGAGACTGGTACTAGATCGGTTTTATTACAAAGGGAATCTCCTGAGAAACCGTTACATCGATGTGGATTCTCTCAAAAAATGTCGCAGACAGAGATGAACTATGACATTGGAAACAGAAATACTGGCGGTAGTATCCACCCAGGTCGAAACAGAGACCTCTTCTTCAAGGGTCTCATGATCCAGTAATGATCATTACAGACCATAAAAACCTGATGTATACAGGTGACGCTAACATATTGAATGCCAGACAAGCCAGGTGGTCTTTAATGCACTCCAGATGCAATTCATCCTCACAATTGTTGACAGGTTCTCCAAAACGGGTCACTTCGTTCCTCCGAATCTGCCCACAGTCGAAGAATTGGCTCCAATAATAAATTAAGAAGTAGTTTGACTCCATGGTACACCTCAGGAAATCGTATCTGATAGAGGATCTCCGTTCATATCATGGTTCTGGTGTGGGTTTTAAGGAAAGATGAGGGTTAAGTTGGCTTTTTTTTCTGCCTACCACCCTCAAACTAATGGGGCGGCTGAGAGAGGAAAACATTGTCTTGAACAATACTTGCATTGTTTTGCCTCCCAACAGCAAGACAATTGGTCTGAGCTGTTGCCTTGGGCAGAATAGGCTCGTAATGATGCCATCAACAAAACCACGGGTCGCTCTCCATTTCATACTGTGTATGGGTATGATCCTCCTGCACTCCCATCTCAATTCCCCATGTACAGTTTGCCTGCCTTGAACGACTACTTGCAGTCCTTACAGGAGACCTGGAGTAAAGTGGAGACTGCCATGGAGAAGAACATTGAGGTCATAAACGGAAAGCCGATAGGTAGGGATAAGCTGTTCGGTTCGATCTGTTCAGTGTTCGATTCGAACATCGCCTGTTCGGCTGTTCGGCGAACTCCGAACATTTCCGCGTGTTCGCCGCATGTTCGCCCACAATGCACCACAATGGACCACAATGCACTTTTCCACTAGCCTGAAGCTTGTAATTGGCTACAGCCTGCACCTGACCACAGGTCAGGTGCAAAACAGGTGCAAGACTATACCAATCACGGCTTAGAGTCCTGATTTGGCAAATTGTGCCCAATCATGGGCTCACAGAGCTAAATCCCGCAGCACACTATATAAGGCGTCCCTCGCAGCCCCAGCACGTTTTTTTGAGAGGAGAGTGTTCTGTTAGTGTGTCTTCTCAGTGCCAGCAGCTATTGAGGGGGGGGTCTCACTTCTAGCAGATATCTGGGAATTGTTTTAATCTATGTGTTCTCACTGCCAGCAGCTATTGGGGGGTCTCACTTCTAGCAGATATCTGGGAATTGTTGTAATCTGTGTCTTGTCAGTGTCAGCAGCTATTGGGGGTCTCACTTCTAGCAGATATCTGGGAATTTTAATCTGTGTCTTGTCACTGCCACCCATCAGGGGGTCTCACTGATTTATAGGAGGTTCCTGGGAATTGTAATTTGTGTCTTGTCACTGCCACCCATCAGGGGGTCTCACTGATTTATAGGAGGTTCCTGGGAATTGTAATTTGTGTCTTGTCACTGCCACCCATCAGGGGGTCTCACTGATTTATAGGAGGTTCCTGGGAATTGTAAATTGAGTCTTGTTACTGCCACCCATCAGGGGGTCTCACTGATTTATAGGTGGTTTCTGGGAATTGTAATTTGTGTCTTGTCATTGCCACCCATCAGGGGGTCTCACAGACTTGTAGCAGATTTCTGTGAATTTTAATCTGTGTCTTGTCCCTGGCTGCCAGCTATCAGGGTGTCTCACTGAGTTATACCAGAGCTCTGGAAATCTTTAATCTAGATAACAGAGTTGAATCAGAGTTCTGCATATCTCCAATTTTTATAACAGAGTTGAATCAGAGTTCTGTATATCTTTAATCTATATAACACTCAACATGTCAGAAAGACCAAAAAGACAGGCAGACGCTCCCAGACACAGATAAGAGGGCAAGCAGCCTCTGTGTCGGGAGGCTGTGCCTCTGGCCATCGTGGACGTGGTGCATCCTCTGCAGGGGCACGCTTGTCCTTTCTAACTGGTGCTGGCCATCTTAAGCAGCAGCAACATACAGAGGATTTGCAGGATTGGCTAACCAGGCCATCCTCATCCTCCAAGTCCTCTGCCAGCCAGGCTTGTAGTGGTTTACAGTCCACCTCAGCTGCCAAAACATCTAATTCAGCCTCCATGTCCACAGCTACTCCTGCCGTAGCCTCACTATCACACACGGAGGAGTCAGCTGAATTGTTTGACTACAATGACAGTGACATGCTGCTTGAGGATGAGCAGCAACTACAGTGCTCTGATTCAAACTCTGAGGTTGAGGAAGGGAGTATAATCAACCTAGAGGAAGGGGGTGCCAGTGACACACAAATAACTGGCAATCATGTTCCCCAGCAGTTGCAGCATACTGCCAAGTTGGCTCCAGTGACGAGGAGATAGGGGGTGATGACGATGATGAGGTCACTGACTCCACCTGGGTGCCTGATCAAACAGAGGAGTCAAGGGAGGAGGAGGAGGCACAACAAAAACGAGGCAGAATGTCCTCTATGAGCAACCGTAGCCAGTCCAAGGCATCAGAAGTCACAACTGCTCAGGTGCAGAGCACTGTTGTCTCAAAGCACACATCCAGGAACTCTGCTGTCTTCGAGTTCTTTAAGAAATGTGCAGCAGACCGCATCATTGCTATTTGTAATCTATGTCAGATGAGGATCAAGCGTGGGAAAGACATCCCACGCTTGGTACCACGTGCTTGAGGCGACATATGACCACCTGCCACGCATCCCGTTGGCACAACACTTTGCATAGGTCCTCCTCCTCCTCATCTGTCTCTACCCCCACTATATGTCCTGCCATGTCATTGCCTACAACCTCCACTGACAGGGATGATGCTACAGTCATGGATGTATCAGGTCCTTCCTCACAATGTGACAGCATCCCATCAGCTGAAGATTTACTCAGTCAGATTACGTTGCCCCAGCTGCTGCAGCGTAAGAAAAAATATAGTCCCAACCATCCCCAAGCACATCGTCTAAATGCCAGTTTAGCAAAATAAGTCGCATTACAGCTGCTGCCTTTCCAGCTGGTGGACTCTGCTTCCTTCCGTGAATTTGCAGAATGTGCTGTACCACAGTGGCAGGTTCCAAAACGCCATTTCTTTTCACGGAAGGCCAGTCCAGCACTATACCAGCACGTGGAAGACAATGTTATGGAGTCATTGGGAAAGGCAGTCAGCATCAAGGTGCACATGACTTTAGACACGTGGTCCAGCATGGACAGGACCGTTACATTTCATTCACGGCACACTGGGTAACTCTGCTTGCAGCTGGGAGGAATCCAGGACGGGGCTCTGTGCTGGAGCTTGTTCATCCACCACGCCTCCAGAAAGCTGCTTGTATGAGATCTGTCTGCTCCACCACCTCTTCCTCCTCCTCCTTCTCTGTCTCTGGCGAAGTGGCAGTTAAACCAACACGTGGCAGGGGCTACGCAATGGCTCAAGCAAAAATATGCCATACTGTGCTTGAGCTGGTTTGTTTAGGGGACAGGAGCCACACCGGGCAAGAAATTCTGTCAGCTCTGCAGGGGAAGGTGCAGAGATGGTTAACACCACGCCAGCTTCACCTGGGAATGGTCGTCTGTGATAATGGCAGCAACCTTCTCTCTGCCCTACGCCAGGGTAAGTTGACGCATGTACCATGCCTAGCACACGTCCTAAATCTGGTAGTACAGCGTTTCCTAACCAGGTACCCAGGGCTGGCACAGCTTCTCAGCCAGGCCAGAAAAGTCTGCAGCCACTTCAGACGGTCATTCCCAGCAAGTGTTCGCCTGGCAGAAATTCAAAGAGAATTCCACCTTCCCACAAACCGTCTGATCTGTGACATGCCCAGCAGGTGGAACTCAACATTAGCAATGCTGCAGCATCTGCACAAGCAGCAGAGGGCCATCAATGAGTACCTGTGTGAGTATGGCACAAGGACAGGTTCAGGTCAACTTGTTTTTTTTCCCCCCTGCAGTGGCTGATGATCAAGGATGCATGCACTGTACTGTCACCATTTGTGGAGGCAACAAAGACGGTGAGCAGGGACAGTGCATGCATCAGTGACACAATTCCTTTAGTGTTCCTGCTGGTGCGCACTCTGCAGGGAATTATAGATGTGGCACTAGAGGCAGAGCAGCGGGAGGAAGAGGAGGCCTCCCCTAGCTCTCAAGGCCCCAGTCTTTACGCAGACAGCATTCCTGCGGATCCTCAGATCAGACAGGAGGAGGATGAGGAGGATGAGGAATATTTAAGTAGTGGGGGCATTGAAGGTGGGGATTCCTCAAGGGAGGGCTTTGTGTGCCCAGAAACCCAAGGACTAGTACGTGGCTGGGAGGAGGAAGTGCACGATGGGGTCATCCTCATTGACCAGGGAGACTCGGAAGCTAATGCCACCTCCAAACTACGCTGCATGGGCTCCCTTAACCTGCAAAGCCTGCTAAAGGACCCCAGGATTCGTGCTATCAGGCAGAGGGATCATCATTACTGGTTGGCAAGCCTTCTTGATCCATGATACAAGGGTAAAGTTGCAGAGCTCATCCTGAACGCACAGAGGGAGGACAGGATGAAACAACTTGAGGACGCTCTAAAGCGACACTTGTGTAACACCTTTCCAGTCACTGGTAGGTTACCAAGTTATGACACAGGTGCTTCTGAGGCTGCGGATGATCAGAGGAAGAGCGGTGAAGGTCGGGCCACTTGATTGATGCCTTTTTAAATTTTTTTAGTCCACGACGCCCAGGGACGTCAAATGTAGGCACCCATTGCCAGCGTCTTCATCATATGGTGCAGGACTACCTAGGGGTAAGGGCAGACCTGGATACCTTTCCAGCAGATGATCCACTGGCTTACTGGGTGTTGAAATTGGATCACTGGCCAGAATTTAGCCAATATGCTATGCAGCTACTAGCTTGCCCTTCATCCAGCGTGCTTTCTGAAAAGACGTTCAGTGCCGCTGAAGGTTTTGTCACGGACAAAAGAATGCGTCTGTCCTCCGACTCTGTAGACCGGCTGACACTTATAAAAATGAATCAGTCCTGGATCAGCAGCTATCAATCCCCTAATGCTGACGTAACTGAATAGATCGGGGATCTCTTCTGCATTCCCAAAACTTCCACCACTGCACTCTTCCACAATACCGCAAAGGGTTACGGTGTGAAGGCACTTGCTGCCACAAAAGGCAAAATATTTGGGTGCACTGACGCCTGTACCACATTCATATCATTTTAATATTTGACCGCAGGGTCTAACCCTGCACTTTTCCACAATACCACAGAGGGGTTACGGTGTGACGGCACTGTTGCCGACACTAAAGGCCCAATTTTAAAGCACCTATTGTTACTTTCATCCAAAGCCTGCATAAGTTTCACCATAATTTAGCCAAAAAAATCACTAAACTTGTTCTGAGTGTCCTAAAACATCTCCTCTTTTCATACAGGCTGCCGCCCTAAACAGTTGTTTATGAATAGATTAACCCTTTCCATGCGGAGGACGCGCTCAGCGCGTCCTGCCGCATGGCCACTTCGCTGCGGACGCGCTGCCTCCATGTGCAGCGGCAATTGGCCGGGATTCCGGCCGATCGCGGCAGCCCCCCGCTGCGGGCTGACATCATCGATGTCAGCCCAGCCTCCGGGACCCCGGCGGGCACAATAGACGTCATTGCGCATGCGCGATGACGTCTATTTCAGGCACCCCCACCGCCACTGCGGGGAAGGTGCCTGAAGGGGAGGGGGGGAGGTCCTTCGGACCTCTCCCCCTCCCCATCCGTGCGGGCCAGTCAGTAAAGGCAGACACCGCTTGGAAGGGCACAGCCTGCACCTCCAAGCGGCGGCTGTCTTTAACCCCTAGGGGGCTGGATCGCGATATGGCGCTAACATGCGCCGTATCGCGGTCCCCTCCCGGAGCTGGCTGACATCTTGGATGTCGGCCAAGCTTCCGGGATATCCCCCTAATGACTGGCGTCATCGCGCATAGCGCGATGGCGCCAGTCCCGCAATTAACCCCTTGCTGCCACCTATGGTGGAGATAGGGGGTTCCAATGAACCCCCTATCTCCCGATCCGTGACAGCTTGGGGTTAATGTTTGATATCATTGGAACGGCCAGAGCATGTCCTTTTCAATGATACCAAACATGACCATGTACAGTTTAAAAAAAATAATTAAAAATAAAAATAAAATTAAAAAAATAAAAAAAATTTAAAAAACTTTTTTTGTTTTTGTTTTGTTTTATTAATGCAGCAATATTGTTCCCATTTCAATTATAATGTGAACAATGATGCTGCATTAACGATTTTTTCTATGGCTGGCGTTTGCCAAAAAACACGTAACTTTCCCCAAAAAAAAGTAATGATTCCCCATTTCTAACTTTATTTTTTTTGGATTATATATATATATATATTTTTTTTAAATTTAAAATTTTATTTTGTAAATAAGTCAGCATATAATGAAACATATGAAAGCAAGGGCCACGCAGGGCCATCCACAGCAGAAGTACCACGTGTGAAAAATAATAAACATCCCCTAAAGGGGGGTCTCAGCATATAATAGAAATCAAGAGGGGGGAGGGAAGGGGGTAGCGGGTGGAGAGAAAATACACTTAAACAGTAGTATGCCACACAAAAAGGGGGGGTGCCCTCATAGCGTCTCAAGGAAACAAACGTCCCCAGCCGGGGAGCAATAACGTTTAGGCAGCAAGAGGGTTTCAAGGTGTAATCTCAGCATGGGGGGAAACAAAAATCAAAAATAAACTGATGCGGGTTAAGGAACAGAGGGAGGGGGGCGCACATCAAAAAGATGTTCCCTGGAAGAGAGCCGGCCACAATGAGGATGAAGGACAGTCCTGCCGGACAATGTAGCACTAGACACTTCAGCCCGTGTCAAATAGCGGAATCGGGGCCATAACAGGCAGCTCTACACAGAGCGCTTCGATCCTTCCTGTCACAGCAGACATAGAAGCGCGTAGTGTTGGTGGGCTCGATCGCATCCCCCACATGCCGTGGCTATCAGGCATCTCCTGGGTCGGAGCAGGGATTATGACGTAGGACCAGGATAGTTGCTCCATTAGCTTAGAAACTGTCTGCTGCTTTCCTAGTGCCGACGGCTCAGGGGGGGTCATGGTGGACTGCGCCGGATCTGTCACTCCTCTGCCAACCCCATCAGGTGTCAGCACCCCACCAATACACCGCACCGGGATCGCCTCCTGTGGTGTATTGTTCGAGAGAGAGACTAATTAGGATTGAGCAAGGTTTAAGAATTATCCCTGTATTACACAAGAGTGAAAGGGAGGGAGTTCCCTTTGTTCTATGGGATCAGGCATGGGGGCTTTTTTGCTTAATGAGCTGAAGCATGGCCGATTTGCGATTGGATGCAATAGGGAGAGGAACAATGGGAGGGAGGGGAAAGGGGGGGTATAAAAGACAAGGCGTGGGGGCAGTGTGTGTATTGCAGTTAATTTTCTTTTACTCCCACCCAACCCACCCTGTTTGTTTCTCTTTCATACATGCTGGTTCTCTACAACAACGGAAAGGTCACACATCAGAAGCGCCACGGATAGGGGCAATGCAGTGGTGATTTCACCACTCATTCAAGACTGCCCGTGGTGTCCCATATGGAAATATGCCATGTTGCATGAACCCGGTTGATGGTTTATACGGCCATGTCTGGGGGATTGTCTAAATATGGACATGGTTAGTCTACCTATTCCATCAAGTTATACACCATGTTACATGAAGCCAGCCTGTGGTTTTTGAACGGCCAAGGTTGGTGGATTGTTCTTTGATTAAAAGCATGGTTTAGAGGAATTATTATCGATCAGATAGTATCCCAAGTAGCTTGAAGCCAATTGGTGTTTTTTTACGGCCACAACTGGGTGGATTGCGCTTAAATTGGGTACTTTACCATGTGGCAGGAAGCCAGCTGGTGGTTTGAACGGCCACAGCTGGGGAATTGCGCTTTAAGATGGACATGGTTTAGGTTAGGGAGGAGCGGTGAAATAGGCGGCCTGGCATGTGGAGGGTGATAGTGGAGGGAGGATCTGCAGGGTACGGGGTGAGTTGTGGTTTCATATGGCCAGGCTCAGGTGCCTTCCTGGTTTGCAGATCCTCTCGGCCTGCTATCTGCCATAAAAATACCGTGAGCAGACGTGTGGTCATCCTGCTTAGCCACGTGGGGCGCTATTTCTGGGCAATGCTTGTGGTGCATTGCAGTTGCCAGTGTTATCTGGCTGCCAGTGTTATCTGGTGAAGCGTATTTGGCATACGAGGATCGATAATAATAATTCTGCCTTAGAGGCAAAGAATTTGGCCTTAAGTAATAAAAGACGTGACCTTTTCAAAATGCCAATACTTTGTTGTGTTTTCATTTACGGGAAAAGGGAGGGGGAGGGGGGGTTAGTTGGTATTAAGGTAACTTACATGGGAGAAGTTGTAAGAAGAGAATAGGGGTATAATTCTTAAATGATCCATGTAGAAAATTTCAAGGCCCCAGCTCCAGGTTCCGCTCTGTCACAAAAAGCCACCCGATACCCGACGGCCGGTGCAGGGAAGTCATCTTCTGATACGTACAGGCAGGGGGTCAGCGGCTTCCCCGGGCACTGGTCCGCAGCAGCAGGGGGTGCCTCATCCCCATCGGGCACCACTCTGGCATGTAAGCTGCAGGTAATCGACAGGCTTAGCTCAGCCGGTTCATCCGATGGTGGCGACACTGTATCCCATGTTATAGCATCCGACCTCGCCGTCACCTTCAGGGCCATCTCCTCCCTGCAGTCCCTCAATGCGGCAAGCATCCGGCGCAGAACCCCTTTGGTCAGCGGGCCATCCTCCTCCTCCCCCGACAGAATCAGCAAGCAGGCCTCGAGGCCTGAGTCCACAGCTCCATCTCCTCCAGAGAGGGGGGGGAAGACGCCGTCCCTCCTCCCCGCAGGTCCATCCGCCGTCCCCAAGGGATATTCATCAGCATTGACTGGGAGACGTGTAACTTTTTTAACAAGCGCACCCCATAGAAAATATAACCGCAAACACTCGCATGTTAAAATGTGAAAAAAAAACACTTTATACGTTGTAAATTATTGAAAATTCAAATTGTATTGCATTTTATGTTATAATATACAGACAGGACATAACGTATACATATAATAATGATATATTATGAATCTGCCAAGTCTCCCGGAAAGAACGATATATAACATGTCTGGGTCAATTAATAAAATGTGACTTCAAATCGCATTTAAACATGATTAGCGATACCGGTAAAAATGAGCTCAGCACAGAGATGTGAAAAGGCTCAGCAGCGAAAGGGTTAAAGGAAAACCATTTACCGTCATTTGAAATGTAATTCTTTTGGTTTTAAAAGTTTCTATACATCCTAGAAATCCGCCACTTCAGGGGCAGGTTATGGGGACCTCCTAGGCACGATATTTGAAGGAATTTTTGGGTTTTATTTTTAACCCTTATTTCATGGAAAACTCACTGTCCCTTTAAAAACGTTTTTTTTAAAACTTTTTGTCCTTGTTTCCTGTCCCCCAGGGCACTACCCGGACCCCCATACACCTTTTATGGCAAATATCTAGCATATATGCCCTCTTGGAGGGCACTTTAAAAACCGAACTTTCGAGTCCCATTGACTGGCATTAAGTTCGGTTCGTGTTCGAGTACGAACTCGAACTTTTGAAATTGTTCGAGTTCGAATGCGAACCTAACACGGGGGTGTTCGGCTCATCCCTATCGATAGGCACAGACTCTGTGCACCTACGTATAATGTAGTTGATAGGTTATGGTTGTCCACCAGAAACATCCATCTTCCTGTTCCAACCATGAAGATGCCCCCTCCCCCCGATACAATGGCCCACACAAAGTCCTGCGCCGCATTAACCCGGTACACTATGCTTTCTCCTTGCCACCCAACTTGCACATAACTAATGTGTGTCATGTGAGCCTGTTCAAACCTTTATTGTGTAACAGACACACTAGGCATACTGCGCCTCCTCCTCCTGTCCTGGTTGAAGGTGAAGAGGAGTATTTTGGACTCCAGCATGTCTAGAGGGCGCCTCCAGTATCTAGTCGATTAGGAGGGTTATGACTCAGAAGACAGGTCCTGGCTTCCGTTCCAGCTACAGAGATACATGCGCCTAGGCTTGTGCTTGCTTTTGATTTGGTGCACCCTCTTTGTCCTGTTGGTTGCCCGGTAGCCTCCCATAGAGGGGGGTGCTGTCACTGCTCCTGCTTCGGATGCCCGGCAGCCGTCCTCGCTCCTTGCTGGCTGGCTGCTAAGTGAAGTTGCCAGCGATCACTGCCTTGGGTCAGTGACGCGGGCAGGGTGCAGCGTAATGCGTAAAAAAACCAAGCAGTGAGTTAGTAGTTCATTGTGTTCAAAGAGATTCTTGTTCTTCTGATTCTTATCTCCGTGCATTGACTCTGGCTTTGTCCCTGGCGACTCTCCCCTGTTAACCCTTGCTCTCCTAGTTATATTGTGCACTGACCCCAGGCTCTGTCTGACTATCCCATCTGGTTCTGACTTATACGACTCTGGTTCCTAACTTCGGCTTGTTCTGCCTTTGTTTATTGTGTGTGTCTGTCCTGTGTTTCGCGTTCCAGCTATTCTGAAGACCGGCACGGTATTTAGGCATATAGTATATATATATATTGTGGGGTCAGAGCTTGCCGCCTCATCATGGGACATAACTTGAATCTGGCCTGTATGTGACCAGCACCCTGGCACTGAAGCTGGGCAGAAAGTCTTCTGCTGCGATTTTGCTGAGCTCCCGATCGTACTTACTGTCCCAGCAAAGAACGACGTAACGAAAACGAAGATTACTTAAAAACAAGTTTATTAACAATATCTATATTTCATAACGTGACCCAATATCTGTGCCAAGAGCTGGCGAAGACCAAGTCCCCAGAGATCTCTCCAACACGGGGGGCAGATATCAGAGAGGAGCACTGGCGTGTGCAGCCCGTTACATTAGGGTGTGCAGACACTGGCGTGTGCAGCCCGTTACATTAGGGTGTGCAGACACTGGCGTGTGCAGCCCGTTACATTAGAATGTACAGACACTGGTGTGCGCAGCCTGCTACATTAGAATGTACAGACACTGGCGTGTGCAGCCCGTTACATTAGAATGTACAGACACTGGCGTGCGCAGCCCGTTGCATTAGAATGTACAGACACTGGCGTGCGCAGCCCATTACATTGGGGTGTGCAGACACTGGCGTGTGCAACCCGTTACATTAGGATGTGCAGACACTGGCATGCGCAGCCCGTTACATTAGGGTGTGCAGACACTGGCATGCACAGCCTGTTACATTAGGATGTGCAGACACTGGCATGCGCAGCCCGTTACATTAGGGTGTGCAGACACTGGCATGCACAGCCTGTTACATTAGGATGTACAGACACTGGCGTGCGCAGCCCGTTACATTAAAATGTACAGACACTGGCGTGTGCAGCCCGTTACATTAGAATGTACAGACACTGGCGTGCGCAGCCCGTTGCATTAGAATGTACAGACACTGGCGTGCGCAGCCCATTACATTGGGGTGTGCAGACACTGGCGTGTGCAACCCGTTACATTAGGATGCGCAGACACTGGCATGCGCAGCCCGTTACATTAGGGTGTGCAGACACTGGCATGCACAGCCCGTTGCATTAGGATGTGCAGACACTGGCATGCACAGCCTGTTACATTAGGATGTACAGACACTGGCGTGCGCAGCCTGTTACATTAGGATGTGCAGACACTGGCATGCGCAGCCTGTTACATTAGGATGTGCAGACACTGGCATGCACAGCCTGTTACATTAGGATGTACAGACACTGGCGTGCGCAGCCTGTTACATTAGGATGTACAGACACTGGCGTGCGCAGCCTGTTACATTAGGATGTACAGACACTGGCGTGCGCAGCCCGTTACATTAGGATGTGCAGACACTGGCGTGCGCAGCCTGTTACATTAGGATGTGCAGACACTGGCGTGCGCAGCCTGTTACATTAGGATGTGCAGACACTGGCGTGCGCAGCCTGTTACATTAGGATGTACAGACACTGGTGTGCGCAGCCCGTTACATTAGGATGTGCAGACACTGGCATGCGCAACCCGTTATATAACGTGGCACTTGTGCACACCATAAATCGAAAACTTATGTTTTGAAGATTTTTGCACAAAATGCACATTTTTCATTAGAAATAACAATCTTGTAATCAGAGATAAAACGGTTTTTATTTTATTTATCACAAACCAGAAAAGGGACAATTAAAATGTCAATGTAGGAGGTGCAATAGGACCTCTTAATGTGTGCCTGCGCACACGCCCTGCGCACACCTGTGGAGGGGCAGCACAGGGAGCCGGCAATCTGTATATCGAATAAACATGGATAGTATTACTCAGCTTCCTGATCCATCATAATCCCATGTAACGTGGCTCTGTGACCCCGTGAAGTCCCATGGCTCGTGTCGGACCCTCCACACGTATCTCCTCCGTAATGATTTTCTCTGGGTATTTCCGTCCTGTCCATCTCTCGTTCCACTTGCTTCCAGAGTTTGTTCCCTAATTAACCTTTAATTACTGTCCTCCTTCTCCATGACTTGGACATGTCCTTTGTTCTCAGACATCGACCAGAAGAAAACAGACAACAGTTGTATTCCTAAAATATGTATCTCCTTGCTATGTCCCACGGGAGCCATCACCTACCTCTGATGGGCATGGACTTTATTGAGAATGTGATTTGGCATCCCTCGTCTGTGCGTGCATTTTAGTAGGCATTCCACAGCTCGAAGAAAGGCAGGATATTAATAGTAATAAAAGAAAGCAGTCAAATGATAATGTAAACCATTCAGCTTCCATACATAGTAAGGCTGGTCACAAAGCGGTCAGATGGCCGCAGATCGAAAGTATATAAAGAGGAGGACGCCTTGCAGGAACCTAGAAGGTGTTGTCCCCTTGGTAAGTCATTGCTGATGCAGAGACATCATCAGGTTGCCCCATTGTCCACTTCCACTGAGGACCAGAACCTGGAGAAGAGCTTCATCGAAGGCTTATTCTGAGAGAGGAGCGAAGGCCCACTAGGTTCTTCAGTCACCCAATGCCTACTGGATCCTAGAAGGGCTTACCATAAAATTATCATATTATCTGGCTGGGATTTCGTGCAGACTCTGCTCGGTGTTATAGTGGCGGGATACTCTGCTCGGTGTTATAGTGGCGGGATACTCTGCTCGGTGTTATAGTGGCGGGATACTCTGCTCGGTGTTATAGTGGCGGGATACTCTGCTCGGTGTTATAGTGGCGGGATACTCTGCTCGGTGTTATAGTGGCGGGATACTCTGCTCGGTGTTATAGTGGCGGGATACTCTGCTCGGTGTTATAGTGGCGGGATACTCTGCTCGGTGTTATAGTGGCGGGATACTCTGCTCGGTGTTATAGTGGCGGGATACTCTGCTCGGTGTTATAGTGGCGGGATACTCTGCTCGGTGTTATAGTGGTGGAATACTCTGCTCGGTGTTATAGTGGTGGGATACTCTGCGCGGTGTTATAGTGGTGGGATACTCTGCGCGGTGTTATAGTGGTAGGATGCTCTGCTTTGGTATTATAGTGGTGGGATGCTCTGCTTTGGTATTATAGTGGTGGGATGCTCTGCTCGGTGTTATAGTGGTGGGATGCTCTGCTTTGGTATTATAGTGGTGGAATGCTCTGTTCGGCATTATAGTGGTGGGATGCTCTGCTTTGGTATTATAGTGGTGGAATGCTCTGTTCGGCATTATAGTGGTGGGAGGCTTTGCTTTGGTATTATAGTGGTGGGATGCTTTGCTTTGGTATTATAGTGGTGGAATGCTCTGCTTTGGTATTATAGTGGTGGGATGCTCTGCTCGGTATTATAGTGGTGGGATGCTTCGCACGGTATTATAGTGGTGGAATGCTCTGCTCGGTATTATAGTGGTGGGATGCTCTGCTCGGTATTACAGTGGTGGAATGCTCTGCTTTTGGTATTATAGTGGTGGGATGCTCTGCTCGGTATTATAGTGGTGGGATGCTTCGCACGGTGTTATAGTGGTGGGATGCTCTACTCACTATTATAGTGGTGGGATGCTCTACTCAGTATTATAGTGGTGGAATGCTCCGCTTTGGTATTATAGTGGTGGAATGCTCTGTTCTGCATTATAGTGGTTGGTTGCTCTGATTTGGTATTATAGTGGTGGGATGCTTTGCTCAATATTATAGTGGTGGGATGCTCTGCTCAGTGTTATAGTGGTGGGATGCTCTGCTTTGGTATTCTAGTGGTGGGATACTCTGCTTGGTATTATAGTGGTGGGATGCTCTGCAAGTGTTATAGTGGTGGGATGCTCTGCTTGGTATTATAGTGGTGGGATGCTCTGCTCGGTATTATAGTGGTGGGATGCTTCGCACGGTATTATAGTGGTGGAATGCTCTGCTCGGTATTATAGTGGTGGGATGCTCTGCTCGGTATTACAGTGGTGGAATGCTCTGCTTTTGGTATTATAGTGGTGGGATGCTCTGCTCGGTATTATAGTGGTGGGATGCTTCGCACGGTGTTATAGTGGTGGGATGCTCTACTCACTATTATAGTGGTGGGATGCTCTGCTTTGGTATTCTAGTGGTGGGATACTCTGCTTGGTATTATAGTGGTGGGATGCTCTGCAAGTGTTATAGTGGTGGGATGCTCTGCTTGGTATTATAGTGGTGGGATGCTCTGCTCAGTGTTATAGTGGTGGAATGCTCTGCTTTGGTATTATAGTGGTGGAATGCTCTGCTTTGGTGTTATAGTGGTGGAATGCTCTGCTTTGGTGTTATAGTGGTGGGATGCTCTGCTCGGTATTATTGTGGTGCGATTCTCTTGTCGGCGTTATAGTGGTGGGATGCTCTACTCAGTGTTATAGTGGTGGGACGCTCTGCTCAGTGTTATAGTGGTGAAATGCTCTGTTCGGCATTATAGTGGTGGGATGCTCTGCTTTGGTATTATAGTGGTGGGATGCTCTGCTTTGGTATTATAGTGGTGGAATGCTCTGCTTTGGTATTATAGTGGTGGAATGTTCTGCTTTGGTATTATAGTGGTGGGATGCTCTGCTTTGGTATTATAGAGGTGGAATGCTCTGCTTTGGTGTTATAGTGGTGGGATGCTCTGCTTTGGTATTATAGTGGTGGGATGCTCTGCTTTGGTATTATAGAGGTGGAATGCTCTGCTTTGGTGTTATAGTGGTGGGATGCTCTGCTTTGGTATTATAGTGGTGGGATGCTCTGCTTTGGTATTATAGTGGTGGGATGCTCTGCTTGGTATTATAGTGGTGGGATGCTCTACTCAGTATTATAGTGGTGGAATGCTCTGTTCGGCATTATAGTGGTGGGATGCTCTGCTTTGGTATTATAGTGGTGGGATGCTCTGCTTGGTATTATAGTGGTGGGATGCTCTGCAAGTGTTATAGTGGTGGGATGCTCTGCTTGGTATTATAGTGGTGGGATACTCTGCTCAGTGTTATAGTGGTGGAATGCTCTGCTTGGTATTATAGTGGTGGGATGCTCTGCTCAGTGTTATAGTGGTGGTGGGATGCTCTGCTCAGTGTTATAGTGGTGGTGGGATGCTCTACTCAGTATTATAGTGGTGGAATGCTCTGTTCGGCATTATAGTGGTGGGATGCTCTGCTTGGTATTATAGTGGTGGGATGCTCTGCAAGTGTTATAGTGGTGGGATGCTCTGCTTGGTATTATAGTGGTGGGATACTCTGCTCAGTGTTATAGTGGTGGAATGCTCTGCTCAGTGTTATAGTGGTGGGATGCTCTGCTCAGTGTTATAGTGGTGGTGGGATGCTCTGCTCAGTGTTATAGTGGTGGTGGGATGCTCTGCTCAGTGTTATAGTGGTGGTGGGATGCTCTGCTCAGTGTTAACCTTTCTTTGGTTTAAGCTCCGGCAGGCAGGCACACCAGCTGACCCTCATTCCATCTTTTCCAGTGAGCCGCAGCCATGTCGGACTCAGAAATGTCAGTTTTCGGGCCTGCCGCGTCATTCTTGCGGAAAAGTGAGAAGGAGAGGTTAGAGGCCCAGAACAAGCCTTTTGATGCCAAAAACTCCTGCTTTGTCCACGACGACAAGGAACTTTATGTGAAAGGCACAATCGCTTCACGTGATGGAAGCAAAGTCACCGTCAACACAGACGCAGGGAAGGTAAGCAGCGGCGCGCGCTATACACCCTCACCCAGCACAATAACCCCCGGCTGAGCTCACCTTCTGCTTTCATTTCCAGAATGTGACGGTCAGAGAAGACCAGGTCAACCCTCAAAACCCCCCCAAATTCGATAAGATTGAAGACATGGCCATGCTGACCCACCTCAACGAGGCGTCTGTGCTGTTTAACCTCAAAGAGCGTTACGCCGCCTGGATGATCTACGTAAGACACGCGTATTGGAACCTGTCCTGCAAGCTGTGGGGGGGGGGGGGACAACACTCTCCACGACGCGCTACCAGACCTCAGAGACTAATACATAGTGCGTCTCCGAGGGGAGATAGTGAGCGAAAACACCGGGGAACGCGGAGGAACAGGGTAAAAGGGTGCAATGTGGAAAACAACACAGGGGGACAGGAGGTGAAGGACTAGGGGAACGCGAGCAGAGATGGATCAGTAAAGGAAGAGAAGATTATGTGGGGAATCATTTGGAGGGGGACATGCGGTGAGGGAAGGAGAGGAAAGGTGAGCTGACAGGGGAAGCATGTTCAGGGTAGAAAGTGGAGGAGCCGCAAGCAAGGAGAAGGGTTAGAGATGGAGGACATGCTGGGAGAGGAGAGCATGATGCTAGGGTTTGTATGTAAAGGAGTCATGGTGACCCAGGTGGTAAAGTCTATCAGGCCCCACATTCCCCGAAACTGAGGTCAATTAAAAAGAAGGGACAGTAAGGCGTTCCTGGCTTTTGCCGCCGCTGCCCGGGGCGAGGTGTGTTGGGGACAGGAAGAAGAGATCGGAAAGGATACAATGTGGAGACTGATAAAGACATCGCGAAACGCCGGGCGAGGATTCCGAGTCAAGAAAAGGCAAAGCGCCTCGTTCTGTCTCATACACACCTGCATGGTTTATATTTGCAGACTTACTCCGGGCTGTTCTGTGTGACCGTGAACCCCTACAAGTGGCTGCCCGTCTACAACCCCGAGGTGGTGAACGGGTACCGAGGAAAGAAGCGGCAGGAAGCCCCACCTCACATCTTCTCCATCTCTGACAATGCCTACCAGTTCATGTTAACAGGTGATTCCATCCCTACAAGTCACCAAGGCCGCAAACCAAACCTTCACGCATGGACGGTGGTGGCTCTGGGGTTACACATACTCTGTATTGTAGGTGCTCTCCTTCTAGTGAGGACTCAGATACTCTGTATTGTGGGATGACTCGGATACTCTGTATTGTGGGATGACTCGGATACTCTGTATTGTGGGATGACTCAGATACTCTGTATTGTGGGATGACTCAGATACTCTGTATTGTGGGATGACTCGGATACTCTGTATTGTGGGATGACTCAGATACTCTGTATTGTGGGATGACTCTGATACTCTGTATTGTGGGATGACTCAGATACTCTGTATTGTGGGATGACTCAGATACTCTGTATTGTAGGTGCTTCTTCTAGTAGTGATGACTCCACACACTAACCAGTTTTCTGTCTTTTTCTTACATTTTACAGATCGTGAAAACCAGTCTATCCTGATTACGTAAGTCACATTCTGCCTGTCCGCTCGTTGATGATGGGGATTCCTCTGTCCTGGAACCAAGCGGCACAATCTGTGCCAAATCTAACGAGTCCCGTGCCGAGCAGCATTAATCGGGTTTTGATGGAGGGATTTGGTCTAGAATGGGTGGGATTGTAAAAGCGTCTGGGGGCCGGGAAGCCGAGTGATCCACATATAATCATACAATGGATTCTGCCCTGACCTTATATTGTGTTACATGTTTTACATGGTGTCAATCAGTGGAGAATCCGGAGCCGGAAAGACTGTCAACACCAAGCGTGTCATCCAGTACTTTGCAACAATTGCTGCTGCTGTGGATCCCTCAAAGAAAAAGGAGAGCATAAACAAACTGCAGGTAAGAAGGAGACACGACACAAAGAGGTGTATAAGGCCTACATCTCCATCACTGACCTGCAGGTTTCATTACAATAAGCAAAAACACTGGCAGGGTGTAGCGAGACGATTGTGGGAAGCAATCGAACATAGAAAAAAGGCTCTTGTCACGGTTGGTGACAGGGAGGGGGTAACCCCAATTTAACAATTGAAAAAGATGGTGGAGATGGAGGAGATGGCGGAGATGTTGGAGACGGTGGAGATGGCCAGAGAATAAAATAAAATGTAGTTTTTAATCAGAAATGCAGTGTAACCTTACTTCCCCCAAAACCAAACACCCACCCCTCGCCCCCAACTCCCCATAAATAAAACACATGACAAAGTATTGGCGGTTTGAAAAGGTCACGTCTTTTATTAATCAAGTCCAGAATCATTGCCTTTATGGAAGAATTATCAGCGATCCTCGCTTTCTTGGAATAGGTAACACCAGATAACACTGGTACCATAGATCCAGCCAGATAACACTGGCAACCGCAATGAACCACCAGCATTGCCCAGAAATAGCGGCCGGCCCCACGTGGCTAAGCTAGCGCGACCACACGCTGCTCTCTTTATAGCAGATAGCAGGTCCGGGAGGATCTTCAAACCAGGAGGAGGCACCTGAGTTTGGCCGCAAAACCACCACCCAGGTCCCCTAACCTACAGACCCTCCCCCTCAATCACCTCTCCACGTGCCAGGGCCGCATATTTCACTGCCACCAAAAAAGTTAGAACTGATCTTCTGCCGCGTTCACTCCCTTTTTACTACCAACTAACCCTTTCTGTTTATCTGCCTTGAGACCCAATCCCAGCAACAAACCAGGAACAAAGGGAACTCCTCCCAACTTTCTACTTCTTGCATCAAACAGGGAAAATCCTTAAGCATCGTTGTTCCAATTCCGTCATTCCTCAGTACTAAGACCTTCACGTCCATCACTGACCGGCATGCTCGATCACAATAAGACCTTCTTATCCATCACTGACCGGCATGCTCGATCACAATAAGACCTTATCCATCACTGACCTGCAGGCTCCATCACAATAAGTCGTTTAAGTCCATCACTGACCGGCATGCTCGATCACAATAAGACCTTCTTATCCATCACCGACCAGCATGCTCGATCCTCAAGTCACAATAGGACCTTCTTATCCATCACTGACCTGCAGGCTCCATCACAATAAGACCTTCACATCCATCACTGACCTGCAGGCTCCATCATAACAAGTCCTTCATGTCCATCACTGACCTCCTTCATAAAGAGCCATTTGTTTTCGCTCTGTCGAATATCGTTCTGGTTCGGGCAGTGCTTGTAGACACATTCATATTCTTTGCTGTAATGGTGGGATGTCACGTTACACCGTGTTTAATCTCTTGTTCCAGGGAACTCTGGAAGATCAAATCATCCAGGCTAACCCTCTGCTAGAAGCCTTCGGCAACGCCAAGACGTTGAGAAATGACAACTCTTCTCGCTTTGTAAGTTACAGCCACGTGGAAACACTCACACATAGCTCTCCAGCCATGCAGGGAACATTAAAGGAGATTTTCCTTCCATAGGGTAAATTCATCAGAATTCACTTTGGGACCACAGGAAAACTGTCCTCCGCAGATATTGAAACATGTAAGGTCCAGCCGGATTCACTCCTAGGTATATAGGTCATTTAATAGCGACCTTTCCACTGATCTCTAACTCTGCACCATCAGATCTCCTGGAAAAATCCCGAGTGACATTCCAGCTGTCAGCCGAGAGGAGCTACCACATCTTCTACCAGATCCAGACCAATAAGAGACCAGAGGTCGTCGGTAGGTTTACCTTGTTACCCGCGAGGTGGCGGTGCGGCCGCACTGCGTAATGCAGCCCGTGTTATATATCATTACTGAGTCATCATTGTAACAAGCTATAAAACCAATGTGTTCATTCATTGTGTGTGTGTTTACCCGTAGAAATGCTCCTTGTTACCACCAACCCGTACGACTACCCCTTCATCAGCCAGGGCGAGATCTCTGTGAAGAGCATTGATGACGAAGAGGAGCTGATGGCGACTGATGTGCGTATTCAGACATAAAACACAAGATACTAATACCTGTATATGCTGCGCAATCTCACTCCTGTGTCTCCCCATAGAGCGCCATCGATATTCTGGGATTTAACCCCGACGAGAAGAACGGCATCTACAAGATGACCGGAGCAGTGATGCATCACAGCAACTTGAAGTTCAAGCAGAAGCAGAGAGAGGAGCAAGCGGAGCCTGACGGAACTGAAGGTAAAGCCCCTGTCCCCACTGCTCGAGGGTCGATAGTGACATTGTACAGGGAAGAGGTTCCAGACATTAACTGGCTTCATGTCCACCAACAGTTGCTGATAAAATCGGTTACTTGATGGGTCTGAACTCTGCTGACCTGCTGAAGGCATTGTGCTTCCCAAGAGTAAAAGTCGGAAATGAATATGTCACCAAAGGCCAGACAGTCCAACAGGTAAGAAATGTTCAGTGGGCCCAATTTATGGACTCTTTCCAGGCCAAGGGACAGTGAGACACATTCAAGCTCTTAACTCTGTTGATTGAAGCTCTCACTAGCATCACGCTGGAGTTATTCTCATGGTTTATATGTGAAGTTTAAGTAACGCGTAGGTTACGGACACGTTTAACCTGTATGGACGCTCTAGGCGGCTGCAATGACACAGGGTACAGGGTGGTTAATAAATATGAGGGATGCACCGATACCATTTTTTTTTTAAATGAAGTTTATTGGATGCAAAGGTACAACAAAGAGTAGCATACAGTGGGGCGACACAGCGCCCATAAGGTGTGAAAGATAGCCAAAACATATACCCAGCTTCACAAGTCAAAAAACATACCCATGTTTCATAAAAGATAAAGAAATGGGGACGGGGGGAAAAAGGTATGGTAGAGGAAGGGGGGCCCGGCCCAGGCCAAAGAGGAGGAAAGGAAGCGAAAGAGGGGCATAACAAAAAGGGGAGAATGAGCATAAACGTATACCAATCCAGAAAATCATAACCTTCCACGAAAGTGTATGGAGACATCACAATCCTGCGTCTAGCCATGGTCCCCAAGTTTTAGATACCATTCTTTTTAAGAATGAGTACCGATACTTTTTTCAGGTACTCACCGATACCGAGTACTGATACGTTTATTTAAAGTCAAGTGACACTTCCAAGTAATTGAGGATTTTGCTGAAAGCCTGTGCAATTTATGTTAATATTGAAATGTATGGCCAGACACACCATTTACCCACTGCACAGGCCTGCACACACCCAGACACCACACCTCACCTCACATATACAGTATATGTATACCCACAACAGACCTCGGACACATATATACTCACACCAGACCTCAGGCATATGTATAACAGACCTCAGATACATGTATACCCACAGATCACAGACACATGTGGACCTCAGACACTGGGGCTGCTAGCAGGATGCATTAACATCATTCTGCCAGCACTCGCCTCCGGCTGACCGTGTTCCACAAAGCGGCCACCAGCTTGTGAAGGCTGTGACATGCTCACGCAAGATCTCGCAACCTCCACGAGATCATGGCTACAGGCCACGTCACAGCCTTCACAGGCCAGCAGCCGCTCGGTGTGTCACAGCCAGCCGGAGGGGAATGCTGACAGAATGCTGTTAATGCATTCTGCCAGCAGCCCCAACCCCTTGGATACCGGCAAACCAGCCCAGAGCTTACTTCCGGGTATCGGGGCATTTGCACAAGTACCAAGTATCTATGCAAATGCCGGTATCGGCACCGATACTAGTATCAGTATCAATGCCTCCCTAATAAATACATAGGCAAACATCCGGACATTGCATTATATTGGATTCTCCTTTACTGATTAATAAACTTGATCTTTCAGTCTTAATTCCAGTTCTGATATTTCCGTTTGAATCTCAAACCCAACTCAGATTCAATAAACCTCTCCTATGTTCATCGCCTGCTTCTCCTCTGCAGTTCAGACCTTACATTCTTAATGTTAAAATGCACATGAATCCTGGACATGAGTTACCTTTTCCTCTCCCGTCAGGTCTATAACGCTGTAGGAGCGCTCAGCAAGTCTGTCTATGAGAAGCTCTTCTTGTGGATGGTCACTCGTATCAACCAGCAGTTGGACACCAAACTGCCCAGACAATACTTCATTGGTGTGTTGGACATCGCTGGCTTTGAAATCTTTGATGTAAGTAGTCGTTTTGCTTCAGGAATATCTCCCTGGGGTTTGTGAGGTATCAGGGACCAGCGAACTTCATTTCTGCCTTCATTCTCCAGTATAACAGCTTGGAACAGCTCTGCATCAACTTCACCAATGAGAAGCTGCAGCAATTCTTCAACCACCACATGTTCGTCCTGGAACAGGAGGAATACAAGAAGGAAGGCATCGAGTGGGAGTTCATTGATTTCGGTATGGACCTGGCTGCCTGCATTGAGCTCATTGAAAAGGTGAGTATGGCATTAAATCTGGTCTCCAAGCCCTCATGACTCTTCAAGCTCCTAATAACTAGCTTTTCCTTCTTCATTCCAGCCCATGGGCATCTTCTCCATCCTGGAGGAGGAGTGCATGTTCCCCAAAGCAACTGACACTTCCTTCAAGAACAAGCTGTATGACCAACATCTAGGCAAATGCAAGAACTTTGAGAAGCCCAAACCAGCCAAGGGGAAGGCTGAAGCTCACTTCTCTCTGGTTCACTATGCCGGCACCGTGGACTACAACATCTCCGGCTGGCTGGACAAGAACAAGGACCCATTGAACGAGACTGTTGTTGGCCTGTATCAAAAGTCGTCTGTGAAACTCCTGGCCCACCTCTACTCTTCCTACTCCGCCGCTGATGGTGAGTGAACATCCACTCGGCTTTATTTTGTTACACTGGATTATTTGTTTCAGATTTTAATTCCAGTTTAATATTTAATTAGCTCCTGATGCTGCAAAGGGTGGCAAGAAGAAGAAGGGCTCATCTTTCCAGACGGTGTCTGCTCTGTTCAGAGTAAGTGTTCTGGCAACATTAAAACCTATAAACTATTGACCAATCCTGCAAATGCTAGAATTACAATGACAGAGGAATCATAGTCAAGATTCCAGTGAGTGTCCAGAGTCTCTGGGATTTGCTTAGGATGAGCCAAGATGGTTCCTGCCTGTAAGACTCTTATAGAAGTCAAAGGGAGATCATCTGAGGGTGTCCTGGATTTAAGGACAGTGATCACTTTTGAGGTTTTCTCAATATAATTTAACAGCTAGTCGGTGGTAGAAGACATCATGGTGCCACATTTTGATGATATTTACATTCTACTCACAGGAAAACTTGAACAAGCTGATGACCAACCTGAGGAGCACTCATCCTCACTTTGTGCGATGCCTGATTCCAAATGAGACCAAGACACCAGGTAAAACATCAGCCAAGCTCTGCCTACAGAAACCCATCTGACTTCTTTTTCTTTAACTTACTTTATTGATATTCATCCACGTAATCATCCTTGTAATCTCCTGACTTGACTATTGTAATAATCTTCTTGCTGGCCTCCTTCTCTCCCGCCTCGCACCTTCAATCCATTCTGAATGCCTCCGCCAGGCTCATCAACCTCACCCGCCGCTCTGTCTCTGCTGCTCCGCTCTGCGAGTCCCTTCACTGGTTCTCCATCCTCCTCACCCGCCGCTCTGTTTATGCCGCTCCCCTCGGCGAGTCCCTTCACTGGCTCCCCATCCACCTCACCCGCCGCTCTGTCTCTGCCGCTCCCCTCTGCGAGTCCCTTCACTGGTTCTCCATCCACCTCACCCGCCGCTCTGTTTCTGCCGCTCCCCTCGGCGAGTCCCTTCACTGGCTCCCCATCATCCACCTCACCCGCCGCTCTGTCTCTACCGGTCCTCTCTGTGAGTCCCTTCACTGGCTCCCCATCCAATGCAGAATTGAATTCACTCTCTCACCTTGCAGTCCGTCGCTCTCACCTTGCAGTCCGTCACGCTCACCTTGCAGTCCGTCGCTCTCACCTTGCAGTCCATCACACTCGCCTTGCAGTCCATCGCTCTCACCTTGCAATCCATCAGTCTCACCTTGCAGTCCGTCACTCTCACCTTGCAGTCCATCACACAAGCCTTGCAGTCATCACTCTCACCTTGCAGCCCATCACTCTCACCTTGCAGTCCATCACTCTCACCTTGCAGTCCATCACTCTCACCTTGCAGTCCATCACTCTCACCTTGCAGTCCATCACTCTCAACTTGCAGTCCATCACTCTCACCTTGCAGTCCATCACTCTCAACTTGCAGTCCATCACTCTCACCTTGCAGTCCATCACTCTCAACTTGCAGTCCATCACTCTCACCTTGCAGTCCTCTCGTCCTGTTTCCACCCCCCAACCCTTCAAGATTGTTAGTTCCCATGGGAATAGGGCCTTGTTTCCTCCTGTACTGGTTTGTCAAAATGTTGTTCCATGTATTGTAACCCTGTCTATACTGTGACCATTGTAAAGCGCTGTGGAATATGCTGGTGCTTTATAAAGATTAATAATTATAATATTAATTTAGGCACCATGGAGAATCATCTGATCATCCACCAGCTGAGGTGTAACGGTGTGCTGGAAGGTATCAGGATCTGCAGGAAGGGATTCCCAAGTAGGATCCTCTATGCTGACTTCAAGCAACGGTAAATAACCTTCATACATTTTCTCACTAATTCGATTCACTCAGGAGGGAATGGGAATCCTGAGAAGGACTGAAACGTGTACCTTTATACTAAGGTCTCCCATCATCACATGGAAAGCCTTTTACCACATCACTATAACTTGAATGTGCGATGATACTGAGAGGACCCTTACGAGTTTTGTATTATTGGCCACAGATGTAACTATTCGTATTTTCCTTTCATTTGTGAAGTTACAAAGTGCTGAACGCAAGCGCCATTCCAGACGGGCAATTCATTGACAGCAAGAAGGCTTCTGAGAAACTACTGGGATCCATTGATGTCGATCACACCCAGTACAGATTCGGACACACCAAGGTCTGATTACGTCACTAGAAGATCTTGTGTGTGAGGGACGTTTTACCATACGACTCCATTAAACATGGCTTTGTGTGTTTACAGGTCTTCTTCAAAGCTGGCCTTTTGGGTGTTCTGGAAGAAATGCGAGACGACAAGTTGGCCCAACTGATCACTCGCACTCAGGCACAGTGCAGAGGATTCTTGTCCAGAGTGGAGTTCAAGAAGATGGTGGAAAGAAGGTAATAGTCATAGTATGAGACAATATTTGCTCATTATACGGTATTTATGTTTCAGCTACTCACTAGGAATACGTGAAACCTGCGTCTGACTCTCCGTCCGTTCACCCCGGACAGGGACGCTCTGTTTGTCATCCAGTACAATGTCAGATCTTTCATGAATGTCAAACACTGGCCATGGATGAAGCTTTACTTCAAGATCAAACCACTTCTGAAGAGCGCGGAGACTGAGAAGGAGATGGCCAACATGAAGGAAGAGTTTCAGAAAACAAAGGAAACCCTGGCTAAGTCAGAAGCTCGGAGGAAGGAGCTGGAGGAGAAAATGGTCTCTCTTCTACAGGAGAAGAATGATTTACAGCTGCAAGTTCATTCGGTAAGAAAGAACAAGAAAGCAATGGAAAATGTATACATATAAGTGTAAACATGTGCTGGAGATCTGATCCATGAGCATCTCCTCTGACAGGAATCGGAAAATCTGGTCGATGCTGAGGAGAGATGTGAAGGACTCATCAAAAGCAAAATCCACCTGGAAGCCAAAATCAAGGAGCTGACAGAAAGACTGGAAGATGAGGAGGAAAGCAACGCTGAGCTGACTGCCAAGAAAAGGAAACTGGAGGACGAATGCTCCGAGCTGAAGAAAGATATCGATGACCTGGAACTCACCTTGGCCAAAGTGGAGAAGGAGAAGCACGCCACTGAAAACAAGGTAAAGAAGCACCATGATGAGCCCGTACCGCATTGCTACCTGTCCGAATCAAGCCGCTGACTTGTTTATTCGTTTTAAGGTAAAAAATCTCACCGAGGAAATGACAGCACTAGACGAGAACGTCTCAAAGATCACCAAGGAGAAGAAAGCTCTCCAAGAGGCCCACCAGCAAACGCTGGACGATCTACAGGCGGAGGAAGACAAAGTCAACACCTTAACCAAAGCCAAGACAAAGCTGGAGCAGCAGGTGGATGATGTAAGTAATGACACCATTATTCTATTGTTTGAGAAACGTTACTTTGTATCGACATGACTAGAGATGAAGGTGTTTTATTGCCGTAACAGCTGGAAGGTTCCCTGGAGCAAGAGAAGAAACTTCGCCTTGACCTGGAGAGAGTCAAAAGGAAGCTGGAAGGAGACCTGAAACTGTCTCAGGAAATCGTCATGGATCTAGAGAACGACAAACAACAAACGGAGGAGAAAGTAAAAAAGTCAGTGCTTCATAAATTGATGGAGTAAGTCATAAATATGTGTGAATAGTGCCGTGTAATCTAATATTACTCACCTAAACCATGCAGGAAGGACTTTGAAATCAGCCAGCTTCAGGGAAAGATAGAAGATGAACAATCCCTGGGATCTCAACTGCAGAAAAAGATCAAGGAGCTGCAGGTAACAGGACATCTGCACATGGGACATTATCTCTTCTGCTTGTAAATCAGTGAATACGTCTCTGAGTGGTTTGGATGGTAACAGAAAGTGAATGTTTTAGGCCCGTATAGAGGAGGTTGAGGAGGAGATTGAAGCTGAACGAGCTGCTCGAGCCAGGGTGGAGAAGCAGAGAGCCGACCTGTCCCGGGAGCTGGAGGAGATCAGCGAAAGACTGGAAGAAGCCGGAGGGGCGACATCAGCCCAGATCGAGATGAACAAGAAGCGTGAAGCCGAGTTCCAGAAACTGAGACGAGACCTGGAAGAATCCACTCTTCACCATGAAGCCACGGCCGCCACTCTACGTAAGAAGCACGCGGACAGTGTCGCCGAGCTTGGAGAGCAAATCGACAATCTCCAGAGAGTCAAACAGAAGCTGGAGAAAGAGAAGAGTGAGTTCAAGATGGAAATCGATGACCTGGCCAGCAACCTGGAGAACGTCTCCAAGTCCAAGGTACATGAAGAGCAAGTTATGATAAGCTATAGCGGGTTGGGTCATGGAGTGAGAAGAACAATATTCATTCTGCCATTTCATCCCAAAGGCCAATCTGGAAAAAGTGAACCGGGTGCTGGAAGACCAACTCAGTGAGATAAAGACAAAGGACGACGAACACCAGAGGCAGATTAATGACCTCACCTCACAGAGAGCTCGGTTCCAGACTGAGAACGGTAGGTGACTTTTTAATATAATATGAAATAAGAAGAGGGATGGATTGAAGGAATAATATGAAATTGTAAGAACAGGAATAATGCGAAAGTGTAAACGACGACACTGGACATGGAGAGCTTTTTATTTTAAGTAGTATTGGCTTTGTTATATTTAAAACCAACAGACATTATACACACCTACCTGTGACAAGGGGTAAATAAATACATTATGACGCGGGGTATGAGAGCCCAGACACTGACTTACTCGCTAATCAATACAGGGGAATTGTCCCGTCAGCTGGAAGAGAAAGAAGCTCTGGTTTCTCAGCTGACCAGAGGCAAACAAGGTTTCACCCAACAAACCGAAGAGTTGAAGAGGCAACTGGAGGAGGAAACAAAGGTAACATTCAAATATGCAGAATATGCTGACCTGTGTCCATATTTATTCAATCCACTTGTGATGAGCTGCACCATGAAGGACGAGCAATGGTGGAGATAAGATCGTACTGAGAACAGAATTATCATAAATATACCACTCTTTCTCCTATAAGCCACTTCCATCACTTGACTTTACCAGTCACGATCCTTCCTGCTACTGACTCTGTAACTGCCAGGCAAGAAAGAACCGATGCTGTAAGATTCTCCTCACCATAAATCCTGTAAAGGAAAGGGGGATTTATCGATTATAACAATTATTTCAAATTACTTGACACAATCCAATCAACATGTTCTCAGGCCAAGAACGCACTTGCTCACGCCCTGCAATCATCCCGTCATGACTGCGACTTGCTCCGTGAGCAATATGAGGAGGAACAGGAGGCGAAGGCCGAGCTCCAGCGCTCTTTGTCCAAGGCAAACGGCGAGGTGGCCCAATGGAGAACCAAGTATGAAACCGATGCCATTCAGCGCACAGAGGAGCTAGAAGAGGCCAAGTAAGATCAATCCTTGCAAACCTTAGATTCGATCTAATGGACATAGGAATCAAAAGCCTGACTGTCTTTCCTCCTGTTAATATTCAGGAAGAAGCTGGCGCAGCGTCTGCAGGAAGCCGAGGAACAAGTGGAAGCTGTGAACTCTAAGTGCAGCTCCTTGGAGAAGACCAAGCAGCGGCTGCAGGCTGAGGTGGAGGATCTGATGGTGGACGTCGAACGGGCAAACAGCGCAGCAGCTGCTCTTGACAAGAAGCAGAGGAACTTTGATAAGGTAACACATTGAGTCTAATATCCTCATTGCTCCTTTATCTCTGTGTACGAGTATTGGAGATAATCCATATTTCATCACTCCTCACCGGCAGGTCCTCGTAGAATGGAAACAGAAGTATGAAGAAGGTCAAGCCGAGCTGGAATCATCTCTTAAGGAATCCCGCACTCTGAGCACAGAAATCTTTAAGATGAAGAACGCTTATGAAGAGGCCTTAGAGCATGTGGAAACCCTGAAACGTGAAAACAAGAACCTGCAACGTAAGAACATGGAGTCAAAGCTTTACCGGTATCAACCACGTGTCTGTGAGGCCACATGGATAAACGGACCTGACTAATATCTCTATTCTCACACAGAGGAGATCTCAGACCTGACAGACCAGATCGGGGAATCAGCAAAATCAATCAATGAGCTGGAGAAAGCCAAGAAGGTGGTGGAACAGGAAAAGAGTGACCTGCAGGCAGCCTTGGAGGAAGCTGAGGTAAGGACTCAACCTGTAGAGTGAAACCTGTAAAAATTTCATGTGAGTTCCTTGCTGAAGTCGTGAAATGTTCTTGTTTGTTCAGGGATCTCTGGAACACGAAGAAGCCAAGATCCTGCGCCTTCAGCTTGAGTTGAACCAGGTGAAATCGGAGGTGGACAGGAAGATCGCAGAGAAGGATGAAGAGCTTGATCAGCTGAAGAGGAACAGCCAGAGGGTCATAGAAACAATGCAAAGTACCCTGGACGCCGAGATCAGGAGTCGAAACGACGCACTGAGACTGAAGAAGAAGATGGAGGGAGATCTGAATGAACTGGAGATCCAGCTGAGTCACGCCAATCGCCAAGCCACGGAGGCACAGAAACAGCTGAGAAACGTCCAGACACAGCTTAAGGTAAATGATCCTTCACAGATAATACGTTTCACAGCGTTTGATCCACTATTGAGTTGGATTACTTTTCACTAAGTATGGAGTTTGTGGTCAGCCTGCTGCGCGATACTCCTTATCCAAATACTCAATCCAAAGAGATGATGGAGACTGACTCCACCAAAGCACCAAAATCATTATTAAAAGAAAAGAAAAGTAAAACAAGGATTAGTTAGATTAAAAACAAAGGAAGGAAGGTATGTAGTAGAGGATAAAAGTCTCGCTGACTGCCTCAATGAATATTTTTGTTCAGTCTTTGCAGAAGAAAAGGAAGGAAAGGGACCTCAGTTAGGAGAGAACACTAAAGAGACATTTACATATCAGTTTACAGAGGAGGAGGTTCTACAGCAGCTGTCTAAAGTAAAGACAAATAAGTCAATGGGGCCTGATGGGATCCACCCTAAATTATTAAAAGAGCTCAGTGATGTAATAGCAAAACCATTAACAGATTTATTTAACCAATCCTTGTTAACGGGAGTCGTCCCAGAAGACTGGAAATTAGCAAATGTTGTGCCCATTTACAAGAAGGGTAGTAGGGAGGAATCGGGGAACTATAGGCCAGTTAGTCTTACGTCAGTAGTGGGGAAATTAATGGAAACCATGTTAAAGGAAAGGATTGTTGAACATCTAAAAACACATAGATTACAGGATCAGAAACAACATGGGTTTACCTCAGGGAGATCATGCCAAACTAATCTTATTGATTTTTTTGATTGGGTAACAAAAATAATAGACACAGGTGGTGCAGTAGACATTGCTTATTTAGATTTCAGTAAGGCTTTTGATACTGTTCCGCATAGAAGCTTATCAATAAATTGCAATCTTTGAGCTTGGATTCCAATATTGTTGACTGGATTAGGCAGTGGCTGAGTGACAGACAACAGAGGGTTGTGGTAAATGGAGTTTATTCGGCGCAAGGTCTTGTTACCAGTGGGGTACCTCAGGGGTCAGTACTTGGACCCATTCTCTTTAATATTTTTATTAGTGATATTGCAGAAGGTATTAATGGAAAAGTATGTCTTTTTGCTGATGACACAAAGATTTGCAACAGGGTTGACGTTCCTGGAGGGATCAGCCAAATGACAAATGATTTAGGTAAACTAAAAAAATGGTGGGAGCTGTGGCAATTGAGTTTTAATGTGAATAAGTGCAAGATAATGCACCTGGGGCGTAAAAACCCAAGGGCTGAATATAGAATATTTGATACATCTGAGGGTTGGGATTTAGGGTTTATTATTTCAGAGGATCTAAGGGTAAGTAGTCAATGTAATAGAGCAGCAGGAAATGCTGGCAGAATGCTTGGAAATGCTGGCAGAATGCTTGGAAATGCTGGCAGAATGCTTGGTTGTATAGGGAGAGCCTGTATTAGCAGTAGGAAAAGGGAAGTGCTCATGCCACTGTACAGAGCACTGGTGAGACCTCACTTGGAGTACTGTGTGCAGTACTGGAGACCGTATCTCCAGAAGGATATAGACATCTTAGAGAGAGTTCAGAGAAGGGCTACTAAAATGGTGTATGGCTTGAAGGAGAAAAGGCTTAATGATCTTAACATGTACAGCTTGGAAAAAAGTCGAGACAGAGGAGATATGATAGAAACATTTAAATAGGTAAAGGGAATCCACAAGGTAGAGGAAGGGAGTATATTTAAAAGGAAACAAAATAGCAAAACAAGAGGACATAGTCTTAGATTAGAGGGGCAAAGGTTTAAAAGTAACATCAGGAAGCATTATTTTACTGAGAGGGTGGTGGATACATGGAACAGTCTTCCAGTAGAAGTGGTAGAGGCCAAAACAGTGATTGAATTTAAGCAGGCATGGGATAGGCATAAAGCGATCCTAAACAAAAGATAAATCCAGGTAAAGTATCCATGTAATTGGGCGACTAGATGGGCCGAAAGGTTCTTATCTGCCGACATTTTTCTATGTTTCTATTATTACTCTATAAACAGCTCTGTCCTGCTGGATCTGTCACTCAATTCCTATTTATAAGCGACTTTCTCAATTAACCAAGCACGAGAACCATAAATTCCCTGCTACGTACATGTCGCGGTTTATCCTGGAGGCCTTTCTGATATTCACAATGTGGTTGGGGGTACAAAGTTATGATCAGAACAATAATATGGACAACTAGGGCCACAATATCATTAATAACTATTCTATCACACTCCAGTTCTTCCATTGTCCATCGGTGAGAGTCCTACAGGAGCAGTTCCCTAGGAGAAGACAAACTGTCATCCATTCTTTATAAATGTTCCTCTAACAGGACACTCAGCTTCATCTGGACGATGCCCTGAGGGGACAGGAGGACCTGAAAGAGCAGCTTGCCGTGGTGGAACGCAGGAATAACCTGCAACAGGCAGAGATCGAGGAGATTCGATCTGCATTGGAGCAAACTGAAAGGTCCAGGAAGGTCGCTGAACAGGAGCTTTTGGATGCAAGTGAACGTGTGCAGCTCCTCCACTCACAGGTATCATCCAGCAATATGTAGATGTCACCCAAACCCTACACAAAGTCTGATAAACCAAGCAGGTCTAATCAATCTCCTCTCCTTCATAGAACACGAGTCTCATCAACACCAAGAAGAAGCTCGAGAGCGACGCTTCCCAGCTCCAGAATGAAGTGGAGGAAGCCGTGCAGGAAGCCAGGAACGCGGAGGAGAAAGCCAAGAAGGCCATCACTGACGTGAGCATCACCCCGTCCATATGAATGTCCACCAGTGACACATTTAAATGGATATTTGTGATGTTAGGGTTTATTTCTTCTTTTTTTAAGGCTGCTTTAATGGCAGAAGAACTGAAGAAGGAGCAGGACACAAGCGCACACTTAGAGAGGATGAAGAAGAATCTTGAAGTTACGGTGAAGGACCTTCAGAATCGCCTTGATGAAGCAGAGCAGCTGGCCATGAAAGGCGGCAAGAAGCAGCTCCAGAAACTGGAAGCCAGAGTGAGTAGAAGTAAATGAGTAAAAAGAGAACAAAAGCAGAGCCAGAACCTGAAAAGAGTAACTGTGAAACGTCCACAGGTCCGCGAGCTGGAAAACGAGCTAGAAAATGAGCAGAAGCGCGGCATCGAAGCAGTGAAAGGAGTGCGCAAATATGAGAGGAGAGTGAAGGAACTGACCTACCAGGTGAGTGCGCGTTAGACATGTGCATTTCGTATCGTCAAAAGATTTGTATTTTTGTTATTTTTTTCGTTTCCGAAAAACGTAATATCGGCCGTCTGATATAACGAATCGACCGAAATTATGAAATCGACCGATATTGCAAATCGAAGACGATTCGAAAACGATATCAAACGGTTCGAAAATGATCCAAAACGCGAAAAATTTAATGAAAATGACCCAAAATGGAACAAAATGTTCCAATACAAAAAAACAGAATGAAAAAGATACAAAGTGAAAAAAATTGGAACAAAATGATTTCAAAGTAATAAAAATGGGGATTTGTTTAACATTGCAACTTATAGGATTCGCCTATAGGTTTTTTGGGTGAAATTTTAGGTTTCCTAACTTTTTGTTAAAGACACAAGTTAAAGACACAAGTTAAAGACAAGGCTTTTTTCGCTCAGTAGTTTTTTGCAAACAGCGTTTAAATTTTGACAATTTCAATAGTTTGGGGGGTTTTTTTCCTGTCCAGCGGCTTATCAGCTTTTTCATTCCAGGTTCAGTGTATCATAGAATCGGATCCAATAATGAATTGGGTTGAATCTGATTATGAATCGGGTTGCTTGGATAATGAATCGGGTCGGATCCTATAATGAATCGGGTCGGATAATGAATCAGGTCGGATCTGATAATGAATCGGGTCGGGTCTGATAATGAATCGGGTCGGATCTGATAATGAATCGGGTCGGATCTGATAATGAATCGGGTCGGGTCTGATAATGAATCGGGTCGGGTCTGATAATGAATCGGGTCGGATCTGATAATGAATCGGGTCGGATCTGATAATGAATCGGGTCGGATCTGATAATGAATCGGGTCGGATCTGATAATGAATCGGGTCGGATCTAGAATGAATTGGGTCGGATCCAATAATGAATCGGATCTGATAATGAATCGGATTGGATCCAATAATGAATCGCGTCAGATCTGATAATGAATTGGGTCGGATCCTATAATGAATCGGGTCGGATCCTATAATGAATCGGGTCGGATCCAATAATGAATCGGACGGATCTGATAATGAATCGGATTGGATCCAATAATGAATCGGATTGGATCCAATAATGAATCGGGTCGAATCCTTAAATGAATCGGGTCGAATCCTTAAATGAATCGGGTCGGCTCCGATAATGACTCGGATCTGAAAACCGAAGTGTTCCAAAAACAATATCAGATGGTCCGATATTTCGGATCAGTCCGAATTTACAAATCGCGGTGAAATAACGAAGAACACGAAACAAAAATACTGTTTAAATTGGCCCAAAATCACCTGAAACGAAAAAAAAAAAGGAGAGGGACAAAAAAAATTTGAAATGAAAAAAAACGCTGAGCACAAGTCTAGTGTGCGTTACCTCCCAGGGAATCCCACCGCGCCACAAACCACTGCTCCATGCTGCACATTTATACTGACACTACATGAACTTTTTAACCTGCGTTCGCGGTACCTGTCCCTGTGCAAATGGTAAAACCCAAGATATTGAATGCGACGCCTCTCCTGCCTCTTTCAGACTGAGGAAGACAGGAAGAACGTCCTGAGGCTGCAGGACCTGGTGGACAAGCTCCAGCTGAAGGTGAAAGCCTACAAGAGACAGGCCGAGGAGTCGGTGAGTGACACAGAGGTTGACAGACATGATAAGCAGGACCTGCGACTCTGAGTGACAGTGAAACTCGCTACCGATATATCCATATATTGAATTGTGTCTGCGCTGCGCTCTTTCTGCAGGAGGAGCAGGCCACCGCACATCTCACCCGATTCAGAAAAGTCCAACATGAGCTGGAAGAGGCCGAGGAGAGAGCGGACATTGCCGAGTCTCAAGTGAATAAACTCCGGGCAAAGAGCCGCGACATCGGCAGCAAGGTGAGATAAGACAGAGGTCACAACGCGCACACGCAGTGTCTGGAGGAGGCAACTCACTCCATCTATTTCCTTACAGAAAGCAGAAAGTGAAGAATAAACCAACCATCCCGGACAGAGGAATCGGAAATTTGCAAAATGTGAATTTCTCTCTTCTCTACAGCAGCCCCTCCCCCTCCTGTCTGCCCCTCCCCATTATAAATAAACTGTGTCTAGCTTTTAGCTCCTGTGTTTGTGTCTCTGTGTGTGGATGTGGACACCCCAGCACTGGCACCACATATATACTCCCGCAGCAAGTTACGCGACAAGGAATCGCCATGAGATGGGTGGATTTTATCCCGGTATATATCCGCTTCCCTCTAATAATCTCCGTAAAACGCAGCGGTCGCATCAGTGACTTACACAGGCGGAGAGGTCTATCTGTTTCATGAATGGACCTCCTTAGCTGCACATGACGCTCCATGTCGCCAGCTTTCTGATCGCTGAATGACATCACACAATGCTGCTCAGTCGGTGTCTTTCATCGATCCCAAATCCTTCTCAGTACCGGGATTCCTCATTTCATTCCTCAAAATGCGTAACCTTACATTTATACACACGCAATTCTAGCTGCCCTGTGTCTCACCACTTCCCTCTGTAACCCAGGACCGCCCAAAGTAAAATCCCGGCTCGGGCTGTGAGACCGGCTACCTGGAACAAACAAAATATCAAGCACAGACACCACTGGGGGGCGCTCTGCTCCCTCTGCCCACATCAGTGCATGTAGCATGCAGAAAGGTTGTGGGAGCTGGAGTTCAAGTGTCACACTCCCAGAAACCCTGTCATGTAAAGATACGAGAGCACCAGGATCGGCTGATTACTTCTTGGTCTGCACAGCCTTGGGATCTTGGGAACAGAAGCAGGGATTGGACATGGGGGAGTCGCTTTCAGACGTGTCATTCTTAGGGTACTGTACGTATGAATTTGAAACGAGGATCCTTAAATCCCGATGGAATTTCACCAAAATGAGGTGGTTTTTTTTTTGGAGAAAGGATTTTAGCAGGACGGATACATTGAGATTTCTCTGGTTTTCAGTTTGTCCTGGGTGACGAGTCTGTACCGTTAGGTGTCTTGCCCAAGGACACTTACTGGATTTCTATGGAATTTATTGTCACCCGATCCCTCGTGATCTCCTGGGTCTGAGCCGGGGCTTCCTGATCTTTGCTGTCTCCGTGTAAACGTTAATGTCCGTGATCTGGGGGAACGATCATACAAGCTCCATCCGTCTTTCACAGGAGACCCAGAAGATTCTAAACACAACATTATACATTATTAGCTATACTTAATGTAATATCATGTGAGAAGTAGGGATGAGCATTCGGTTCGGATCTGTTCGGAGTTCGATTCGAACATCGCCCGTTCGGCTGTTTGTCGACCTCCGAACATTTCCGCGTGTTCGCCGCATGTTCGCCCACAATGGACCACAATGCACTTTTCCACTGGCCTGAAGCTTGTAATTGGCTACAGCCTTGCACCTGACCACAGGTCAGGAGCAAGACAGGTGCAAGACTATACCAATCACGGCTCAGAGTCCTGATTGGGCAAATTTTGCCCAATCATGGGCTCACAGAGCTAGGTCCTGCAGCACACTATATAAGGCTTCTTCCCTGCCTGCAGCCCCAGCACGTGTGATTGCAGGAGTGAATCAGAGAGGACAGGAGATTGTTCTGTCAGGGTGTATCAGTGACGTTGTAGGAGATTTATGGGAATTAGAATCTGTCTTGGCACAGCCAGGCTATCAGGGACAGTGTGTATCAGTGAGTTATACCACAGTTCAGCAAATTAGAATCTGTCTTGGCACAATACCACAGAGGGGTTACGGTGTGAAGGCACTTGCTGCCACCAAAGGTAAAATATTTGGGTGCACTGCCACTGACGCCTATACCAGATTCATATCATTTTAATATTTGACCGCAGGGTCCAACCCTGCACTCTTCCACAATACCACAGAGGGGTTACTTACGGTGTGAAGGCACAATATTTGAGTGCAATGCCACTGACGCCTATACCAGATTCATATCATTTTAATATTGGACCGCAGGGTCCACCGCTGCACTCTTCCACAATACCACAGAGGGGTTACGGTGTGAAGGCACTTGCTGCCACCAAAGGTAAAATATTAGGGTGCACTGACGCCTGTACCAGATGCATATCATTTTAATATTTGACCACAGGGTCTAACCTTGCACTCTTCCACAATATCACAGAGGGGTTACGGTGTGACGGCACTGTTGCCGACACTAAAGGCCCAATTTTAAAGCACCTATTGTTACTTTCATCCAAAGCCTGCATAAGTTTCACCATAATTTAGCCAAAAAAAATCACTAAACTTGTTCTGCGTGTCCTAAAACGTCTCCTCTTTTCATACAGGGTGCCGCCCCAAGCAGTTGTTTATGAATAGATTAAAGGAAAACCATTTACTGTCATTTGAAATGTATAGAAACATTAAAAAACAAAAAAAATGACATCTTACAAATCCGCCACTTCACGGGCAGGTTATGGGGACCTCCTAGGCACGATATTTGAAGGAATTTTTCGTTTTAATTCTTAACCTTTATTTCATGGAAAACTCACTGTTCCTTTAAAAACGTTTTTTTTTTAAACTTTTTGTCCTTGTTTCCTGTCCCCCAGGGCACTACCCGGACCCCCATACACCTTTATGGCAAATATGTAGCATATATGCCCTCTTGGAGGGCACTCTAAAAACCGAACGTTCGGGTCCCATTGACTTGCATTGAGTTCGGATCGTGTTCGAGTTTGAACTCGAACTTTTGAAATTGTTCGAGTTCGAATGCGAACCGAACACGGGGGTGTTCGGCTCATCCCTAGTGAGAAGGTGGGGTCCATGCTTGTGGATTAGGATCTTTGTGGGACGTACATATTAAGGGTTCTAAGCTTGTTACACACATATGGATTAGTGGCTCTGAGGGAGGTACATTCATGTGGATTCGGGGCTCTGAGGGAGGTACATGCATGTGGATTCGGGGCTCTGAGGGAGGTACATGCATGTGAATTCGGGGCTCTGAGGGAGGTACATGCATGTGGATTCGGGGCTCTGAGGGAGGTACATGCATGTAGATTCGGGGCTCTGAGGGAGGTACATGCATGTGGATTCGGGGCTCTGAGGGAGGTACATGCATGTGGATTCGGGGCTCTGAGGGAGGTACATGCATGTGGATTCGGGGCTCTGAGGGAGGTACATGCATGTAGATTCGGGGCTCTGAGGGAGGTACATGCATGTGGATTCGGGGCTCTGAGGGAGGTACATGCATGTGGATTCGGGGCTCTGAGGGAGGTACATGCATGTAGATTCGGGGCTCTGAGGGAGGTACATGCATGTGGATTCGGGGCTCTGAGGCAGGTACATGCATGTGGAGCAGGCAGGAGTGTTTTCTTAATGCTGAATGAGCTTAGCTTTGATCCAGTGAGCTTGGACTCCAGCCGCACAGCAGAAAAACTCACAGCAGCTGGGTTACCCCTCTCCCCATAGATCGGTTTGGATCTTTGTTAGATCAGGTTGAATCTTTGTCAGATCGGGTTGGATCTTTGTCAGATCGGTTGGGGGGGGGGTAACCTGTCATCAGCCCCCCCCCCCATATCAAAAAACATAGCAAGCACAGCAATTGGAAGCTTTTTGTTAGATCAGGTGGTTCTAATGTTAGATCTCACATAATTACAAAGACATTTCACATGAAATGTACTGGCTGGGTGGAGTAGAGGTAACATCACTGCTCTGCATGGAAAGAGCCTGTGGAGACATGGGTTCGATCCTGGCAAGAGCACCTCTCCAGTAAGTGTCCTTGGACAAGACACCTAACGTTACAGACTCGCCACCCAGGACATACTGAAAACCAGAGAAATCTCAATGGATCCTTCCTAGGAAACCAGAGAAATCTCAATGTATCCTTCCTGGTAACCAGAGAAATCTCAATGTATCCTTCCTGGGAAACCAGAGAAATCTCAATGTATCCTTCCTGGAAAACCAGAGAAATCTCAATGTATCCTTCCTGGTAACCAGAGAAATCTCAATGTATCCTTCCTGGGAAACCAGAGAAATCTCAATGTATCCTTCCTGGGAAACCAGAGAAATCTCAATGTATCCTTCCTGGGAAACCAGAGAAATCTCAATGTATCCTTCCTGGGAAACCAGAGAAATCTCAATGTATCCTTCCTGGAAAACCAGAGAAATCTCAATGTATCCTTCCTGGGAAACCAGAGAAATCTCAATGTATCCTTCCTGGAAAACCAGAGAAATCTCAATGTATCCTTCCTGGAAACCAGAGAAATCTCAATGTATCCTTCCTGGAAAACCAGAGAAATCTCAATGTATCCTTCCTGGTAAAATCCTTCCTCAAAAACAAAAAAAAATACAGAGATTTTAGGTATTACGCAAGGGGGGCTCGCTCCACATTAATCACATAATAAGTCATTAATTATGTGAGATCTAACATTAAAATCACTTGATCAAACCTGATCTGCACGAGTTTTGTTCAAAAATTTTGATATATGGGGGCTAACCCGACTGAGGTGTAAAACTCAAGCCCCGGCTTCAGCCTTACGCTAGGCCTCAACCCCAAACTACCTCAGAAAATGAGTAACTATGAAATATCTGCCTGATTTACCTGATGTCCCGGATCTGTCAGCCTGGTTGTTCTTTTGTCTTGAGCTTTGTGGGGGATGGGGGGAGGATTCAGCTGTGCTAAGTGTCACAGACAGACACACAGAGACAGACACACACACAGACCCACACACACAGAGACAGAGACACACAGAGACAGACCCACACAGAGACAGAGACAGACAGAGACACACACACACACACACAGACCCACACACACAGAGACAGAGACACACAGAGACAGACCCACACAGAGACAGACCCACAGAGAGACAGACCCACACAGAGACAGAGACACACAGAGACAGAGACACACACAACACACAGACCCACACACACAGAGACAGACCCACACAGAGACAGACCCACAGAGAGACAGACCCACACAGAGACAGAGACACACAGAGACAGAGACACACACACACACAGACCCACACACACAGAGACAGACCCACACAGAGACACAGACAGAGACAGACACACACACACAGACCCACACACACAGAGACAGACACACACACACAGAGACAGACCCACACAAAGACAGACACACAGACAGAGACAGACACACACACACAGACCCACACACACAGAGACAGACCCACACAGAGACAGACACACACACAAAGACAGACACACAGACAGAGACAGACTCTCTCTATAGCAGGAAGCTCCAGTCACATGACACAGAGCCTCTCTCTCTATAGTGTAGTGGCAATAGGCTGGAAGATGGCCGCCATTATAAGCCAGGCGACCATCTTGTTCAGAATATTGGTTCACTTGTATATAACTAGGCAGGTTTTTAGCTGAAATTAGAATGAAGTATACGTAGAAATTTAGGAATGTGCTGAGATTAGCAGAAAAACAATCAAAGCGCTGAGAAAGATCTCTGCTGTTCCCGGCACCGAAGAAAGATACTCCAAGGTCGTTGGGGCCCGCAGAAATACAAAGGAGTATAGAGATTAGACCTGCCATCTGTAACAAATGACTGAAGGCGCTAGGGAACCAGGCGCAGCCCGGAACAGTGGGAGAAACTAACCATGATTTATTGTTACTAATATAAAGCTTGCCAATTTACAGCCAATTTAATGGAATGCCTTTGTGTTAGCCAAAGGGAGGTATTAACCCACGTGGGGTGGGATAGCGTAACTGGGAGGTGGGCTGATTGGGAGGTACCTAGTTATGTATTTGGGATATAAGATTGGATGTCACGGGGAGACGGGGCTCATTCTTTGTGATTGAATCCTGTTTGAGCATCTGTTGTGATATCACAATAAAGTTTGCCTTTCCTGAAGAGACTCGTGTTCAGACAATCCTTGCTCGTGTCCGGTCCGGCCTCGTCCCGAGTGAACCCGTCTGATTCCGCTAACAATAGCAGGAAGCTCCAGTCACATGACACAGACTCTCTCTCTATAGCAGGAAGCTCCAGTCACATGACACAGAGCCTCTCTCTATAGCAGGAAGCTCCAGTCACATGACACAGACTCTCTATAGCAGGAAGCTCCAGTCACATGACACAGAGCCTCTCTCTCTCTATAGCAGGAAGCTCTAGTCACATGACACAGAACCTCCCTGTAGCAGGAAGCAGGTCACATGATGCGGGGTTACAGTGTTAGTGCAGGTTATCTCCTGAACCTACAGGAGGTATAATACTGTAAGTGACACATTGCTGGCACATTCTTGATTGTGGAGCAGGAGGAAAGTGCAGTAAGGTGTTTGCTAGAATAATATTGACCAGACAATAATCAGAAATGGCCATTGGCCAATCAGAGACAGAATCAACTTTATTCATTAGAAGCTGCACAATCGGCTGAAGGAAGAGGATCCGGCCCTTATTACACAGCATGGATTCCACTCCAGTGCCTCGCGGCCGGGTGCTGCCCAGCAATCTCCTCTTACGGAGTGTGAATTTGGGGGGCTCGATCCTATGGGTATTAGAGTAATGGCAGTAACCGGCTGGGTGGAGTAGAGGTAATGTCACTGCTCTGCATGGAGAGAGCCTGTGGAGACATGGGTTCGATCCCAGTGAGCAATCTCTCCAGTAAGTGTCCTTGGCAAGACACCTAACGGTACAGACTCGCCACCCAGGACATACTTGAAAACGAGAGAAATCTCAATGTATCCTTCCTGGTAAAATCCTTTCTCAAAAAAAAAAAACCTGCATGCAGAGCCCCAGCTGTGACTCAGAGGCCGCCATGTTAAGACAACGGCTACCAATCACGCAAAGCCTTGCAGGCTCTTGCCGCTGCCGCCCGCCTGGATGCTGCCGGTGTGACTGCCGGTGTTGCACTGTGCTGCTGGAAGTCAGTGCTGTGACAGGCTTCAGGATGGGGTGAATATATATATGTATAGTGAGTCACTGCGGGGCCACAGGACACCTCGAGGGCTTACACAGGAATACCACAAACTGGACACACCATTTGTTGCTTTTTGTGATTTCCCACCTGCTCGCAAACCTGACGCCCCCAGCAGCAGCACCCGGAACACATGGAAGGCGACGCGGCGGACACAATCCTCGAGGTTCTCTCATGTTTCCAGCACAGCTGCTTCGTCTTGGAGACGTTGAACGTGTCGCGCCTGGTGCAAAAACAGAACAAAAGAGATTCCACAGAGATTCCACGGCTTTTACAAGGAACCCGCGGATATAAATGTGTAATCGGCCTCCCTTGCTCTGACATCTGGGGCTTATTCACTGAACAGCAAATTCTAAGGATTTGTCAAAGTATCCCCCGGCAGGGCTGGCAACGTTCGGCCAGGGGACGCATAGATACCCACGGGAGCAAATCATCCCTGTTCTACTTCATTTTTAGCTGCAGGTTCAGCGTCTGCTTGTATTTGGGTCTATTTGTGTGGATATGCACTGTGTGTGTCTGTGCAGTCACAGGCGAGAATCTAAAAGGGAAGAAAATGATCCTCACGGTGCAGATACACACACGTAGTAAAACACGTGTACAGGTGATGGGATTGCGGCTCCAGGTAGTTAAAGATTCCACCAATAAAAACACATCTAGAAATAACAGACTGAAAAATGCTGGAACCATATAACAAAGATACCCGTGACCGAGACCACAATGCACTTTTCCACTGGCCTGAAGCTTGTAATTGGCTACAGCCTGCATCTGACCACAGTTTGGGTGCAAGACTATGCCAATCACGGCTCAGAGTCCTGATTGGGCAAATTTTGCCCAATCATGGGCTCACAGAGCTAAGTCCTGCAGCACACTATATAAGGCTTCACTCAGCCACAGCACGTGTTTTTTGAGAGGAGATTGTTCTGTTAGTGTGTGTTCTCCCTGCCACCAGCTATGGGGGGGGGGTCTCATTTCTACAAAATATCTGGGAATTGTTCTAATCAGTGTGTTCTCACTGCCAGCAGCAATTGTGGGGGTTTCACTTCTAGAAGATATCTGGGAATTGTGGTAATCTATGTGTTCTCGGTGCCAACAACTATTTTGGGGGTCTCATTTCTACAAGATATCTGGGAATTGTTGTAATCTTTGTGTTCTCACTGCCACCCATCAGGGGGTCTCACTGAATTATAGGAGGTTCCTGGGAATTGCAATCTGTGTCTTGTCACTGCCACCCATCAGGGGGTCACACTGATTTATAGGAGGTTCCTGGGAATTGTAATTTGTGTCTTGTCACTGCCACCCATCAGGGGGTCTCACTGAATTATGGGAGGTTCCTGGGAATTGCAATCTGTGTCTTGTCACTGGCTGCCAGCTATTGGGGTGTCTCACTGAGTTATACCAGAGTTCTGGAAATCTTTAATCTAGAAGATAACACAGTTGAATCACAGTTCTGCATATCTCAAATTTTTTATAACAGAGTTGAATCAGAGTTCTGTATATCTTTAATCTATATATCACTCAACATGTCAGAAAGACCAAAAAGGACAGGCAGATGCTCCCAGACACAGATAAGAGGGCAAGCAGCCTCTGTGTCGGGAGGATGTGCCTCTGGTCGTCGTGGACGTGGTGCATCCTCTGCAGGGGCACGCTTGTCCTTTCTAACTGGTGCTGGTACGTCTTAAGCAGCAGCAACATACAGAGGATTTGGTGGATTGGCTAACCAGGCCATCTTCATCCTCCGAGTCCTCTGCCAGCCAGGCTTGTAGTGGTTTACAGTCCACCTCAGCTGCCAAAGCATCTAATGCAGCCTCCATGTCCACAGCTACTCATGCCGTATCCTCACTATCACACACGGAGGAGTCAGCTGAATTGTTTGACTACAATGACAGTGACATGCTGCTTGAGGATGCGCAGCAACTACAGTGCTCGGATTCAATCTCTGAGGTTGAGGAAGGGAGTATAATCAACCTAGAGGAAGGGGGTGCCAGTGACACACAAATAACTGGCACTCATGTTACCCCATCAGCTGCAGCATATTGCGAGGTTGGCTCCAGTGACGAGGAGATAGGGGTTGATGACGATGATGAGGTCACTGACTGCACCTGGGTGCCTGATCGAACAGAGGAGTCAAGTGAGGAGGAGGCACAACAAACACGAGGCACAACGTCCTCTATGACCAACCGTAGCCAGTCCAAGGCATCAGATGTCAAAGCTGCTCAGGTGCAGAGCGCTGTTGTCTCAAAGCACACATCCAGGAACTCTGTTGTCTGCGAGTTCTTTAAGAAATGTGCAGCAGACCGCACCGTTGCTATTTGTAATCTATGTCAGATGAGGATCAAGTGTGGGAAAGACATCCCACGCTTGGGTACCACGTGCTTGAGGCGACATATGACCACCTGCCACACATCCCGTTGGCACAACACTTTGCATAGGTCCTCCTCCTCCTCATCTGTCTCTACCTCCACTATATGTCCTGCCATGTCATTGCCTGCTACAACCTCCACTGACAGGGATGATGCTACAGTAATGTGTGTACCAGGTCCTTCCTCACAATGTGACAGCATCCCATCATCTGAAAATTTCCGCAGTCAGATTACTTTGCTCCAGCTGCTGCAGTGTAAGAAAAAATATAGTCCCAACCATCCCCAAGCACAGTGTCTAAATGCCAGTTTAGCAAAATTACTCGCATTACAGCTGCTGCCTTTCCAGCTGGTGGACTCTGCTTCCTTCTGTGAATTTGCTGAATGTACTGCACCACAGTGGCGGGTTCCAAAACGCCATTTCGTTTCACGGAAGGCCATTCCGGCACTATACCAGCACGTGAAACACAATGTTATGGAGTCATTGGGAAAGGCAGTCAGCAGCAAGGTGCACATGACTTTAGACATGTGGTCCAGCAAGCATGGACAGGGCCGTTACATTTCCTTCACAGCACACTGGGTAACTTTTATTATTATTATTATTCTATATTTATAAAGCGCCAGCATATTCCGCAGCGCTGTACAATAGGCACAGTATAGACAGGGTTACAATACAATACATTGAACAACATTTGACAAACATTACAGGAGGAGATGAGGGCCCTATTCCCGTAGGAACTCACAATCTAGGAGGGTTGGGGATGGAAACAGGAGGAGAGGACTGTAAGGTGAGAGTGATTGATGGTTGCGTCAGTGAGTTGGGTGGTAGGCTTCCCTAAATAGGAACGTTTTAAGGGAGCATTTGAAGGAAGAGAAGTTAGGGGAAAGTCTGACAGTAATTCTGCTTGCAGCTGGGAGGGATCCAAGACGGGGCTCTGTGCTGGAGCTTGTTCATCCATCACGCCTCCAGAAAGATGCTTGTATGAGGTCTGTCTGCTCCACCACCACCTCTTTCTCCTCCTCCTTCTCTGGCGAAGTGGCAGTTAAACCGACACGTGACAGGGGCTACGCAATGGCTCAAGCAAAAAGATGCCATACTGTGCTTGAGCTGGTTTGTTTAGGGGACAGGAGCCACACCGGGCCAGAAATTCTGTCAGCTCTGCAGGGGCAGGTGCAGAGATGGTTAACACCACGCCAGCTTCAGCTGGGAATGGTCGTCTGTGATAATGGCAGCAACCTTTTCTCCGCCCTATGCCTGGGTAAGTTGACGCATGTACCATGCCTAGCACACATCCTAAATCTGGTGGTACAGCGTTTCCTAACCAGGTACCCAGGGCTGGCAGAGCTTCTCAGCCAGGCCAGAAAAGTCTGCAGCCACTTCAGACAGTCATTCTCAGCAAGTGTTCGCCTGGCAGAAATTCAAAGAGAATTCCACCTTCCCACAAACCGTCTGATCTGTGATATGCCCACCAGGTGGAACTCGACATTAGCAATGCTGCAGCATCGGCACAAGCAGCAGAGGGCCATCAATGAGTACCTGTGTGAGTATGGCACAAGGACAGGTTCAGGTCAACTTGTTTTTTTTCCCCCCACAGTGGCTGATGACCAAGGATGCATGCACTGTACTGTCACCATTTGAGGAGGCAACGAGGATGGTGAGCAGGGACAGTGCATGTATCAGTGACACAATTCCTTTAGTGTTCCTGCTGGGGCACACTCTGCAGGGAATTATAGATGTGGCACTAGAGGCAGAGCAGCGGGAGGAAAAGGAGGCCTTCCCTAGCTCTCAAGGCCCCAGTCTTTACGCAGACAGCATTCCAGCGGGTCCTCCTCAGATCAGAAAGGAGGAGGAGGAGGAATATCTAAGTAGTGGGGGCATTGAAGGTGGGGATTCCTCAAGGGAGGGTTTTGTGTGCCCAGAAACCCAAGGACTAGTACGTGACTGGGAGGAGGAAGTGCACGATGGGGTCATCCTCATTGACCAGGAAGACTCGGAAGCTAATGCCACCACCAACCTACGCTGCATGGGCTCCCTTATCCTGCAAAGCCTGGTAAAGGACCCCAGGATTCGTGCTATCAAGGAGAGGGATCATTACTGGTTGGCAAGCCTTCTTGATCCACGATACAAGGGTAAAGTTGCAGAGCTCATCCTGCCCGCACAGAGGGAGGACAGGATGAAACAACTTGAGGACGTTCTAAAGCGACACTTGTGTAACACCTTTCCAGGCACTGGTAGGTTACCAAGTGATGATACAGGTGCTTCTGAGGCTGCAGATGATCAGAGGAAGAGCGGTGAAGGCCGGGGCCGCTTGACTGATGCCTTTTTCAATTTTTTTAGTCCACGAAGCCCAGGGATGTCAAATGTAGGCACCCATTGCCAGCGTCTTCACCATATGGTGCAGGACTACCTAGGGGCAAGGGCAGACCTGAATACCTTTACAGCAGATGAGCCACTGGCTTACTGGGTGTTGAGATTGGATCATTGTTGCCGACACTAAAGGCCCAATTTTAAAGCACCTAGTGTTACTTTCATCCAAAGCCTGCATAAGTTTCACCATAATTTAGCCAAAAAATCACTAAACTTGTTCTGCGTGTCCTAAAATGTCTCCTCTTTTCATACAGACTGTCGCCCCAAGCAGTTGTTTATGAATAGATTAAAGGAAAACCATTTACCGTCATTTAAAATGTCATTGTTTTGTTTTTAAATGTTTCTATACATCCTACAAATCCGTCACTTCACGGGCAGGTTATGGGGACCTCCTAGGCACGATATTTGAAGGAATTTTTCATTTTTATTCTTAACCTTTATTTCATGGAAAACTCAGTTCCTTTAAAAACGTTTTTTTTTTAACTTTTTGTCCTTGTTTCCTGTCCCCCAGGGCACTACCCGGACCCCCATACACCTTTTATGGCAAATATCTAGCATATATTCCCTCTTGCAGGGCACTCTAACAATCGAACTTTCGAGTCCCATTGACTTGCATTGAGTTTGGTTCGTGTTCGAACTCGAACTTTTGAAATTGTTCGAGTTCGAATGCAAACCGAACACAGGGGTGTTCGGCTCATCCCTAGTTGCAGCATGCTTCAGTTTCTGTTATTTCTAGATGCGTTTTTATTGGTGGAATCTTTCACTACCTGGAGCCGCAAACCCAGCACCTGTACACTTGTTATATTACCTGTGTATATCTGCACCGGGAGGATCATTTTCTTCCCTTTTAGTTATATTGTGTAGCACAGTTTTATGGTTGTGTTGTATTGTGTAACTCCTTTCAGGCAGCACAGCATTATACACAGGACTTGGACACTAAGGGCCCTATTACAATCTTTGCGCATAAATCAGTGCGTGCGCAAAAACGCATTAACAAGAGGGGCAAAACCCTTTGCGCTGAATGTCGTATTACAATGTCAGCGTGTATACGTCTACCGCGGGTGAACCTACGCGAACGCTGCGCGAGCGTACTATACTTAACATTGTGAACGCAAATGCGTTTGTGCGCTGGTTCGCGGATGGTATTACAATCTATGCGCAGTTTGTAACGCACAGCGTTTGCGCGCATAATTTTAACGTCTTTTAAAAGCTGGCATTAATGGCAAATTCTATCAACCTGACCGAAACCAAATACACCAGCACAAAAAAAAATATGCAGCAAAGTATAGTTACACATTCTACACATACCCAAACAATAACATGGAGAAGTTGTGCGTGTTTTTATTATTGCTGCAGCATATATGCGCAGATTGACAGGCGCAAAAACTTAACGTGAGATAATTGTGGTTCTTAATTCTGATTGGCTGAATCGCGTGAAAAAAACAGTCCGCACACTGATTTCTGCGCGTGCGTTTGTGTGCATCCGTTTAACGCGTGTTATTGCTCTAGGATGAAAAAATGCGCAAGGATTGTAATTCCAGCATTGATTTACACACGCTAACGTTTAACGCTTGCTGCGCAAATTCACGCGTTGTGCGAGCGTTTTTGCGTGAAGAATGTAACAGGGCCCTAACAGTTTTAATTTTCATCGCCTCTGCATCAAACACTATTTTTACAGGCGTGAATCTGTCTGCGGACGCGTATGAGTTGTTTTTACGGTAGGGAGATTAGGGTTTCTTGGGTTGGACACGTGTAATTGGATGTGTTCGTATGTCAGAGACTTATGGATCACACTCAAACCAGCCACAACATTAAACCCACTGCCAGGTGACAGGAATGTCATTATTTCCAGATTTAGCCAAAAAAACGAGCAGAAACATCCCAAAAGCGCAAGATAATATCCTGCAAATGTGACAACGGAAAATCAATATAACGAACCTCCACCAGTATAACACCGAGACAAATTCTAAGGTGCCTGGGTTATATCTGTGTGATTTGTGTCGGGGAGGGGTCGGGTTATATCTGTGTGATTTGTGTCAGGGAGGGGTCGGGTTATATCTGCGTGATTTGTGTCAGGGAGGGGTCGGGTTATATCTGTGTGATTTGTGTCAGGGAGGGGTCGGGTTATATCTGTGTGATTTGTGTCAGGGAGGGGTCGGGTTATATCTGTGTGATTTGTGTCAGGGAGGGGTCGGGTTATATCTGTGTGATTTGTGTCAGGAAGGGGTCGGGTTATATCTGTGTGATTTGTGTCAGGGAGGGGTCGGGTTATATCTGTGTGATTTGTGTCAGGGAGGGGTCAGGTTATATCTGTGTGATTTGTGTCGGGGAGGGGTCGGGTTATATCTGTGTGATTTGTGTCGGGGAGGGGTCGGGTTATATCTGTGTGATGTGTGTCAGGGAGGGGTCGGGTTATATCTGTGTGATTTGTGTCAGGGAGGGGTCGGGTTATATCTGTGTGATTTGTGTCAGGGAGGGGTCGGGTTATATCTGTGTGATTTGTGTCAGGAGGGGTCGGGTTATATCTGTGTGATTTGTGTCGGGGAGGGGTCGGGTTATATCTGTGTGATTTGTGTCAGGGAGGGGTCGGGTTATATCTGTGTGATTTGTGTCGGGGAGGGGTCGGGTTATATCTGTGATTTGTGTCAGGGAGGGGTCGGGTTATATCTGTGATTTGTGTCGGGAGGGGTCGGGTTATATCTGTGATTTGTGTCAGGGAGGGGTCGGGTTATATCTGTGTGATTTGTGTCAGGGAGGGGTCGGGTTATATCTGTGTGATTTGTATCAGGGAGGGGTCGGGTTATATCTGTGTGATTTGTGTCAGGGAGGGGTCGGGTTATATCTGTGTGATTTGTGTCAGGGAGGGGTCGGGTTATATCTGTGTGATTTGTATCAGGGAGGGGTCGGGTTATATCTGTGTGATTTGTGTCAGGGAGGGGTCGGGTTATATCTGTGTGATTTGTGTCAGGGAGGGGTCGGGTTATATCTGTGTGATTTGTGTCGGGAGGGGTCGGTTATATCTGTGATTTGTGTCAGGGAGGGGTCGGGTTATATCTGTGTGATTTGTGTCAGGGAGGGGTCGGGTTATATCTGTGTGATTTGTGTCGGGGAGGGGTCGGGTTATATCTGTGATTTGTGTCGGGGAGGGGTCGGGTTATATCTGTGTGATTTGTGTCAGGGAGGGGTCGGGTTATAACTGTGTGATTTGTGTCAGGGAGGGGTCGGGTTATATCTGTGTGATTTGTGTCAGGGAGGGGTCGGGTTATATCTGTGTGATTTGTGTCAGGGAGGGGTCGGGTTATATCTGTGTGATTTGTGTCGGGGGGGGTCGGGTTATATCTGTGTGATTTGTGTCAGGGAGGGGTCGGGTTATATCTGTGTGATTTGTGTCGGGGAGGGGTCGGGTTATATCTGTGTGATTTGTGTCAGGGAGGGGGTCGGGTTATATCTGTGTGATTTGTGTCGGGGAGGGGTCGGGTTATATCTGTGTGATTTGTGTCGGGGAGGGGTCGGGTTATATCTGTGATTTGTTACAGGGAGGGGTCGGGTTATATCTGTGTGATTTGTGTCGGGGAGGGGTCGGGTTATATCTGTGATTTGTGTCGGGGAGGGGTCGGGTTATATCTGTGTGATTTGTGTCAGGGAGGGGTCGGGTTATATCTGTGTGATTTGTGTCAGGGAGGGGTCGGGTTATATTCTGTGTGATTTGTGTCGGGGAGGGGTCGGGTTATATCTGTGTGATTTGTGTCGGGGGGGGTCGGGTTATATCTGTGTGATTTGTGTCAGGGAGGGGTCGGGTTATATCTGTGTGATTTGTGTCGGGGAGGGGTCGGGTTATATCTGTGTGATTTGTGTCGGGGAGGGGTCGGGTTATATCTGTGTGATTTGTGTCGGGGAGGGGTCGGGTTATATCTGTGTGATTTGTGTCAGGGAGGGGTCGGGTTATATCTGTGTGATTTGTGTCGGGGGGGGTCGGGTTATATCTGTGTGATTTGTGTCAGGGAGGGGTCGGGTTATATCTGTGTGATTTGTGTCAGGGAGGGGTCGGGTTATATCTGTGTGATTTGTGTCAGGGAGGGGTCGGGTTATATCTGTGTGATTTGTGTCGGGGAGGGGTCGGGTTATATCTGTGTGATTTGTGTCAGGGAGGTCGGGTTATATCTGTGTGATTTGTGTCAGGGAGGGGTCGGGTTATATCTGTGTGATTTGTGTCGGGAGGGGTCGGGTTATATCTGTGTGATTTGTGTCAGGGAGGGGTCGGGTTATATCTGTGTGATTTGTGTCAGGGAGGGGTCGGGTTATATCTGTGTGATTTGTGTCAGGGAGGGGTCGGGTTATATCTGTGTGATTTGTGTCAGGGAGGGGTCGGGTTATATCTGTGTGATTTGTGTCAGGGAGGGGTCGGGTTATATCTGTGTGATTTGTGTCAGGGAGGGGTCGGGTTATATCTGTGTGATTTGTGTCAGGGAGGGGTCGGGTTATGGTCGTGTGATTTGTGTCAGGGAGGGGTCGGGTTATATCCGTGTGATTTGTGTCAGGGAGGGGTCGGGTTATATCTGTGTGATTTGTGTCAGGGAGGGGTCGGGTTATATCCGTGTGATTTGTGTCAGGGAGGGGTCGGGTTATATCTGTGTGATTTGTGTCGGGGAGGGGTCGGGTTATATCTGTGTGATTTGTGTCAGGGAGGGGTCGGGTTATATCTGTGTGATTTGTGTCAGGGAGGGGTCGGGTTATATCTGTGTGATTTGTGTCGGGTTATATGTATGCGGTGATGGTAGGACACCTTGCTAATGCTTGCGGTGTCTGTGTGTCTCGGTTTCTAAGTGGTGGCAGATTTATGACTCGGATATATTGAGCTGCTGCTGACATCGTGGGAAAACGTCCACATCTGCAAACTTCATCCGCCGTCTTGGTATTGATGACCTTTGACTGCAATGTGCTAATGGCTTTTCCGTGTGTGTGTTGTTGCGGCTGGTAGTGTAACACATTATGTGTAGCCGGTGACACGAGGTCAGATCCAAGTTCACACACAATACTTAAAAACCTCTCTAGGAGAAGTCAAGCTTGGGGGGGGGGGTGAATGGTGACAAACTGATGGCAGGGGGCGGGGCTTTCTAGTGTATCTGTCATGCCCCAACCCTTGGAGACTGTCTGCATCCACTCAAGGGTTAACTTTTGTTCTGGATACCTGTGTGATTGCTTAAAACCTGGTCACGCCCTTTCCTCTACGATCTGGCGTTGTTCTTCCTGCTTTGTTACTGAGAGGATTCCCCTCCTGAGCTCCTGCACATCTCCGCAATCCTGATCCTGATCCTGAGCTCCTGCACATCTCTGCAATCCTGATCCTGATCCTGATCCTGAGCTCCTGCACATCTCTGCAATCCTGATCCTGAGCTCCTGCACATCTCCGCAATCCTGATCCTGATCCTGATCCTGAGCTCCTGCACATCTCTGCAATCCTGATCCTGATCTCCTGCACATCTCCGCAATCCTGATCCTGATTCCCCTCCTGAGCTCCTGCACATCTCTGCGATCCTGATCCTGATCCTGATCCTGTTTATTTCCTGGATTGTTCCTTCAAGTATCCCGTTTCTGATGTAAACCACTGTGCTGGTTCCAGGTATCATATCTGCTACCAGAGACTGTGCTTATTCCTCTATTGCTGTGCACTCCATTCTGCAGTACCTGGAGAGACTGAGGCCTGTTCAATACCTCAGCCGCTGCAAGTGCTAAGTTAGCAACTTGCCATTGAACGCCGTTCAACCGCTCAGCAGTGCTAACCTATCCACTTGCAGCGACCCGAGGAGATGCTGAGTGTGACGTTTTAGATGGCCACCACGAAGCAAGTAACAATGCCGTACAGCAAGATGGCCGCCACCATGAAGCAGTAACAATGCCGTACAGCAAGATGGCCGCCGCCACGAAGCAAGTAATAATGCCGTACAGCAAGATGGCCGCCGCCATGAAGCAAGTAACAATGCCGTACAGCAAGATGGCCGCCGCCTCGAAGCAAGTAATAATGCCGTACAGCAATGTTAATTTTGAGGTTTTTGTTCACCAAAGCACAAAATATTTATTTATTATTTCCCCGGCACATAGACATATATTACAGTTCAATTTATATATTGTTTCAGAAGTAAACATAACGTTTATTCATTAAAAACTATAATTTTGTGGTGTGTGCGTACAGAACGGATTGTGCTGACTGCTTCTCTTTATTATATTTTGTCCGAGTGATCCGAAAAACAATCTGAATTTTTCATTAAGAAATTGGCCATTTTGGATTCAAAATTCGCATCCAAAGGGTTCAACGACACTGCTGCAGCAAACTGAATTGCTGCGCTGCAGCAATTCAGCAGCTGCTGAGGTATAGAATCCCCTGCACCTTTTAAGGAAGGGGGACATGACTGATGGCCTGGGACGGATGGTCAGATAAGGAAATATGGAGCCATTGGTTATGTGTGTGCAACATTGTTTCACTTACCTATATATGCATCTGTGGTGGGTGTGTTCTGTCTCTTTGTTCCTGGCCAGCTTCAACGGTGCATCAAGGAGATTAGATTCTGTGGGAGAGAAAAAACGTGGTGATTAGTTTGGTGATTGTGGCTGAGTTTTCTGCTGTTATGGCTTCTACTTCGGTGGATGCCTTGA
>CM019071.1:151946539-152132375 GCA_009667805.1 Leptobrachium leishanense
ACCCGCCTGGCGGTATTCCTGAGTGTGACTTACGGTTAAATTTCACTACCGCGATCAGTAACCCTGAGCCACACTCGTGCTGGATGCATGCTCACCGCATCCTTTGCTCCCCCGCAGTATGATCGCGGCTGCCGGCGACTTTGCTTCCAGGTTCCGCTCCCTGCGAGTCACGTGACACAGGGGGGCGGGACCAGGCGACAAATTCAAAAACAGTAAATAGGAAGAAATTAAAAATTACTGTAAAACTTTTTGGGTGCTGGGATTCCTGTGCAGAGGTGCACTCCTGTCCCAATATACAGGACGGGGGGGGGGACAAAAGGAAAAGCTACGTATTCTCAAAGCCGCTTTATTGGAATAAAACTCCTTTGTGTGAAGTAATAAGGCTTTGCGGTGCAGGTTTCGCTGGTTCTTGCCCCGATCCACTCCGGCGCGCCGGAGGGGAACGCTGGCCGCGTGCTTTTCATACACATGGACAGCTTCCCTGGGGGGCGAGCTGGGGGCATTCTCTATATATATATATATATATATATATATCTCGGGGGGGGGGGCATATCCATGAGCGCTGGGGGCATTTTTCTGAGGTCTGTTCTTATTGGAAAGCGTCACATGACATTAAATAAAAGTATCGGTACTCGGTCTTAATAAAGTGGTATCGGTGCGTCCCTATTCCAGGGTCATCATAGCAATCTGTCATTAAGTAAATATACGATTTTTGTGTGTTTTTCATGTTACTTATTTTATCGATTACGATCATTAATAAAATTGTGTTCTTATACTCCGTGACCACCGAGAATCTGGGGGAATTTCTCGTTTTCTTTTTCTAACACTTTAGGCTGGGGTCAGACTAACGCACTTTTAACTTGTCCCCTCCTCTTATGTCGTTGCATTCTCTCGTCCCCTCCTCTTATGTCGTTGCCCTCTCTCGTCCCCCCTCCTCTTGCGCGTCGTTGCCCTCTCTCGTCCCCCTCCTCTTGCGCGTCGTTGCCCTCTCTCGTCCCCCTCCTCTTGCGCGTCGTTGCCCTCTCTCGTCCCCCCTCCTCTTATGTCGTTGCCCTCTCTCGTTCCCCCTCCTCTTATGTGTTGCCCTCTCTCGTTCCCCCTCCTCTTGTGTCGTTGCCCTCTCTCGTCCCCCCTCCTCTTGTGTCGTTGCCCTCTCTCGTCCCCCCTCCTCTTGTGTCGTTGCCCTCTCTCGTCCCCCCTCTCTTGTGTCGTTGCCCTCTCTCGTCCCCCCTCCTCTATGTCGTTGCCCTCTCTCGTTCCCCCTCCTCTTATGTTGTTGCCCTCTCTCGTTCCCCCTCCTCTTGTGTCGTTGCCCTCTCTCGTCCCCCCGCCTCTTGTGTCGTTGCCCCTCTCGTCCCCCCTCCTCTTGTTGTGTCGTTGCCCTCTCTCGTCCCCCCTCCTCTTGTGTCGTTGCCCTCTCTCGTCCCCCCTCCTCTTGCGCGTCGTTGCCCTCTCTCGTCCCCCTCCTCTTGCGCGTCGTTGCCCTCTCTCGTCCCCCTCCTCTTGCGCGTCGTTGCCCTCTCTCGTCCCCCTCCTCTTTATGTCGTTGCCCTCTCTCGTTCCCCCTCCTCTTATGTTGTTGCCCTCTCTCGTCCCCCCTCCTCTTGTGTCGTTGCCCTCTCTCGTCCCCCCTCCTCTTGTGTCGTTGCCCTCTCTCGTCCCCCCTCCTCTTGTGTCGTTGCCCTCTCTCGTCCCCCCTCCTCTTGTGTCGTTGCCCTCTCTCGTCCCCCCTCCTCTTGTGTCCCCCCTCCTCTTGTGTCGTTGCCCTCTCTCGTCCCCCCTTCTCTTGTGTCGTTGCCCTCTCTCGTCCCCCTCCTCTTGTGTCGTTGCCCTCTCTCGTCCCCCCTCCTCTTGTGTCGTTGCCCTCTCTCGTCCCCCTCCTCTTGTGTCGTCGTGCCCTCTCTCGTCCCCCCTCCTCTTGTGTCGTTGCCCTCTCTCGTCCCCCCTCCTCTTGTGTCGTTGCCCTCTCTCGTCCCCCCTCCTCTTGTGTCGTTGCCCTCTCTCGTCCCCCCTCCTTCTGTGTCGTTGCCCTCTCTCGTCCCCCCTCCTCTTGTGTCGTTGCCCTCTCTCATCCCCCTCTCTTGTGTCCCCCCTCTTCTTGTGTCGTTGCCCTCTCTCGTCCCCCCTCTTGTGTCGTTGCCCTCTCTCGTCCCCCCTCCTCTTGTGTCGTTGCCCTCTCTCGTCCCCCCTCCTCTTGTGTCGTTGCCCTCTCTCGTCCCCCTCCTCTTGTGTCGTTGCCCTCTCTCGTCCCCCCTCCTCTTGTGTCGTTGCCCTCTCTCGTCCCCCCTCCTCTTGTGTCGTTGCCCTCTCTCGTCCCCCCTCCTCTTGTGTCGTTGCCCTCTCTCGTTCCCCCTCCTCTTGTGTCGTTGCCCTCTCTCGTCCCCCCTCCTTGTGTCGTTGCCCTCTCTCGTCCCCCCTCCTCTTGTGTCCCCCCTCCTCTTGTGTCGTTGCCCTCTCTCGCCCCCTCTCTGTGCTTGCCTCTCCTTCTCCCCCCTCCTCTTGTGTCGTTGCCCTCTCTCGTCCCCCCTCCTCTTGTGTCGTTGCCCTCTCTCGTCCCCCCTCCTCTTGTGTCGTTGCCCTCTCTCGTCCCCCCTCCTCTTGTGTCGTTGCCCTCTCTCGTCCCCCCTCCTCTTGTGTCGTTGCCCTCTCTCGTCCCCTCCTCTTGTGTTCGTTGCCCTCTCTCGTCCCCCCTCCTCTTGTGTCGTTGCCCTCTCTCGTCCCCCCTCCTCTTGTGTCGTTGCCCTCTCTCATCCCCCCTCCTCTTGCGCGTCGTTGCCCTCTTCTCGTCCCCCTCCTCTTGTGTCGTTGCCCTCTCTCGTCCCCCTCCTCTTGTGTCGTTGCCTCTCTCGTCCCCCTCCTCTTGTGTCGTTGCCCTCTCTCGTCCCCCCTCCTCTTGTGTCGTTGCCCTCTCTCGTCCCCCCTCCTCTTGTGTCGTTGCCCTTCTCTCGTCCCCCCTCCTCTTGTGTCGTTGCCCTCTCTCGTCCCCCCTCCTCTTGTGTCGTTGCCCTCTCTCGTCCCCCCTCCTCTTGTGTCGTTGCCCTCTCTCGTCCCCCCTCCTCTTGTGTCGTTGCCCTCTCTCGTCCCCCTCCTCTTGTGTCGTTGCCCTCTCTCGTCCCCCCTCCTCTTGTGTCGTTGCCCTCTCTCGTCCCCCCTCCTCTTGTGTCGTTGCCCTCTCTCGTCCCCCCTCCTCTTGTGTCGTTGCCCTCTCTCGTCCCCCCTCCTCTTGTGTCGTTGCCCTCTCTCGTCCCCCCTCCTCTTGTGTCGTTGCCCTCTCTCGTCCCCCCTCCTCTTGCGCATCGTTGCCCTCTCTCGTCCCCAGTAACGGGTAACTCGCAGTGACGAGGCAGCACTTTTAAATCTCCTGCTCAGCCAGTAGAACAGTGTTTAACACGCCGTCCTCTGGATCCGCCGACAGGCCAGGTTTGCAGGATATGTGAAGCACAGGGAACTTGATTTGCTGCTCAGTGAGTGCAGGATTCAGTCTGCTTTTCCCCAAGGGATCTGTAAAACCTGGCCCGGTGAAGGGTCCCGAGGACAGGTTTGCGATAACCTGCAGTAGAGGGAGCTCCTGCGCTAAGCTTGCTGCCTGATTTTCATTAGTCACTAGTGAGCCAATCAGCAGCTGGGGGTGTGGACAAGCAGCTCTCTCCGGTTCTGTTGAGGATCTCAGGGCGAGCCACGCCAGAACACATACAGGAGCCCATAGCCACACTGATCTGCTACTAGCCCGCCGTGCTCTCATCTGGTCACCACATAGTTGCCAGAATCTAGTTGTCTGGGGGCGTCTTGTTGCTGTCCTGTGTAAACATGATGCGGCTCATTGACTCTGTGATCACATACAGGGACTGAACCATTGCTGACACATAGTGCGTTCCATTATGATATGTGTTATGTGTGAGACACAATATTGTGGTCATGTTTAGGGTTTAAAACCTGTTTTTTAAGTTTTATCATCGATTCAGGCAGACACTTTGTCCCTCCGGGTTCTCTGGAAGTAGCGGTCAAATTCGATTTGAGGAGCAAACCTGGAAGCCCCCTGTGATTCAATATTTACGCTCCTGGACTTTCTAAGGTCCATGTTACTGGTTGTTACTCACGTGGTGACACATTCCTGCTCATATTGTATTCTCCTAGTTTTTTTGTGTCACCTGCAGAATCTCAATGCCTGTTTCACCAACATTTATAGAAGTGGTCCTATAACAGACCCCGGAGGGGCATCACTTTCCACTGGTGACCATTTATGACCACTCTATCCAAAAACACCTGCTGCAACTGTGACCCCCTGATCTATACTGACACTATCACACTGTGACCCCCTGATCTATACTGACACTATCACACTGTGACCCCCTGATCTATACTGACACTATCACACTGTGACCCCCTGATCTATACTGACACTATCACACTGTGACCCCCTGATCTATACTGACTGTGACCACCTGATCTATACTGACACTATCACACTGTGACCCCCTGATCTATACTGACACTATCACACTGTGACCTCCTGATCTATACTGACACTATCACACTGTGACCCCCTGATCTATACTGACACTATCACACTGTGACCCCCTGATCTATACTGACACTATCACACTGTGACCCCCTGATCTATACTGACACTATCACACTGTGACCCCCTGATCTATACTGACACTATCACACTGTGACCCCCTGATCTATACTGACACTATCACACTGTGACCCCCTGATCTATACTGACACTATCACACTGTGACCCCCTGATCTATATTGACACTATCACACTGTGACCCCCTGATCTATACTGACACTATCACACTGTGACCCCCTGATCTATACTGACACTATCACACTGTGACCCCCTGATCTATACTGACACTATCACACTGTGACCCCCTGATCTATACTGACACTATCACACTGTGACCCCCTGATCTATACTGACACTATCACACTGTGACCCCCTGATCTATACTGACACTATCACACTGTGACCCCCTGATCTATACTGACACTATCACACTGTGACCCCCTGATCTATACTGACGCTATCACACTGTGACCCCTGATCTATACTGACACTATCACACTGTGACCCCCTGATCTATACTGACACTGTGACCCCCTGATCTATACTGACACTGTGACCCCCTGATCTATACTGACACTGTGACCCCCTGATCTATACTGACACTGTGACCCCCTGATCTATACTGACACTGTGACCCCCTGATCTATACTGACACTGTGACCCCCTGATCTATACTGACACTGTGACCCCCTGATCTATACTGACACTGTGACCCCCTGATCTATACTGACACTGTGACCCCCTGATCTATACTGACACTGTGACCCCTGATCTATACTGACACTGTGACCCCCTGATCTATACTGACACTATCACACTGTGACCCCCTGATCTATACTGACACTATCACACTGTGACCCCCTGATCTATACTGACGCTATCACACTGTGACCCCCTGATCTATACTGACGCTATCACACTGTGACCCCCTGATCTATACTGACGCTATCACACTGTGACCCCCTGATCTATACTGACGCTATCACACTGTGACCCCCTGATCTATACTGACACTGTGACCCCCTGATCTATACTGACACTGTGACCCCCTGATCTATACTGACACTGTGACCCCCTGATCTATACTGACACTGTGACCCCCTGATCTATACTGACACTGTGACCCCCTGATCTATACTGACACTGTGACCCCCTGATCTATACTGACACTGTGACCCCCTGATCTATACTGACACTGTGACCCCCTGATCTATACTGACACTGTGACCCCCTGATCTATACTGACACTGTGACCCCCTGATCTATACTGACACTGTGACCCCCTGATCTATACTGACACTGTGACCCCCTGATCTATACTGACACTGTGACCCCCTGATCTATACTGACACTGTGACCCCCTGATCTATACTGACACTGTGACCCCCTGATCTATACTGACACTGTGACCCCCTGATCTATACTGACACTGTGACCCCCTGATCTATACTGACACTGTGACCCCCTGATCTATACTGACACTGTGACCCCCTGATCTATACTGACACTGTGACCCCCTGATCTATACTGACACTATCACACTGTGACCCCCTGATCTATACTGACGCTATCACACTGTGACCCCCTGATCTATACTGACGCTATCACACTGTGACCCCTGATCTATACTGACGCTATCACACTGTGACCCCCTGATCTATACTGACACTATCACACTGTGACCCCCTGATCTATACTGACACTATCACACTGTGACCCCCTGATCTATACTGACACTATCACACTGTGACCTCCTGATCTATACTGACACTATCACACTGTGACCTCCTGATCTATACTGACGCTATCACACTGTGACCCCCTGATCTATACTGACGCTATCACACTGTGACCTCCTGATCTATACTGACGCTATCACACTGTGACCTCCTGATCTATACTGACGCTATCACACTGTGACCCCCTGATCTATACTGACACTATCACACTGTGACCCCCTGATCTATACTGACACTATCACACTGTGACCTCCTGATCTATACTGACACTATCACACTGTGACCCCCTGATCTATACTGACACTATCACACTGTGACCCCCTGATCTATACTGACACTATCACACTGTGACCTCCTGATCTATACTGACACTATCACACTGTGACCCCCTGATCTATACTGACACTATCACACTGTGACCTCCTGATCTATACTGACACTATCACACTGTGACCCCCTGATCTATACTGACACTATCACACTGTGACCCCCTGATCTATACTGACACTATCACACTGTGACCCCTGATCTATACTGACACTATCACACTGTGACCCCCTGATCTATACTGACACTATCACACTGTGACCCCCTGATCTATACTGACACTATCACACTGTGACCCCCTGATCTATACTGACACTATCACACTGTGACCCCTGATCTATACTGACACTATCACACTGTGACCCCCTGATCTATACTGACACTATCACACTGTGACCCCCTGATCTATACTGACACTATCACACTGTGACCCCCTGATCTATACTGACACTATCACACTGTGACCTCCTGATCTATACTGACACTATCACACTGTGACCCCCTGATCTGACCCTTATTGCTTCTTATGATGCCATGAGGTCAGTCTGACGTGATTTTTGTTACATTATACCTCCCAATAAATTCCTGAATATTATCCCTTATTAACCCCTCACATACTTTCCCAGCCACAGATGTTAAGCTCACGGGTCTATAGTTTTCAGGCTGACATTTTGAACCTGTTTTGAATATAGGGACCATGTCAGCTTTTCTCCAATCCCCTACTACGATTCCTGAAAGAAAAGGATCCTGGGAGATTAAACACAGGTTTACATGTTCCTTCCTTTCTGTGGAAATAGAGGCATAAAGTGCCCCCCCCGGTTCGGTCAGTAAGGTCGGCCCCTGCCCCCCCCCCACGTTCAGTCAGTAAGGTCGGCCCCTGCCCCCCCCCCCCCCACGTTCGGTCAGTAAGGTCGGCCTCCCAGGTTTCTACGGGGACGTTGGACTTGGCGCCAGGACTGGCAAACAGGTCCTGGACCTGGATGGCAGAGGGCACATCCTGGGGTGACTCTCTTCCATTGTCGCTAAACAAGTCCTGCTTGGGCGCAAAGTCGTGGTTGTGCGGCGCAAAGGAATAAACTGAAATATCGTGCTTTTCTGTATACACGTATGAACACCAACCCGTCCCGCGGGCCGTACCACTTCAGAGCACCCAGCTTCGTCTTCTGGATGATTGTGCGAGGCACGCTCCCACAGAGGACCAAGAGAGGACCGCCTGCTCTGGAGAAACTGAAGGTCTTCGATGGCATCCTGCCCCCATACGATAAGAGGAAGAGCATGGTGGTTCCAAGCAGCTGTGAAAATCCTTCGCCTGAAGCCGACTCGTAATTTCGCTTACCTTGGCCATCTCACCCACGAAGTCGGGAGGAAATAGCAGGTGGTAATGGCAGCGCTGGAAGAGCAAGGAGAAGGCCAGTCTATACTACAAGAAGAAAAAGCTGCTCGTGAAACTGAAGAGACCAGATCTCAAAGGCCACTGATGTCCTGAAACCATACGGCATCTGGGTCTAATCGAGGACCGGGCTGGGATAGTTTAACCCTTTCTCATTCAGCATGTCTTTGGGATTCCTTCCTGTATCTGGAGCACAATGAGCATGCTCCGTCCGCACGGCTGGGACTGGCTGAAATTGAGGCGCAGTGGGATGTCGACCCTTTCTGTGGGACGGTTTATGCCCAATAATATCATCCTACTAGGACCTGATTACATCACAAACAGCTTTGTGTTGTTTCTTCATTGCAGGAGATAAAGTGGTCCTTCGGAAAATCCCACAGGGTCATATGTGAGGTTACCACAACGATCCCCAGGTTCCCCTGTACCAGATTATAAATGGAGACACCGATGTGAATATGCTATTCTTTCCTGCACCATCAAACAAATGTGAATAAAGTTTTCAATGATTGAAAGAAATCCTGTACATACGGGGGGGGGGGGGGATGTGATCGGATCCGCCGCTGATTTTGTTGACAAAGAAATGATCAGTTTATAATTTAATGGTTTATTGTAACCGTGAGAGAAACACGTTTCAAAAAGGTTATTTCACTCATTAACCCCGTCACTGCTGAGCCATTTCACATCTTAAAAAAACACGTTTTTCTTTTTATTATTATTTTTCTTTATTTTTCTTCGTTACTTTAAACATGGTCATGTTTGGTATCATTGGAAAGGCCATGCTCTGGCCTTTCTATTGATACCAAACTTGACCTTGCTAGCTGCCAACAGTCGGGAGATATCAGGGTTCAAAGGAACCCACTATCTTTCCTTAGGAGTCAATGAGGACGTTCCCCACACATCCTCAGCAGTGAAAGGGTTAAATGCAAATCCATTTCTAAAGTAACGGACCCCCTTCTCAAAACGTGACTTAGTACTTGGTGGCAAAACCCTTGTTGGCATGTTTGGACTCAAACCATTTGTCCTGATGAATAATAACATCAGAGTCACTGAGACCCTTACGATTAACTGGCAGATTTAGAAAACCTTAAAGGGACACTAACAAAAAATCACCCCCCGTTTTTTAATCCTAACCTATCCCTATTCCCTTAATAAATAGTTATTTTTTGTTTTTGTGTTTTTAACTGTAATACTTACCCTAAAATCCTCTTGTTTCCAGCGCTGTTTTTTTTAAAAAAAATTTATACTCCCCTCCCTCCTCTTCCGCTCCCGTCCTTGTTTCTTCTTCTTGCCTTCTGGTTTACGTGAGAAGCGCGCATGCGCGCCTCTCACATAAGCCAGCCAATCGGCAGGCTTCCTCCCGGCTCCCTCTGAGGATTAGTGTTGTGCGCAAGAGGATGCGCGCAACACTAACCCTCAGAGGGAGCCGCCAGTTTCTGCGGTGAGTTGGAGACGTCATCATGCTGAAAGCGCGATGACGTCTCCTACTCGGTAAAAGTCGGCAGAAGTGGGAAATCTGATTCCCGCTCTGCTGACTGACAGCTGGGAGGGTGGAGTAAAGTTCTCCGCCTCTCTCAGCTGTTTTCAGCATTTACAGCTGAACTGCCGAGCGGAGGGAGGGGGGACAGAGGGCAGGATACTCTGGGCATCATGACCACCTAAAATAGCTTAGGTGGTCATGTTGCCTAGAGTGTCCCTTTAACCCTTTCGCTGCTGAGGCTTTTCCCGCCTCTGTGCTGAGGTCATTTTTACCGGTTTTGCTCATCATGTTTAAACGTGTTTTGAAGCTTATTTTAGTATATTACCCAGACATATTATATATCGTTCTCTCCGTCAGACTCGGCAGATTCATAATATGTCATTATTATATGTATACGTCATGACCTGTCTGCATATTATAACAAAAAATGCAATAAAATATGAATTTTCAATAATTTACAACGTGTAAAGTGGTTTTTTTACATTTTAACATGCGAGCAATTGCGGTTATATTTTGTATGTGGTGCGCTTGTTAAAAAAATTAGAGATGGGGTCTCGTTACATATTTTTTTGGGGAAAATTACGCGATTTTTAACAAACGCACCGCATACAAAAATCGTTAGTGCAGCATCATTGTTCACATTATAATTGAAATGGGAACAATATTGCTGCATTAACAAACCAAAAAAAAGAAAAAAAACTTGTTTTGTTTTATTTTTATTTATTTTTTAAATATTTTTTTTATTTATTTTTATGTTTAATTTTTATTATCTTTTACAAACTTTTTTCATACTCATGTTTGGTATTGTTGGAACGGTCATGCTCTGGCCGATCCAACAATAACAAAAACATTAACCCCTAACTGCCACGGATCGGGAGATAGGGGGTTCCAATGAACCCTATATCTCCACCATTGGTGGCAGTTAGGGGTTAACTCCAGGACTGGCGTCATCGTGCTATGCATGATGACGCCAGTCCTCAGGGGGCATTCCCGGAAGCTTGGCCGACATCCAAGATGTCGGCCAGCTCCGGGAAAGGATCACGAACCGGCGCTTTTCAGCGCCGATTCGTGATCCGGCCCCCTTGGGGTTAATGCCAGGTACCATTTGGAAGGGCAGGCTGTGCCCTTCCAAACGGTGCCTGGGTTAACCCCCGCAACGCCGCTGATCGGGAGGGAGGGAGGTCCGAAGGACCCCCCCTCCCTTTCAGACGCCTCCTCCGCACATGCGGGGGGGGCCGCCTGAATTAGGTGTCATTGCGCCCCCGCGATGACACCTAATTACTCCGGCGGCGGTTCCGGATGCTGGGCTGACATCGAGGATGTCAGCCCGCACCGGGGGGCCAGCGATCGGCCGAACGCTGACCCCAAAGAGAGGACGCGCTCAGCACGTCCACCGCATGGAACGTGACATGCGGTTGGACGCGCTGACCGCGTCCTTGGAAGCGAAGGGGTTAATATCCCACTAGACTAGGCCAGATGCTTTAACCCCTTAGTGACCGGGTGGTTTCACCATTGTCTGTCCGAAAGTGTCCGCTGCTGTTTTTACGTTTCTTTGCTGTTTGTGTTTAGGTCTAATTTTCCTCTTTTCTCTTGTTTATGGAACCCTCACATATTATATACTGTTTTTCCCGCCATTAAATGGATTTTCTAAAGATGCCATTATCAATAAAAAAGAAATATTATTAAAAATGGGGGAAAAAAAACACACCTTTTATAGAACTTTAATCCCCAAAATCATCTACAACCGCCAAAAAAGATCCCGGCTAAGGCTAGGGTCAGACGAACGCATTTTCACGTTGTCTGTGAAAAAGTGCGTTCGAACGAATGGACGTATTTTTTCACGGAGTACGCGATACCGGTCATACTATGAGCATTTTTCGTCCGTGATTTTGTACGGATCATCAATAAAACACTTTGTGCATCTGGACGTTATATAGGCTGGACACAAGCAGGGTCTGACGTCTCCTAATCACACACACACGCCGCTAGCGGACGCAGCGCACTCTGTACGTCTGTACTAGCGGTTTTACGTTCTCGAAAAAATGCGTTCATTTTCCACTTGCGTTGCGCAGCCGGACTTTCGTGCGACCGTACTTCGTATATTGGCCGTCATTGCCCGTCATTTGCTGCTAGTGCGGCCGTGATTAAGTGCGCCTGCACGCGCGTTCGCACTGCCTCAGTCTGACCCCAGCCTAAATAGTTTAAAAATGTTGTCCTGAGATTAGAAATACCCAATATTTACATGTTTTCTGTTTAACCCCTTCACAGCTGAGCCATTTCACGTTTGTGCTGAGCTCATTTTGACCGTTTTATGCTCCTAATGTTTAAATGCGATTTGAAGTCCTATTTTATTATAAACCCCCTGACCATTTTTTTTTAAATAAAAATACTTTATTTTATTAGACCAAACATGGTCATTTTTGGTCTCATTGGGAAGGCCATGATCTGACTGCTCCAGTGATGCCAAACATGACCTTCTAGCTGCCACGGGACGGGAGATGGGGAGGTGTCCTTTGGACCGCTGTTTCTCCACTTGGCAGCTAGGGGATTAACTGTTAAACTGACTTCATTGCCCATATGGCTACGATGATGTCCGTGTGCCGGAGGTGGCCCTGGAGCCTTGGCAAACATCAAAGATGGAAACTTGATCCAGGGAATGGCACCTCTGAATTATATTGAGTGGATGTGGGGTGGGGGTTGGGTGGAGGTTGTTCAGCAGGGCCAGTTCTGTTACACTGGACGCCCACCCATACAACTTGGTATTTTCGTAAGGACTATGGTTCGAGAAGCATCTCTGAAAGAACATTCCAGGGACTTAAAAGCTGAAAAACCCTGAGTCTCCTTTCCAGCGCGTCTGTGTACGTTTAGGTTTCTGTGTTTTTTGTAATGTTTACACATGTTGTTGTGTATGTCTTGTTCATGTGATCCTGGCACTGTGTAAAGTTTTTTGTTTTTGTCGATAAAGCTTTGTAACCCTGTCCTGTCTTTGCTCTGGATGATTCACGTTCCTCCTGTATCGCTTGGGTTTCCGCGTTATCGCAGAGGTTACAGTTTGGGGTATTTTCGCTGTATATGGTCAGGCTCCTGGATTGGGGTGATTTACCGTTAAGGGGGTTTCGAGAGTGCCCTATTACTTTCGTGGTGGCAGCGTATTTTTCAGAGTGAGTACGGTTTGGGGGGATAGGATGGCATAACTTGGGGCCCTAAATCCAGACGCTTGGAGCTGTTAACCCCTTGTACACACTATCTTTGCACTTGACGACTAGATAGATAGCGGGTGGACATCACATACCAAATTCCAAATTATTATGCCAATGATCTTTTTTCTCATTTACCTAAATAATTGATGTAAACAGTCAGCATAATTCTCATGTTATCCACTATTAACCTGCCTGGCGGTATTCCTGAGTGTGACTTGGGGTTAAATTTCACTACCGCGATCGGTAACCCTGAGCCACACTCGTGCTGGATGCATGCTCACCGCATCCTTCGCTCCCTCGCTGTCACCGCAGTGTGATCGCAGCAGCCGGTGACTTTGCTTCCTGGTTCCGCTCCCTGCGAGCCATGCGACACGGGGGGGGGGGGGGCCAGGCGACAAATTTGAAAAGCTGTAAAAAATAAATACTGTAAAATAAATGTTTTGGGTGCTGGGATTCTTGTGCAGATGTACACTCCTTTGCCAATGAAATATACAGGACACAGGGTACCAAAAAAAGAGTATTCTCAAAGCAGCTTTACAGAAATAAAAGGCAAATAAAAATAATTTCTAAAATGTAATAAGGCTTTGCAAAACAAGTTTCGCTGGTGCTTGCCCAGATCCACCAGCGAAACCTGTATTGTAAAGCCTTATTACATTTGCCTTTTATTTCTGTAAAGCTGCTTTGAGAATAAATCCGTTTTTTGTTTTTTTTGTTTTGGTACCCCGTGTCCTGTATATTTCATTGGCAAAGGAGTGTACATGTGCACAGGAATCCCAGCACCCGGAGGAAAGAGGCAGGTTATTGGTTTGATTAGATTATTGAATATCATTTATTTTGGATAATTATTTTTGGGATAATAAATCATTTCGTGTTTCAAACCTTCTGACTGCGTGTGTTCACTAGACTCTTGCTTGCACGGATTTCAGGGAGTTATTCCTACAGAATACAGGCTTACTATATAAAACAATACATTTCCTTTCCAAAAAAATTGAAATGCTTTTAGACACAAAATTTTGAAAAAATTAGACGCCGCCAGGGAGGTTAAGGGTACAATTCAAATTTTATTGAACAAACTGTCACGGTTCCCGGATCCCACCACACAGCCCTTAAAGCCCAACACTCCACAGAGCCAAAAAGCTACCAACAGAGTAGCTGTAGAATAATCCCTAACTGTCTGGTCCTTAAAAATTGGCCAGGTATAAGTATACTAGCTAGACATAAAGGGTTAATCAGAGACAATGTCGTAATACAAAACCAGGTCAGCAACACGGGGTAGTCAGACAAGCCAGAATCAGGAATACAGAGTATAGAATAGTCAAATGGAATAGCCGGGTCGATATCAGTGCAGTAGCGTAGTACAAGGAAAATAGTCTAGGGCAACGGAAGGCAGAATGGTCAGAAAACAAGCCGAGGTCATCCATAACAGGTTAAATCACGAAAGAATTCAGGTACAGGGAGCTCAGGTATGGATAACCACGATCTGGCACTGCTTAGGAGGAACTGGGTTTTTAAAAGACCTTCACCAGACCGTGACCCCCTCTGAAGCCGCGCTTCATGCAGCCACCTCCCTGCCTCTCTCTATTTAAACCGGGCGTTGGTCAGCGAGCAGCATCAGACATGCTGCCTTCAAGCACACTGGAGAGGCTGGAAGCCCCCAACGTTACACAAACCTCCTAATAACAGTATTTTTTTCCAAAATAAAAAACTTACAATGCTCTGATCCAAATTATTCCGCACAGTAAGTTTCAAAACACTTTATAGGTTGTAAAGAACTGAAAGTTGTCATTTGTTGTGTTTGCAGCAGATTTACTGAAATCAAAAGCTATTTCAATCAAACTTTGAACAACATTTTAACTTTGTAAACATTTTAACAGGTCCCGTTACATTTTAACATAGGACCCTTATTTGATAGCAGCTTCACAAGTCTTGCATCCATTGAACTTGTGAGTTTTTGGACAGTTTCTGCTTGAATGTGTTTGCAAGATGTCAGAATATCCTCCCAGAGCTGCTGTTTGGATGGAAACTGCCTCCCACCCTCATAGATCTTTTGCTTGAGGATGCTTCAAAGGTTCTCAATAGGATTGAGGTCAGGGGAGGATGGAGGCCACACCATGACTTTCTCTCCTTTTATCCCCATAGCAGCCATTGTTGCAGAGGTATTCTTTGCAGCATGAGATGGTGTATTGTCATGCATGAAGATGATTTTATTACGGAAAATATAGTTCTTCCTTCTGTACCAGGGAAGGAAGTGGTCAGTCAGGAACTCCACATACTTTGCAGAGGTCATCTTTACACCTTCGGGGACCCTAAAGGGGTCAACCAGCTCTCTTCCCATGATTCCGGCCCAAAACATGACTCCACCACCGCCTTGCTGGCGTCGCAGCCTTGTTGGAGCAGGATGGCCGTCCACCAACCATCCACTACTCCATCCATCTGGACCATCCAGGGTTGCACGGCTCTCATCAGTGAACAGGACTGTTTGAAAATGAGTCTTCATGTATTTTTCTGCCCAATGCAGCCGTTTCTGCTTGTGAGCCTTGGTTAGTGGTGGCCGAATGGAAGGTTTATGCACAGTTGCCAGACTCTGGAGGACTCTACACCTTGATGTCGGTGGGACTCCAGAGGCACCAGCAGCTTCAGATATCTACACCACTACAACCTGTTGTTTTTCCTACTAAAGCTTCAGATATCTGTTTGCTGCTATGTAATGGTATTTTAGCAGCTGCTCTCTTGATGCGATGCATGGATCCGGCAGAAATCTTCCTCAATGTGCCTTTATCTGCACAAACCCGTCTGTGCTCTGAATCCGCCACAAATCTCTTAATAGTGCCATGATCACGCTTACGTTTTCGTGAAATATCTAATGTTTTCATACCTCGTCCAAAGCATTGAACTATTTCCCTCTTTTCGGCAGCAGAGAGATCCCTTTTCTTCCCCATATTGCTTGGAAATGGTGCTGTGCTTAATAATGTGCAACGTCCTCCTTTAGTAGTGTTTCCTTTTAATTGGGCTCACCTGACATTATTTAATTATCACAGGTGTCCCAGATTGTTTTCAGTGATCACACGAGCCCTGAGACCCAATGTCATCCATGCGTTACACTGAAACCCAACATATTTAATCTTTGTGACACTGAAATAGAATTTGCATAATAATTTGGAACAGGGTATATATACTGTATATGGTCGTGTTTGGTGTCACTGGCAAGACCAATGTCACGGATTCTAATATATATATATCTCTCTAGATCCCCTGTACACAGTTACCCTATATCCTCCAATCCTTAGAGTGGTCGGTTAGATAGACTTTATATGAAAATAGACCGAAACAAGAGAGATATATATATATATATATATATATATAGATATATATATCTCATGAGACGGGCAGCACCTGCTGAGTGCTGCCTGTCTCATATATTTTGTATGTATAGGGCCGGCACCCCTCCCTGTCACAGGTGCTCCACCCACAGGTTTTATTTAACCTTGATCTGCAGGGAGCTTCAGAATGGACTTGGTCCTCAATAAGTGAGTATATCCCATAAAGAGCAGTCATTAGGTTGGCATGATAGGACCTGCCAGGGGTGGGGTACATTGTCGCTGTTGTCAGGCTTACGCAATCCATGGCCATTCATTGCAAACTAAACTTCCACCATTTTTCAACAGAGCTCCGTATTAAAAACCTTGTAAAAATCTTGAAAGGGTTAAGAACTGCAGTGATTCTGAAGGGGATAATAATTGTTTGTAAGCAATATAAGGGTTAAATCTGGTAACATCTGTTTAAATGAATTTAGCTGTTGTTGTTTCTTTTGTATTGTTTGAACATGATGTTTGGTGTCGCTCTCTTCCTGGTTTGTGTATATATCTATCTATCCAGGGGTCAGATATCCGAATAAACAATGATGCAGAACCAGAGGTCAAAGCACCAGAGTGTACGATTTCCAGAGCCAGAGGTCAAAACGCCAGAGAAGTCGATTTGTCAGAGCCAGAGGTCATACACAACGATAAATTAGTTTAGAGAACACTAGGAACACTGAGGGAGTGTGAAAACACGACCGCTCCCTGGTCTGGTCTGAGTGAAGGGCTTATATACCGGATCGCTGCTTTTTTGTAATGCGCCCCGCCTTTCTGAGCGTCACATGATCGGCGCTGGCATGCTTTTCATCCAGCGCTCGGGCAGCGTGGAGGAGGCTGCCGGGCGCCAGAGATACGTGACAACCAGACTCTGGACTCCCATATCTCTGGATCAAGATGATCTGAGGTATCACTGGAAATCACCGCTTAGATGATTAATCCCCTTGTTGTTGTGTTGGTATCAATGAAAAGGCCAAAGAACCCCAGTATCTCCTATGATGGGATTTCCCTGCTCGGCGGAGGGACTCCCGGTTTTTGATGTAATTGCACACATGTCCCTCCATGTAAGCCTGCTGTGGGAGAATATGGTAATCGGAGAAAATTTCAGCCACTAGCATAATCGCGGAGAGGATGTGTTCAGCACTTTATAGACTGTCTGCCCACAGGAAGGAAGTAGAGTAATAATTCTATACTCCGGGATTCCCAGATTCCCCTATTAATATGACAGGGGAATCCAGATTATAGTAAAGACACAGAAGCGACTATTATGCTATCTTTTCTTTACTTAAGCCGATTGTGGCAAAGATTAACACAAAATAAGAGTTTTTTTCTCTCAAAATAATTTGTAACCGTCAACTAAGACCTGTCCAATAGTATTGTCCTTTTAGTCTCTTCCAACCAATCAGCGATCAGCCAGATGTATAAATCCTGAGGTAACCGTTGGCCACTCCTTTTCTGGTGTGAGACCGATGGAACTTAAAACGGAAATTGGAACTTGAAGAACTTGGTAAAACGTGATCCTACGATGAACGGTTCAACGAAAACCCAATTACACTGAGTGAGAAATAATTGAATAAATTAATGCATATCATGACATATAATAACACAGGTTAACCACTTCAAACTGATAATATACAGACGGGTGGGTAAGAATACTCGCAATCATTCGGGTGGGATAATATTCGCCTCCGTGTCTTTACTATAATCATATTAATAGGGGAATCTGGGAATTATCCCACAAGACACGGAGGCTTCATATTATGCTCGTTCAAAGCTAATTAATTAACGATTGTGACATATGTATAACTGGTTTAAAATAAAACTCTGGGAAGGTGGATTCCCTGGACCAGTCAGCTGTTTTTAAGATGTCTTCAAGACGACATCCTTGTGACAGAGCCCCCGAAGCAGAGGCGCTCCGAGAAGAATGGGCTCCAAAAATGGAGATCTCTACACCAGCCTCTGACATGATCCCATTAACCCACCCAGCTAGAGTGGTGGAAGTTACTGGGTTATGAGGTTTACGTAGAGAAATGAACAAACGTTGAGATTGAGATGATCTATTAGGATTCGTAACCCTTTCATACGCTTTTAAACAAAGGACGGGACATAAATTAGGGCGTTGGGGAAAAGCTGTATAGAAAACGTCTGACAGAGAGGATTTAGTCCTGTTAGAAATTACAAATTTAACTCCTGTAGGGGAGAAAATTCTAGCAGATAAATCTAGACCTGAACATCAGAAACCCTTTTACAAGAAAGTAACAGAACCACGTGCGTCCAAACCTGTTTAACTGACAGTGCGTCATTACTGGGCCAATTATCCAAAAAATCCAGAACTAGGTTAACGTTCCACGTGGAGGAATATCGGGGATGAGGGGGGCGTTGGAAACGTATGTCCCTCAATAACCTACAAATAACAGGAGGTTTCCCCGCTGGAATTCCATCGAAACCCTGATGGGAAGCAGAAATCACAGACCTAACATTATTAATCGTGCGATACGCCTTTCCCTCCTCAAACAACTGAGTGAAGAAACTCAATAATTGGCTCACAGGAGCTGATATGGGATCAACTTGTTTTCCCAGACACCAAGTGACCCATGATCTCCAAGCCCTATTGTATCTTTTTCTGGTAGATGGGGCTCAAGAACTGGACAATAAGGAGGCAGTTGCCTCCGAAATGCCGCCTGAAGGCCAGTGACCCCTGATAACTTCCAAGCCATTAGCTGGAAAGAGCGAGACTGCAAGATGTTCTGCAGTGTTCCCTCTGGGTCCTGTAGACGGAATGAAGATGCCTGAATCAGCCTGGGAACGTCTATAGATAATTCCAGAAGATGTGGAAATCAGGGTTGGGTTTTCCACAGGGATGATATCAGCACTATGGTCGCCTTCTGAACTTGAATTGGGTGTAACACCCTCGATATGAGCAGAAATGGAGGAAAAGCATAATGTATTTCTGATGGCCAAACCTGGACCAGCGCGTCCGTGGCTAACGCCATGCGATCTGGTTTCCAGCTGTAGAATTGTGGCAATAGTGTGTTGAGGCGAGTAGCAAATAGATCTATAGAGAAAGGACCCCAAAGGGACTACAAAGTGGAGAACACATTGACATCCATTCTCCAATCGCTGGTATCTGAGATACCTGGAGTTCCAGTCCGCAATAGTGTTGGATAGACCTGGTATATACTGTGCCTGGACTGAAAGGTTGTGAGATAGACAAACCCCCAAAAGGATTTCGCCATCTCTGCCAAATGTCTGGATCTGGGTCCCCTCAGGTGGTTTATATTTTGTACAGCCGCAAAGTTGTCCATTTTTAAACGAATTGATGTGACTTGAAAATGATTTATAAAACTTTGAATAACCCAGCTAGAAGTTCTAAGCAATTTATGTGTAGAGTTGATTCGGTAGAATTCCATCTGCCGCCTGTGGAAAGTGATCCGCAGTGCGCGCCCCAACCAGATCTGCTGGCGTCTGACTCTATAGTTAACTCTGGAATGGGATGGAGAATGGCCCTCCCATTCCACGTCTCTATATGATCCAGCCACCAATTCATTTCTGATTTCGACTCGTCGTCCGGAGAAATGAGGTCGGTGTAAAGGCATCCCCTCCTCAGATATCGTGCCTTCAGACGTTGAAGAGCACAATAATATAGCGGTCCTGGAAGAACCGCTTGTATTGCCGCAGAGAGGAGGCCCAACAGACGAGCTAACCATCTCAGTGGGAATTGTCGTGGAACCAGGAGACGTCTGATTTCTTTGCGAATCGATTGATCCCTAATTCCTGTGTCTCCTCTCTCCACAGGTAGGACATTATCACCCATTATCCACAGACACCCACATCTCAACTGATCCCCTGCATACTTTTGCTGGTAGGACCCCCATCACCCAGTATTCGCAGGCACCCACATTGTAACGTTACCTTGGTCTTTTTCTGTTTTTTTATTTATTTTTGTTTTTCTCCACCATTTGCTTTGCTAATTAGCATGTGAATCGCCTGCCCTATTGACACAGCCCATCCAGCTTCAGGTGTTTGCATTCAGGCAGTTAGAAGGTAATCAGTCTGCCCTATATAACAGCTAAGAGTGGCTCTTGTGACCTCCCCAAGTGGCATCCTAAGTGGACGTTCAGAGTTGATTCCTGGAGTTGCGAGACTGGAGGAAGGAACTGCAAGGCCCACTTTTTACTCCGGGTAAACACACGTCCTATATCATGCTTTCTCTCACGCTTCTACTCTTTACTTCTACCTTTCTCCTTAAATGGAACTCCTGCCCCTCTACCACCGACCCCTACACTATCTGCATCTCTCCCTCCCTCCTCTCGTCCCACATGATGGCCTCACATGAGCTCCTTTGTTTCCTCAGAACATGGTCTCCCTCTAACTCTCGTGCTGCCAATCACTCCCACTCCCACAAATCCCATTCCCACCTTCTCTTTCTCACCCTCCTGCTGTTACTCTATTCAGGTGACATATCCCCTAACCCTGGCCCCACAACACATCCAATACTTCCCTCTCATCCTATCTCCATCGCACATAAATCACCTCCCTGCAAGCCCAGCAACCTCATTCCCATAATCCCTCAGCGCCTGTCCTCTTTCTCCTGCGCCCTCTGGAACGCTCGCTCTGTGTGCAACAAACTCACAGCAATCCATGACCTCTTCCTTTCAAACTCCTTCAACCTCCTAGCTTTAACTGAAACCTGGCTAACTCCCTCTGACACGGCCTCCGGTGCTGCTCTCACATGGCGGTCTACACTTGAGCCATACCCCTAGACCGGGTGAGAGAAATGGTGGCGGGGTCGGAATCCTGCTCTCTCCCACCTGCACCTACCAGCGTCTCCCTCCACCCCCATCCCTCTCCTTCTCCTCCTTCGAGACACCCTGCATCCGCCTGTTCTCTCCTCTGGCCCTCAGGGTGGCAGTCATCTACCGCCCACCGGGACCAACCTCCCAGTTCTTTGACCACTTTGCTACCTGGCTTTCTCACTTCCTGTCTTCTAATCTTCCATGCCTAATTCTCGGGGACTTCAACATTCCCATTGATGATCCTTCCGCCCCTGCTGCCTCCAAACTTCTTTCACTCACGTTCTCCCTTGGACTCACACAATCCTCCTCCCTCCCTACCCACCGCGACGGTCGCGCTATTGACCTTGTCTTTTCCAACCTCTGATCCATTTCTGAGTTCAACTGTCGCCCTTTCCCCATCTCTGACCACCACCTTCTCTCTTTCAACCTATCTGGACTTCCTAAACACCCTGCTCCCCCACCCCGCACACACACTCGCAGAAATCTACATGCTGTGGACCCCCATCAATTCTCCAACCTACTTCACCACCTCCCTCATACCTCATCCTTCACCTGCCCTGATGCTGCCACTAATCACTACAACACTACTCTTATCTCTGCTCTAGACACTCTTGCTCCTCTTCGACTCTGTAAGGCCCCACGCCGCCAGCTTCAGCCCTGGCACACCCTCCAAACTCGCTACCTGCAAAGATGCTCCCGCACTGCAGAGCGTGCCTGGAGGAAATCCCGCTCTGAAGCTGATTTTGTTCACTTCAAGTTTATTCTCCGGTCATACACCTCTGCCCTCCACTTGGCCAAACAATCCTTCTTCTCATCTCTTATATCTACGCTGTCCTCCAACCCTAAACGGCTCTGGTCCACCTTCAACACCCTCCTCTACCCACCTGAACCTCCCCCTCAGCTGCCTTCAGCGCTCAAGACCTGGCAGACTACTTCCTCAGTAAAACTCTAACTATCAGAAGCAACATCCCAACACAAGATAGTTATCTGCCACCTCCACTCCCACAGGTCCCCTCTGCCACCCTCTGCCGCTTCCTCCCAGCCACTGAGGAGGAAGTCAATTCCTTATTGTCCTCCTCACATCTCACCACGTGCCCGCTCGACCCCATTCCCTCACATCTAATTCCTCCCCTCTCCTCCTCCCTCACCCCTGCTCTCACACACATCTTCAATCGATCTCTCTCCACTGGCTCCTTTCCATCCGCCTTCAAACACGCGCTAGTTACCCCTTTACTAAAGAAACCATCCATAAACCCCAACTCTCCAACTACCGCCCTGTATCCCTGCTTCCCTTTACCTCTAAGCCCTTAGAAAAACTAGTCTTCAACCGCCTCTCCCTCTTCCTGTCCTCCAATTCCCTACTTGACCCCCTGCAATCTGGCTTCCGTCCCCTACACTCAACTGAAACTGCCCTCACCAAAGTCACCAACGACCTCCTAACTGCTAAAAAACACGGCCACTATTCTATTCTCATCCTGCTTGACCTCTCGGCTGCTTTTGACACTGTTGACCACCCCCTCCTTCTACAGACCCTCAACTCTCTGGGTCTCGGTGACACTGCACTTGCTTGGGTTGACTCCTATTTATCCAACAGGTCCTTCTGTGTGTCCTTTGCTGGTAACTCCTCCTCTTCATTGCCTCTATCTGTTGGTGTACCTCAAGGCTCTGTCCTTGGTCCTCTGCTCTTTTCCATCTACACCTCCTCCCTGGGCAAAATCATCAACAGCTTTGGCTTTAATTACCACCTCTACGCTGATGACACTCAGATCTAACTCTCTACCCCTGATCTCTCTCCCCCTGTCCTCTCAAAAGTCAGTGACTGTTTATCTGGCATCTCCTCCTGGATGGCCTCCCACCACCTAAAGATCAACATGTCAAAGACTGAACTCCTACTTATTCCTCCCTCCAATGCCTCCCCACCTCCTGACTTCTCTATCACGGTGGAGGGTATCACCATCTCCCCATCAAACCAAGTTCGCTGTCTTGGAGTTACACTTGACTCTGCTCTTTCCTTCATCCCGCACATCAAGTCTCTTTCCTCCTCCTGCCGATACCAACTGCATAATATTTCCAGAATTCGGCCATTTCTTACCGCTGTCACCACAAAACAACTCATACACGCCCTGGTAATCTCCCGACTCGACTATTGCAATAATCTCTTATCTGGCCTCCTTCTCTCCCGCCTCTCCCCCCTACAATCATCCTGAACGCCTCCGCCAGGCTGATTCACCTCACCCGCCGCGCTGTCTCTGCCGCTCCCCTCTGCGAGTCCCTTCACTGGCTCCCCATCCACTGCAGAATTAAGTTCAAAATCCTTATCCTTACCTACAAAACCCTCACTAACTCAGCTCCCCACTACCTGTCCTCACTAATCACCAAATACACCCCAGCCCGCTCCCTAAGGTCAAACAGGGACCTGCGCCTAGCTTCTCCCCGCATCACCTCTCCCCATGATAGACTGCAGGATTTCTCACGCGCAGCCCCCACTCTCTGGAACGCTCTCCCTCGTACTGTCAGACTTTCCCCTAACTTCTCTTCCTTCAAACGCTCCCCTAAAACGTTCCTATTTAGGGAAGCCTACCCCCCGACTCACTGACACAACCATCAATCACTCTCACCTTACAGTCCTCTCCTCCTGTTTCCAACCCTCCCAGATTGTGAGTTCCTACGGGAATAGGGCCCTCATCTCCTCCTGTACTGTTTGTCAAATGTTGTTCAATGTATTGTAACCCTGTCTATACTGTGTTTATTGTACAGCGCTGCGGAATATGCTGGCGCTTTATAAATAAAGAATAATAATAATAAAAGAAAGCGACATCTCTATAGAATTGACTCTGAACCCTAGAAACTCTAGTGACTGTGTAGGGGTGAGGATAGACTTGTAGTTTATCAGGAACCCCAGATTGGTTAACAGATTTAATGTCCAATCCTTGGGTAGAATAAGGGACGATTGATCTCCCGCTAGTATTAAGATATCGTCTAGATATATCACTAGATGCACCCTTTTGTCTGGTAAGAATGACACTACGGGTTTCATTATCTTTGTAAAGCACCTTGGGGCTGATGATAGACCGAATGGGAGGGACCTGAACCTCCACAGTGTGTTTTCCCAATAAAACTGAAGGAAGTCCCAGCTTAGAGGATCTACGGGTATCGTTAAATAAGCGTCTTTAGATCTATTTTGACCAACCAATCGTGTGGGGTTAATATTCCTCTGTGATAGAATGTCCTCCATCTTGAAATGGTTGTAAGTGACATATTCGTTTAAAGTTTATTACTGGACGGAAGTCTCCGCTTATGAATCTCTCTCGGGGAGGAATCACCTTCTCTATAGCTTTCTTCTTTAGAAGCTCCCTTACTTCTAGTGTTGTGGTGGTCGTGTCTTCCTGAGACATCACAATCGGCAGAGGAGGATGTGGCTGTCTGGGTTGAGAATCGAATTCTATCTTGAACCCCCTGACTGTTTGTAAAACCCAGGGATCTACTGTAATCATTTGCCACTGATGGGGAAAAAGGGATATCCTGCCTCCCACCTTTCCTGGGAAAGAAAGTCTGTGTGACACCATACTCACCAACCGGTCTTCTCCGTGAACCTCTGTTACCCCGATATCGCAGGTATCTTGTTCTTTGAGGGAAGAAGGTGGGATACTTTGGTCCCTCGTTAAGAGGACCTAAAGGAGCCTCGTGAGGTTGAGTAAGGATAGCGGCCGGGAAAACGGCCCCTGCTTCTCCTGGCCCTGTCAAAAACCCTATTCGGGAAAGTCCGACGTAAACTGGATTTTACTTTAGATACAGAAGAAAAAGACCCAGAATAATTATTAATTTCTTTATAGATTCCTTCTCCAAACAGGAATCCATCCGCCTCTGGGCCCGGCTCATTAGAAGCCAATGTGGTTAATTTTGGGTCTATTTTTAGGCGGATAAGCCCGTCTTCATTCCGTAGCCAAAGCTGAATTAATATTACTGAAGACTCAAAGAGGTCCGGTTTATCATTGGTCAGTAATGACCTTTCAATCGAAAGCATCAACCGGGTCAGACCTCTGTGTGATAGACACACCAGATGGAGATGAACAAGAATCTGATAATTCAGAGAAATAATCCGGGTTATAATCTGGATCTGAGCTCTCCTCAGACTCCGAGTCCTCCTCGGTGCTGTAACTATCTGTGGAGCTCAGAGTCCTCCTCGGTGCTGTAACTATCTGTCGAGCTCACAGAGTCCTCCTCGGTGCTGTAACTATCTATCTGTGGAGCTCACAGAGTCCTCCTCGGTGCTGTAACTATCTGTGGAGCTCACAGAGTCCTCCTCGGTGCTGTAACTATCTGTGGAGCTCACAGAGTCCTCCTCGGTGCTGTAACTATCTGTGGAGCTCACAGTCCTCCTCGGTGCTGTAACTATCTGTGGAGCTCACAGAGTCCTCCTCGGTGCTGTAACTATCTGTGGAGCTCACAGAGTCCTCCTCGGTGCTGTAACTATCTGTGGAGCTCACAGAGTCCTTTGCGCCTCTAGCCGCTTCCATTTGCGTTTATTAGCCACCTCAGAATGGCTTCTCTGTTTTGTCAGTGCTTTTCTGTGGGGATTTCCATGCTGTACAGGTCTTTGTACGTTTATTATTGGCATTGATTTTAGGAGATGCCCTTCTCCCTCCTTTTGAGGTCCCAGGAACCTCCTCATCCTGACTGGAATCCAGTGAAAGAAATTTATCAGACAGTGGTGACGCCTCGGGGGCTTTTTTATTAGCATGAGTATCCAAAACTCTCAGCATAGTCGTCTCCAAATTCATTGAAAAGGCAGATAAAGCTGCCATAAATGCCTCTGTGGGGTTAATGGAGGCTGCATTAGAAGCGCTGCCCTCCCTGCATGAAACTGAGGGGGTTAATGTCGCGTTTTGAGCCATTTAAATGGTAAAATATAACGTGCAGTGATAATAGACTTGCTGTTGCGGGAGCGCTGAGACTGTCTGAGGTAAACGGATAACGGCGCGTGCGCGATCACTGCCTCAGAAAAAACAATGGCGTGAAAGCCGCAACTCCCGAAGGGCGGGCCTGAATGGGAGACACAGCGAACAGCTGAACCACCACTGCAAAGACTGACCTGGCTCCCAGTGAATCACCAATGCGAACAGACCATAATAAAATGGAATTAAAATAAAAATAACAGCAATATAAATATACAGTTGCAAGAAAAAGTATGTGAACCCTTTGGGATTACGTGGAGTTTTGCATGAATTGGTCATAAAATGTCTCTGATCTTCATCTAAGTCACAACAATTTGAAAAACACAGTCTGCTTAAAATAATACAACACAAACCTATGTTTTCATGTGTTTATTGAACAGAACATGTAAACATTCACAGTGCAGGGTGGGAAAAGTATGTGAACCCCTAGCCTAATTACTTATCCAAGAGTTAATTGGAGCCAGGAGTGAGCCAACCTTGAGTCCCATCAGTGTGATATTATTGGATGTGTTGCTGAAAGCTGTCCTGCCCTTTAAAAACACACACCAGTTTGGGGTTTACTGGTTTCAAGAAGCACTGCTTGATGTGAACCATGCCTCGCAGAAAAGAGCTCTCAGAAGACCTACGATCAAGAATTGTTGGCTTGCATGAAGCTGGAAAGGGTTACAAAAGTATCTCCAAAAGCCTTGATGTTCATGTGTCCACGGTAAGACAGACTGTCTACAAATGGAGAAAGTTCAGCACTGTTGCTACTCTCTTTAGGCGTGATTGTCCTGTAAAGATGACTGCAAGAGCACAGCGCAGAATGCTTAATGAGGTAAAGAAGAATCCTAGAGTGTCAGCTAAAGACTTACAGAAATCTCTGGCACATGCTAACATTTTTGTTGACACATCTACAATAAGGAAAACATTAAACAAGAATGGAGGACACCACGGAGGAAGCCATTGCTGTCCAAAAAGAATATTGCAGCACGTTTGAAGTTTGCAAAAGAGCACCTGGATGTTCCACAGCACTACTGGCAAAATATTCTGTGGACAGATGAAACCAAAATTGAGTTGTTTGGAAAAAACACACAACAGTAGGTGTGGAGAAAACAAGGCACAGCACACCAACATCAAAACCTCATCCCCCACTGTAAAACATGGCGGAGGGAGCATCATGGTTTGGGGCTGCTTTGCTGCCTCAGGGCCTGGACGGATTGTTGTCACTGATGGAAAAATGAATTCCAGAGTTTATCAAGACATTTTGCAGGAAAACGTAAGACCATCTGTCCGCCAACTGAAGCTCCGCAGAGGATGGGTGATGCAACAGGACAATGACCCAAAGCATAAAAGTAATTCAACAAAAGAATAGCTTCAACAAAACAAAATACACCTTCTGGAGTGGCCCAGTCAGCGTCCTGACCTCAACCCGATTGAAATGCTGTGGCATGACCTTAAGAGAGCGATTCACACCAGACATCCCAAGAATATTGCTACACTGAAACAGTTTTGTGAAGAGGAGTGGTCCAAAATTACTCCAGATCATTGTGCAGGTCTGATCTGTAACTACAGGAAACGTTTGGTTGAGGTTATTGCTGCCAAAGGAGGGTCAACCAGTTATTAAGTCCAAAGGTTCACATACTTTTTCCACCCTGCACTGTGAATGTTTACATGTTCTGTTCAATAAAAACATGAAAACATATAATGTTTGTGTTGTATTATTTTAAGCAGACTGTGTTTCTCAAATTGTTGTGACTTAGATGAAGATCAGAGCACATTTTATGACCAATTCATGCAAAACTCCACCTAATCCCAAAGGGTTCACATACTTTTTCTTGCAACTGTATATCCCAGTTACAGCACCCTGGAAGAGTGAAACAACCCTTAACAAAATGCAATAACTGGACAGAAAAAATATGTCCTTTAACTCCTATAACCAACACTGTGTGTGTGTGTGTGTGTGTGTATATATATATATATATATATATATCTTATACGGATTTTAACAATGCAGTTTTCTGTGAATACTTACCTCTGTCGGCGAGCAGCAAAGAAAAGAGGAGTGGCCAACGGTTACCTCAGGATTTATACACCTGGCTGATCGCTGATTGGTTGGAGGAGTATAAAGGACAATACTGTTGGACATGTCTTAGTTGATTGTTAAAGGATTTTGAAAGAAAAAAACCGCTCTTTGGTTTGTCTGTATTTTGTCGTTGTTCTTTGCTGCTATCGGCTTAAGGAAAGAATAGCATAATATTCGCCTCCGCGTCTTGTGGGATAATTAGAAATATGCCCACCGATGGTTTGGGTCACTGGCCAGCAGGACCCAGGTTGAGCCTGTGTGTAGTTCCAGGGTGACGGCCCCCTTTTTTTTTGGGGGGGGGGGCAGCTTGATCGTGTGTGCCCTGATGGTGGGTGTAATTGGTAAGGACAAGGCTTAACCCTCTCATCAGCACACACACAGTTGGGTCTATGGCCATTCAGCTTAATTCACAAGGTGCCCGGATAGCTGAGAGTCACTGTGTAATGAGAACTTCCATGGTCTGGACGGTGACCTTTGTAATGGGATGTTCCCCTTTCTCCCAGCAGGAGCACTGGTTTGAGAAGGCCTTGCAAGAGAAGAAGGGATTTATCATCAAACAAATGAAGGAGGATGGAGCTTGTCTCTTTCGAGCTGTTGGTAGGTGTCTGCGTGTGTGTCTCTGTGTGCGTCTTCTATCCCTATAATACATCCTGATGCCATACATGAAGAATGAGGTCACATGTTACCCCGGCATATTATTTGGTACCTCTACCTGACATATGCCAGTCTTACACTGCCCGCGGTGTGTATGATCCCTCATCAGGGATGGGCAAATCCTATCGCCCGACTCCCGGGACCGGTAGTTTTGGGAGCCGGGCAGGCGGTTTCTTACCACCATGTAGCCCTGCTTTGTGCAAGAAGAGCAGGGTCCGAGCAGATACCGGAGTCCTGGCTGTTCAGCACGTGCATGCCGGTATCCTGTAGGACCCAGCACTGTGTTGTCGTGCGTGGAACATCCTGGGGATTCCCTCCCCAAAGCAGAGGACGCTCCACGCCCGTCCTGGTCTGTCCCTGCTCGCTGCCGATCTGGCTCCGAGCAGGGATGTCAGCCTAGCCCACTCTGTGGGACTGCTCCCCAGGCCGCAGGCGTCACCGCGCAAGCGCGATGACATCACTAAACGGGGATTCCCCTCCTGACTGGCAGGGGAATCCCACAGGAGATGCTCGAGTCCTTTTGGAACCTCTCTCTGGTTCCATATGTCCTTCAAGGACAATTGAGATATTGCTGGAAAGGCCAGACTCTTTCCTTTCCAATGATCTACTACATGACCAAATAGTATGGAAATATTAAAAAATAAAATATATATAAATTTTATCTAAATTCAGCATCCCCTTTTTAACAAAGCCGCTGCACTAAATTTATAGAATTTTAAAAGACTGTGTAGATATTAAAGTTTATTTTTATAATATGAATAACATTAAAATATAATTTTAATTAAATTTTGAATAATTTGCTTTCATTTAACTTAAACAATTATGCGGTTTATTTGAATTATATCAGTTTTATTGCCGCAGAGCTCTGATACGCTCATACACACTGCACATTACTGAGTTGTATTGCTGTGGAGCTCTGTGATTGATCGTATCAGTTAGTTACAAGCATTTGTAAGGCGCCAACAGATTCCTTAGCGCTGAACAAGGAGAGAAAGAATAACAAATATACATACACGTTACACACATGGAAAAGTAGGAGGGAAGGACACTGCTCGAGAGCTTACACTCTAAGAGTATCGTATCACAGAGCTCCTTGGCAATAAAACTCACAATAATGTGCAGTGTGTATAAATGTGAGTTTTATTGCTGTGGAGCTCTGTGATACACTCATATACACCGCACATTACTGGAAGATTTATTGCTGTGGAGCTGTGTGATACACTCATATACACCGCACATTACTGGAAGATTTATTGCTGTGGAGTAGGGCTGTGCAATATTGACAAAATAATCATATTGCGATTTCTTGAATGAATATTGCGATTGCGATTTTATTTGCGATTTAGCCAATTGTTTTTGCTTTTTCAAACATGCTACATGCATTCTAAATGTATTCAGTATTCAGCACATGGATGTACTGCCCCAGCACATGGATGTACTGCCCCAGCACATGGATGTACTGCCCCAGCACATGGATGTACTGCCCCAGCACATGGATGTACTGCCCCAGCTCATGGATGTACTGCCCCAGCTCACCTCTGTGTGCCACGTGTTCGGCTCCCTGTTAACTTCCGGCGGCATGGAGCTTGGGCGCTCGCCTGGGGGAACCATGTGACGAGCCGCGAGAACGCGGCTCGTCACGTGGTTCCCCCTGCGAGCGCCCAAAGCACCATGCCGCCGCTGGAAGTTAACAGGGAGCAGAAAATTGCAGCCTTATGCGATTTAGAAATTGCAGAGTCAGAAATCGCGATTCGATTGCGATTGCAATTAATTGCACAGCCCTACTGTGGAGCTGTGATACACTCATTCACACCGTACGTTACTGTGATCAGTATGATGTGAGAAAACTGCAATGCAAGAAGTGTTCTATTTAAACTAAATTCCTGTGTTCGTTGATCTCATTTGTTGCTTCTCTGTGGTTAAGAATAAAGACCTAATGCTATTTTTGTTGAAATTATATTTAAGTAGATTTCTTTTTTTTAAATTCCACACCCGGGTCATGCTGGTAACATTTGGGAAGTACTGTTAAATCTGTGATTTGTGTCAGGGAGGGGTCGGGTTATATCTGTGTGATTTTGTGTCGGAGGGGTTGGGTTACATATGTGATTTGTGTCGGGGAGGGGTCGGGTTATATCTGATTTGTCAATACAACAGAATGGTAAGCGCCCAAAATGTGTGATTGCCCAATACCCAGCTAGACCAGAAAGTAGTGGTTTCTCCCAAACCAAGAACAAACACTTAAGTATGGTACCTATCTGGTCAGCGCGAAAGATGGAACGCAAGGGATATTTGGGCGAATCAGATCTAGAGCCCCAACACTGGCTCTGAGCGGGTAATCGCCTTTGGGTTGTTTTTCTGGAGATGTTCTCAGGTAACCCGCTCCTTTTGTCTGCAATTCTTCACAGCTCTCTCGATGAGGGAAATGTAAAGTAAAGCAGAAACAATCTCCTGTGTGTATCGGGATTGCAACAGTCGAAAGAAAAACTCCTAGCGGAGTGACAACTCACATTTGCTGGAGCTTATTCAAGCTCAGGATATGCGCCTATGGATTTTGTGTGGTCAAATCCAAGAAAAACCATTAGATGCTGGAATTCGTTCTTTAAAATATTTATTAAAATTAACAATAGTTTAAAATAAAGTAAATAACCGTCCAGGACGCGTTTCGCCGCTAATCACGGCTTCTTCAGCTGGTATCATCTGGTTAGAACCTCCAAGCATCATATTATAGTCACATAAATCAAAGGTGTAAATGGTCCCACATGTCATCAATTTGCGAGTGGCGTGCGCTCCATGCCTCTCTTTGGAACCTCTCCACATTCGGCCGGTACGGCGCCATTTTGCGCAGGCGCAATGCGCAACTTCTGCGTTTCACAGTGCGTTTCAGTGGTACCGCCGATCTCTATTTCGTTCCTAAACATTTGCTCCCAAACGTTATATGGGGAAAACAATGGGATACAGTTAATATATATATCGGTACACTGTACCCTATCTCAATTGAGAGAGACAAACTTCCCAAATGAAGATGTATCCTTACATATTTATTTGTTAAAAAAACAAATGAATAAAAGAAAAATCTTGAGCACAAAAAAATTTTGGTTCCAAAAATAAAAAATGTGTATGAATTCTACGAATACAGCGCCATTATACACAGGCGCCATGTGCAAAATACACATTTCTCAATATGCTCCAGCGGCTAAACCGGTACCCATACCGTTCATGAGATCTACTCCTCAGATGTATGGGAGGGAACATTAGGCTGCAATTAATGTATGTATCGGTACATCAAACTTATTCTCCAATGAGAGAACCATATTCTAGATGTGTTTGTATCTTATTAATAAAACAATAAAGACCAATATAGTGGGGGAAAAAACCCTATCATGATAACCAACTAAATTAGAAGATTGTAAACTCAAAGGTCATTTGGTACAGTAGGAATAAATGCATAATGACTACTACTTCATTATATAGAATATTGAATGTGTGATAAATTGTGTGTTTAATATAATTATTAAATATTTAATATATTTTTTTTATTTGTGTTTTACAATATACCCTCAATTATGAGGTTGTGTTTATTAATTAAATATAAAGTGATAAATATAACATCAAAAGTGGTAATTATAACAAATTTTAAATGTGTATCTAACTTAAACAAAATTGGTTGTGGAGTGAATTTATAAGACATGGCATATGTCTCGTGATAATGATCTGTTTGATATAAAACGGACCTGTGGTAATATGTGTAATGAAGTCTTAAAAATATTACATCCCTTTTTAATGATATATTATTCCCTCTCCTTTTATTATTTTATTTTTATTATCCTATTAATACCTTTATAATAGGGTGTTATGAAAGTGTGGAAAAAAAAAAAAAAAAAAAAATATATGAAATATAAGTACAACACTTGAGAAGTTGGCCCGCTCATTTGAGTTTACAGGAAATGGGTGACTTCGAAGTCATCATTTAATCCACCCGGTGACAAAGTGCCCATTTTAAATATGGTACGCATTTCCTCTTGACCCAACCTTTTAATGAAATCTTCACCTGCATCTATTCGTTTGATTTGTTTAAGTTAAGGTATTAATAGGATAATAAAAATAAAATAATAAAAGGAGAGGGAATAATATATCATTAAAAAGGGATGTAATATTTTTAAGACTTCATTACACATATTACCACAGGTCCGTTTTATATCAAACAGATCATTATCACGAGACATATGCCATGTCTTATAAATTCACTCCACAACCAATTTTTGTTTAAGTTAGATACACATTTAAAATTTGTTATAATTACCACTTTTGATGTTATATTTATCACTTTATATTTAATTAATAAACACAACCTCATAATTGAGGGTATATTGTAAAACACACCAAATAAATAAATAAAAAATAAAAAATATATTAAATATTTAATAATTATATTAAACACACAATTCATCACACATTCAATATTCTATATAATGAAGTAGTAGTCATTATGCATTTATTCCTACTGTACCAAATGACCTTTGAGTTTACAATCTTCTAATTTAGTTGGTTATCATGATAGGGTTTTTTCCCCCACTATATTGGTCTTTATTGTTTTATTAATAAGATACAAACACATCTAGAATATGGTTCTCTCATTGGAGAATAAGTTTGATGTACCGATACATACATTAATTGCAGCCTAATGTTCCCTCCCATACATCTGAGGAGTAGATCTCATGAACGGTATGGGTACCGGTTTAGCCGCTGGAGCATATTGAGAAATGTGTATTTTGCACATGGCGCCTGTGTATAATGGCGCTGTATTCGTAGAATTCATACACATTTTTTATTTTTGGAACCAAAATTTTTTTGTGCTCAAGATTTTTCTTTTATTCATTTGTTTTTTTAACAAATAAATATGTAAGGATACATCTTCATTTGGGAAGTTTGTCTCTCTCAATTGAGATCGGGTTATATATATATATATATATATTATCCCATTGTTTTCCCCATATAACGTTTGGGAGCAAATGTTTAAACGAAATAGAGATCGGCGGTACCACTGAAGCGCACTGTGAAACGCAGAAGTTGCGCATTGCGCCTGCGCAAAATGGCGCCGTACCGGCCGAATGTGGAGAGGTTCCAAAGAGAGGCATGGAGCGCAAGCCACTCGCAAATTGATGACATGTGGGACCATTTAAACCTTTGATTTATGTGACTATAATATGATGTTTGGAGGTTCTAACCAGATGATACCAGCTGAAGAAGCCGTGATTAGCGGCGAAACGCGTCCTGGACGGTTATTTACTTTATTTTAAACTATTGTTAATTTTAATAAATATTTTAAAGAACGAATTCCAGCATCTAATGGTTTTTCTTGGATTTGACCACACAAAATCCATAGGCGCATATCCTGAGCTTGAATAAGCTCCAGCAAATGTGAGTTGTCACTCCGCTAGGAGTTTTTCTTTCGACTGTTGCAATCCCGATACACACAGAGATTGTTTCTGCTTTACTTTACATTTCCCTCATCGAGAGAGCTGTGAAGAATTGCAGACAAAAGGAGCGGGTTACCTGAGAACATCTCCAGAAAAACAACCCAAAGGCGATTACCCGCTCAGAGCCAGTGTTGGGGCTCTAGATCTGATTCGCCCAAATATCCCTTGCGTTCCATCTTTCGTGCTGACCAGATACGTACCATATATCTATCTGTGATTTTGTGTCGGAGGGGTCGGGTTATATCTGATTTGTGTCGGGTAATATCTGTGTGATTTGTGTCGGAGGGGTCGGGTTATATCTGTGTGATTTGTGTCGGGGAGGGGTCGGGCTATATCTGTGTGATTTGTGTCAGGGAGGGGTCGGGTTATATCCGTGTGATTTGTGTCAGGGAGGGGTTGGGTTATATCCGTGTGATTTGTGTCAGGGAGGGGTCGGGTTATATCCGTGTGATTTGTGTCAGGGAGGGGTTGGGTTATATCTGTGATTTGTGTCAGGGAGGGGTCGGGTTATATCTGATTAGTGTCAGGGAGGGGTCAGGTTATATCTGTGTGATTTGTGTCGGAGGGGTCGGGTTATTTCTGATTTGTGTCGGAGGGGTTGGGTTATATCTGATTTGTGTCAGGGAGGGGGTCGGGTTATATCTGAGATTTGTGTCAGGGAGGGGTCGGGTTATATCTGATTTGTGTCAGGGAGGGGGTCGGGTTATATCTGATTTGTGTCAGGGAGGGGGCGGGTTATATCTGATTTGTGTCAGGGAGGGGTCGGGTTATATCTGTGATTTGTGTCAGGGAGGGGTCGGGTTATATCTGATTTGTGTCGGGGAGGGGGTCGGGTTATATCTGATTTGTGTCGGGGAGGGGGTCGGGTTATATCTGATTTGTGTCGGGGAGGGGGTCGGGTTATATCTGATTTGTGTCGGAGGGGTCGGGTTAGATCTGTGATTTGTGTCGGAGGGGGCGGGTTATAGGTTTTATTACTTTTTTTGTTCTGTATATATATGTGTTCCCTGGTTGTCTGGTGAATATGTCCGGGTTCAAGGTGGTGGTCACAGCGCTGTCAGTATATAGCTGTGTATCTTTTTGTCGTGTATCCTTTGCAGCTGACCAGGTGTACGGTGACCAGGACATGCACGAGGTGGTACGGAAGCACTGTATGGATTATCTGGTGAGTGACGCTGTCTCTGTGCCCGGGTTGATGGTATTTGTGGTGGTTTCCAGTAGATTCATTGTTCTTTGTTTCTGCCGAACAGATGAAGAACGCAGATTACTTCTCAAATTACGTGACGGAAGACTTTACAACATATATCAACCGCAAGAGGAAAAACAACTGTCACGGCAACCACATCGAGATGCAAGCCATGGCAGAGATGTATAACCGGCCGGTGGAGGTTTATCAGAACGGAACAGGTACCTCATCCGTTAAACACGGTCACTCACCCCAGTGCTGAAGGTTTATTGATGTGGACATGTGAGTGTAAGGCCAGGCAGAAGACTTGCTGAGGTGGATTTGTCGGAGCAGGCCCTCCACCTCAACGCATGGTCACACCAAGGATAGAGGAAGATGGAGCCGCGGCGTGTAATTGGGCACACAGTACCTGTTGTGATTGATTTGTGTTTTTTGTAGAACCAATCAACACGTTTCATGGTATCCAGCAGAATGAAGACGAGCCAATCAGAGTGAGCTACCACCGGAATATCCACTACAACTCCGTGGTGAACCCCAACAAGGCCACCATTGGAGTTGGCTTAGGGCTGCCCTCTTTCAAACCGGGGGTGAGTGGACCCTGACCCCCCCCCCCCCAGACAATAGTGAATGCAGACGCTTGTGCTGTAGGCGTTATTCAGATGAATCATTCCACTGTGCGTGTGAGTTGAGGCAGGGCGCTATTAGCACGCGTGTGATATTGCAGGGAGGGCTTGTGTCCAGCGCTGACATGTATGTTTGACATATCCCAGGTCACATGTGTGCCCTGAATCGACATGTGGAGCAAAAACTCGCATTTTCACTGAGTGTGGCACTCTGTGCTGATCCGGTTATTACATGGATCTCCTCCATTAGAGACGTGTCCTCGTATTGTCATAGATAAGACACATCACATTGTCCTCTCTGGAATGTGTGCTTCATATCATGCTCGGCACACTAGTCACACTTCTGGGTTTTGTATCTCATGCTGTTCATGCCAGCTGCTCTGGGTGTTGCATGTCGTGCTGGTGACGCCGACTCCTCTGAGGATTCGTGTGGTGCTGGTCACGCCCACTCTTCTGAGGGATCGTGTGGTGCTGGTCATAACGACTCCTCTGAGGGATCGTGTGGTGCTGGTCATGACGACTCCTCTGAGGGATCGTGTGGTGCTGGTCATGACGACTCCTCTGAGGGATCGTGTGGTGCTGGTGACGCCGACTCCTCTGAGGGATCGTGTGGTGCTGGTCATGACGACTTCTCTGAGGGATCGTGTGGTGCTGGTCATGACGACTTCTCTGAGGGATCGTGTGGTGCTGGTTATGACGACTCCTCTGAGGGATCGTGTGGTGCTGGTCATGACGACTCCTCTGAGGGATCGTGTGGTGCTGGTCATGACGACTCCTCTGAGGGATCGTGTGGTGCTGGTCATGACGACTCCTCTGAGGGATCGTGTGGTGCTGGTCATGACGACTCCTCTGAGGGATCGTGTGGTGCTGGTCATGACGACTCCTCTGAGGGATCGTGTGGTGCTGGTCATGACGACTCCTCTGAGGGATCGTGTGGTGCTGGTCATGACGACTCCTCTGAGGGATCGTGTGGTGCTGGTCATGACGACTCCTCTGAGGGATCGTGTGGTGCTGGTCATGACGACTCCTCTGAGGGATCGTGTGGTGCTGGTCATGACGACTCCTCTGAGGGATCGTGTGGTGCTGGTCATGACGACTCCTCTGAGGGATCGTGTGGTGCTGGTCATGACGACTCCTCTGAGGGATCGTGTGGTGCTGGTCATGACGACTCTCTGAGGGATCGTGTGGTGCTGGTCATGACGACTCCTCTGAGGGATCGTGTGGTGCTGGTCATGACGACTCCTCTGAGGGATCGTGTGGTGCTGGTCATGACGACTCCTCTGAGGGATCGTGTGGTGCTGGTCATGACGACTCCTCTGAGGGATCGTGTGGTGCTGGTCACGCCGACTCCTCTGGGTGTTACTGGTTCATTTCTAGCTTGTAGTGTGTTGTCCATCAGTCTGTTGGTTGGGCTGGGCTGTGTCCCCTGTGAATTCTTCCAGTGCTTGGTTGATTATTGTACGTTGTGGAGCGCTTTATTCCCCTTGGCTGTATCGAGATGCCGTGATTGCATAAGCACTGCCTGGACTGCATGTTTTATCAGCATTTTTCAACGCGCTTTATATTTTTATTTGCTTTTTTTTGTAGTCTTTGTGTTAATCCTGTCGCACTTCGTTACTGTGATACACTCACACACACTCACACACCCTCACACACACTCACACACCCTCACACACACACACTCTTTCAGCTGAATTGGATTCAATTTATGATGTAGCTAATGTGTCAGTATTTTTGATGAAGGCTCAGGGGAGAGACGAAACGTTGGCTCTCACATATAAACATTACATTAAAACAAAGCAAAGCCTGTCGGAGTGTCCTTTGGCATCTGCTGTTTTTTTTTGTTTGTTTTTACTTCGCCACCTGGATGTTTGATATAAATTGCAATTACATGAATGGATGGAAAGTCTGTTCCCTGTCTGTATATGAAAGCACATACACACGACTCCACAAACTGCTGGCCCCCCCCATTATAAACACATTTGTTAAGGTGTGTGTGATATTATGGGGAGGAGGTGTGACGGGCGCTGGTACGCAGGGATGTGTGTGATATTATGGGGAGGAGGTGTGACGGGCGCTTGTATGCTGGGATGTGTGTGATATTATGGGGAGGAGGTGTGACGGGCGCTGGTACGCGGGGATGTGTGTGATATATTATGGGGAGGAGGTGTGACGGGCGCTGGTACGCGGGGATGTTTGTGATGGGCGCTGGTACGCGGGGATGTGTGTGATGGGCGCTGGTACGCGGGGATGTGTGTGATGGGCGCTGGTACGCGGGGATGTGTGATGGGCGCTGGTACGCGGGGATGTGTGATGGGGAGGAGGTGTGACGGGCGCTGGTACGCGGGGAGGTGTGTGATATGGGGAGGAGGTGTGACGGGCTCTGGTACGCGGGGATGTGTGTGATATTATGGGGAGGAGGTGTGATGGGCGCTGGTACGCGGGGATGTGTGTGATGGGGAGGAGGTGTGACGGGCGCTGGTACACGGGGATGTGTGTGATATTATGGGGAGGAGGTGTGACGGGCGCTGGTACGCGGGGATGTGTGTGATATTATGGGGAGGAGGTGTGACGGGCGTTGGTACGCGGGGATGTGTGTGATATTATGGGGAGGAGGTGTGACGGGCGCTGGTACGCGGGGATGTGTGTGATGGGGAGGAGGTGTGACGGGCGCTGGTACGCGGGGATGTGTGTGATGGGGAGGAGGTGTGACGGACGCTGGTACGCGGGGATGTGTGTGATATTATGGGGAGGAGGTGTGACGGGCGCTGGTACGCGGGGGTGTGTGTGATATTATGGGGAGGAGGTGTGACGGGCGCTTGTATGCGGGGATGTGTGTGATATGAGGAGGAGGTATGACGGGCACTGGTATACGGGGATGTGTGTGATATTATGGGGAGGAGGTGTGACGGGCGCTGGTACGCGGGGATGTGTGTGATATGGGGTGGTGTGACGGGCGCTGGTACGCGGGATGTCTGTTATTATGGGGAGGAGGTGTGACGGGCGCTGGTACGCGGGGATGTGTGTGATATTATGGGGAGGAGGTGTGACGGGCACTTGTATGCGGGGATGTGTGTGATATTATGGGGAGGAGGTGTGACGGGCGCTGGTACACGGATTTGTGTGATATATGGGGAGGAGGTGTGACGGGCGCTTGTATGCGGGGATGTGTGTGATATTATGGGGAGGAGGTGTGGTGCGTCGTGGGCGCTTGTATGCGGGGATGTGTGTGATATTATGGGGAGGAGGTGTGACGGGCGCTGGTACGCGGGGATGTCTGTGATATTATGGGGAGGAGGTGTGACGGGCGTTGGTACGCGGGGATGTGTGTGATATTATGGGGAGGAGGTGTGACGGGCGCTGGTACACGGATTTGTGTGATATTATGGGGAGGAGGTGTGACGGGCGCTTGTATGCGGGGATGTGTGTGATATTATGGGGAGGAGGTGTGACGGGCGCTGGTACGCGGGGATGTGTGTGATATTATGGGGAGGAGGTGTGACGGGCGTTGGTACGCGGGGATGTGTGTGATATTATGGGGAGGAGGTGTGACGGGCGCTGGTACGCGGGGATGTGTGTGATGGGGAGGAGGTGTGACGGGCGCTGGTACGCGGGGATGTGTGTGATATTATGGGGAGGAGGTGTGACGGGCGCTGGTACGCGGGGGTGTGTGTGATATTATGGGAAGGAGGTGTGACGGGCGCTGGTACGCGGGGGTGTGTGTGATATTATGGGGAGGAGGTGTGACGGGCGCTTGTATGTGGGGATGTGTGTGATATGAGGAGGAGGTATGACGGGGATGTGTGTGATATTATGGGGAGGAGGTGTGACGGGCGCTGGTACGCGGGGATGTGTGTGATATGGGGTGGTGTGACGGGCGCTGGTACGCGGGGATGTCTGTGATATTATGGGGAGGAGGTGTGACGGGCACTTGTATGCGGGGATGTGTGTGATATTATGGGGAGGAGGTGTGACGGGCGCTGGTACGCAGGGATGTCTGTGATATTATGGGGAGGAGGTGTGACGGGCGCTGGTACGCGGGGATGTGTGTGATATTATGGGGAGGAGGTGTGACGGGCGCTGGTACGCGGGGATGTGTGTGATATGGGGTGGTGTGACGGGCGCTGGTACGCGGGGATGTGTGTGATATTATGGGGAGGAGGTGTGACGGGCGCTTGTATGCGGGGATGTGTGTGATATGGGGAGGAGGTGTGACGGGCGCTGGTACGCGGGGATGTCTGTGATATTATGGGGAGGAGGTGTGACGGGCGCTGGTACGCGGGGATGTGTGTGATATTATGGGGAGGAGGTGTGACGGGCGCTGGTACGCGGGGATGTGTGTGATATGGGGTGGTGTGACGGGCACTGGTAAGCGGGGATGTGTGTGATGGGCGCTGGTACGCGGGGATGTGTGTGATATTATGGGGAGGAGGTGTGACGGGCGCTGGTACGCGGGGATGTCTGTGATATTATGGGGAGGAGGTGTGACGGGCGCTGGTACGCGGGGATGTCTGTGATATTATGGGGAGGAGGTGTGACGGGCGCTGGTACGCATGGATTCTGGCGCACCTTGTGGCCCACGTTGTGGTTTGCAGATGGGCTGCAGGAAACGGTTTTCACAGTTATGGTGTGGTTTTGTCCGCAGTATGCAGATCAGTCCCTGATGAAGAATGCGATCAGGACATCTGAGGAATCCTGGATTGAGCAGCAGATGCTGGAGGACAAGAAGAGGGCCACGGACTGGGAGGCCACGAATGAAGCAATTGAGGAACAAGTGGCACGGGAGTCTTATCTGCAGTGGTTGCGGGACCAAGAGAAGCAAGCCAGACAGGTGACACTGAGCACCACCTGTGGGTGTTAATTATAGAATTTAGCCAAGTTATGACGGTAAGTTAAAGGACTCGGAGGCGAGTATTGCAGTCTCTCCTCTTGCTTTAGTGACGGCAGCAAGCAAAAATTTTGAAAATATCAACAGAAAATATTTTAATGCTAACATGGTATCGTCTATCCCCCCCCCCTCCCCAGTCAGACAGTCCAGCGTCCTGCCAGTCCATAAATAGATCTGTGGTCCCTATTACAAGGGAGTGAAGCGCCCACCAGGAAATATACACAATATGCTCGCTAAACGCCGTTAACGGAGGTTCCTCTAAAAACCTGTGACTGGACACATAAGATCGAAACAGGCGTAGCACCAATGAAAAATCAATGGTGAGCACATTATGCACAATACATGTCCTTGAATTTCTTTTTTCCTTCCTTCTCTTTTCATCATCTGGAGGGGTGTATATCACTGCCGAAGAGAGGAGACCAAATTTTGCGCAGTTTATTGTAGTAGGAATAAAACAAATACCAAGGAATGGTATCCAACTCACATTATGGTGAGCCTCGCCTGGCTCTACGATATACAGCCTTATGGGTCTTCAATAAAGATCTTCAGGTGCCCATCAACCTCTTATGAAGCTTCCGGAGATCTCAATAGGGTTCACCTATGGTGATATTAAGCACATACCAGGGGTATCCCTAGTGCAATATTACAAATCCACAAATTTCTGACTCACGTGGTTCTGAGCCCCAATGGGCTCTATTAGATAAAGCACAGGGAATAATAAGGGATCCCCCAAACCTTCTTGGACTGGAATCTTCAAATGAAAAGCCGGCAAACAGCAGATAATCAACTTAAAAAAATGTATTAATATGGGGGCGTGGCCGGCTACCAACGGAGGTGGATGTGTTTTGATGGAGCTCCACATGTCTGCACCATTGAGGACCTTTTAGATGACTGCAAACAGGGACTTTTTTCTTTAAAGGTACCGGGTGGCTGGCCACCGGAGTAGTGCAATCCGGAGGCCGCTCAGGACCCCCCTCCGGACCAGAGACACCCGTTTCGTGCCTTCAGTGCCTGCGGAGCAAGTTCTGCCGGCGGCCATCTTGGGGCCTAGGCTTCGGTGCCTGCGCGTTCGGGCCCTTCTTCGGCCTCCTTCACTGGGATCCAGGTCGCGGCGAGCCAAGGGGATGGAGGGCCCCCATCCTACAGCTGCTGCGGTTGGACCTGCGACGGAGTTGCCAGGAGTGGATGTGGACCAGCGGCGGCTGGACTGCCCCGCCCCCACCAGGACCTTGGGAGTGGTGTTGGAGGGCCTGGAGGCCTGCCTGGCGCTGATGCCTGGGGACGACGAGAGCCCGATGACACGTGGCGTAGGCTCATGGAGCACTGGGGACGGAACGGAAGATAGCAGTGGAGGACGCAGCGCTGTCGGTGGATGAACCCTCGACTGGTGCTGAGGAGGATGTCTTAGGGTCTGAGGCGGTGTTCCCACAACGAGGAGGTGACAAGGAGCTGACTGGGGTTGAAGACCGAGGAGCAGTAGATGATCCTGTGCAACTTGCTGTCGCTCCCCCTGCGCCGTTTATGTGGGGACCGTGGTGGATTATTGGGAGGATGGGTGCCGGTGAGCTGCGTATACCCAAGATGGAGATGGCCCAACGAATGTCCTTCTGCTGTGTTCCCCAAGAGCTGCCTCAATGCGAGGGAGCTGCGCGGGTAGTCCTCCCGCTGGGCACAGGTTGAGGGGGTCAGTTTTGGTTCCCTTTACTTTGCCGACCGGAGTGCTCTATGATGACCCCCACATGCAGACTCCTTTGTTCTTGAACTCGCTCTCTGTGACTCTCTGACGATGCCCTAGTTTTACAGATGACTTTTTATTTTTATTTTTTTCTCTATTTCTAATCTGTTAATGCGGTCCCCCCCCCCCTCCTACCGGTCTGATGTGACTTTGATGACTTTTTATTTTTGTTTCTTTCTATTTGACACTCTCTGAGGATACTGGCTATTATTCCCGTCATGAGAACTCTTTTTGGTTTTTTTCGCAATGGCTTGCTTCCACGTCTGAGGGGACTAGTGTGTGTCTTTTTTCTGTGTGTGTGTTTGGCACTCTCCGTGTGGTACTGAAGTGCGCCACTATGGCTCTGCTTGTCGTACTTGGCCCTCGGACCTCCGGGCCTCGTGACGTTGTCCCTCCATGGCCTCCTTCGGGAGTGGGCCAGGAGTGTCACGGTTATGGCCTGTGCCTTTCCCCCACACCCCTCCCCCTTTTTTATTATTATGTTTTTCGCCATTTTATTCTTATTTTATTTTTATTTTTACACACATGCAGAGTTTTCTTATTCTGAGACCCCCCAATTGGGGACATTATATTGTTATCCTTTGATGACTCTTCTGTTATTAGATGGTACCCAGACGACGTTCTCTGGCCCTGTGTGGTTAGAATTGCCTGTCATGTTTCATTGTTTGGCCTTGTGAGACAACTTATTATTTTATATTATGATGTAATGCTGACTTATTTCAAAATAAAACTTTTGAATAAAAAAAAAAGTATTAATATAATGACATAGCTACCAGGACGCGTTTCGTCAGATGACTTCCTCAGCTGGCAATCTATCTAGGTTCTATCCATAAATAGATCTGTGGTCCCACCTTTTCTTCCTCTTGCTGACAACGGGTCACCAGGCGCAGAAAACCATTAAGACAACGACCCAGCCGGATCTCAGAAGAGCAGGAACTGCCACAGGAAAGGACCATTACCGTCTCATCGAGCTGAAATAGAAGAGAAAGGTGAGAAACCTGCTCGAGATCCAAAATGCGCAGCCAACCCTGGAGTCCGTCCCAGGAGATCTGTGTACTCCCCTCGAGTCCTTTATTAAAATTCTAACTTGCTGTTATATCTTGGCTAAATTCTATAATTGTAATACACCGACTCAGAGGCGAGTATTGCAAGTTCAAAGCAGGTCCATGAGAGCAGACAACCAATGAACTTATCGGCTTAAAAAAGAAGGTCCGGAAAGTGGTCTCACGAGACCAATCAGCCGACCTGAGAATCATCCAAGCGGCAACCTGCTACCACTGCGTAAGAAGCCACGGCACTGCGGACAGAGTAAGCCCCGAAGTTAGAAACCTCCATCCCGGCCAACGCAAGCAGCCACTTAAGCCAACGTGCTACAGTAGTGGAACCGACCCGTGGCATGAGGGGACCGAAATGAAATAAAAAGAGGAGACACCCCACTCGGACGCAGAGACACTGTACGGGTTTCATATTACTTTAGACAACACACAGGGCAAAAGGCCACTTGGGAGGAGAACGCTGGATAGAACACGGATGAGAGATGTCTCACCAAACCCCCTCAGGAACGAAGGACCTGATCTGGGAATCCAAAGAAAATCCACATGCTTACAAGATAGGAGGCAGCAGAGGGCCAACAGCTTGGCCGGTAGCTGCCCAAGAGAGATTCTCATTAGAGGGACGTGCTATCAAGAAATTGAGCAGGAGGGCCACATCCCAAGTCTCTGTGTACCGAGGGAGCGGAGGTCGTGAACACCGAATGCCTCTTGGCAAACGACAGACCAAGGGATTTTTGCCCACGGGGACCACCTGGAAACCCACATGGTAGATCGATAAAGCTGACTGATAGACGTTAATAGTTCTGTAAGCTCTACCCTCATCGAAACGAGAGGAAATTCAGGGTGAAACGAAGAGGGGCCTGAAAGGGATCTTGGTCCCATGACACACACCAACTAGATCACTGGGCCCAGGCCGAGTCATAACAGGACAAGGTGCCTGGGGTCCACGCGGCCCGCAGGAGCGCTTTAGTGTGATCCGAAATACTTCTGTTGCACTGGGAGACCCGAGACCAGGGTGGCTAGGACCAGGCACATTCCTTGCGACAATAGCAGATGAAGTCCCTGTCCGTCCACCAACAGGTGTGGGAGACCCGGAAGGAGCCACAGGACATCCACCAGAAGTCTCAGACATGGAACCAGGGCTGGCTAGGCCAGAATGGAGCCACTAGAACCAACTTTGCCGTCTGGACCCGAATCTGGCGCAGCGTTCGTGACACCAACTGCAAGGGACGGAACGCGTAAAGGAGAGGCTCTGCCCAATTCTGGAGAAAAGTATCCGTAGCTTGGGCCATGGGATCCAGGCGCTAACTGTAAAAGAGGGGTAATTGTGCGTAGAGGCATGACACAAATAGGTTGACTTGCAAGGGACCCCAAAGTTCTGTCATGGTGGCAAAGACTGAGTGCAAATGCCAGTCCCTGGAGTCTTCCGTGTGTCTCAAGCTCCAAACCGTGAGGAGATTCGACACACCTGGAATAAACTGGGCTTGGACCACTATCCCTTTCTGAGAGCACCATTCCCAAAGGCGCATTGCCATAGCTGTTAGGAGAAAGGACAGAGGGCCCCCCCAGGGCACTGATGTATTGCACGGCCGTAAAGTTGTCCATCCGAAGGAGAATGGACAACTGATCTGCCAGTTTGAGGAAATTCTGAAGGGCGAAAAGACCCGCCAACAACTCTAGGCTATTGATATGGATACGAGCTTCCTGGGTGGACCAAGGTCCCGCTGTCATTAACGCCCCCGCACCTGGCACCCCCAACCTGACAGGCATGTATCAGAGTCTATTGTCACTGAAAGAGGTGATGTTGCGATAGACCTGCCGTTGCAAGACCAAAGGTCCCCAATCCATCAAGCGCTGCACCAGGTCTGCGTAATTGCGCCCCCCCCCCTGTAGGAAATGGTCAGTCAGGCAGTGGAGGGCACAATAATGGAGAGGTGCAGGATGCACCACCAATCTTGCGTGTCTGGGAGATATTGGCGAGAAGAACACGCACCTCCTTCAGGATTGCCTTGCATTTGTGGTCTGGAAGAACCAGCGACATTAATAGACATTGAATCGTGATTACCAGGAACACCATTGAATGTACCGGATGAAGAATTGACTTCTCAGAAATCCCATGTCATGGGGGGAGAGATCGTCTGCTGGACATGGACTAGCAGCAGCCATGCAGACTCTGCCACCAGCTGGATGTTGTCTAGATAAATGAGTCGGTCGCCCTGTGATCTGAGATGACTCGCCGCAGGCTTCAGCAGCTTGGTGAAGCACCAAGACGCTGAAGAAAGCCCAAACGGGAAGCAACAGAAGTGCTGTGTGACGGTGTTTCAATGGAAACAGAGGAATTTCCTGGATTCCTCTGCCATAAGCACTGTCAGATTGGCTAGCGAAGATAGACTTAAAGGACACCTGTCTCCCTGCTGAAGAATCTCGCAAGAAGTGCAAACCCTCTGTCACGGAACTGACGTTACACCCCGGCTGAAGGACATTAACCCAGGGAGGTTTTCCATTTCCCCAATGTATACTGTGTCCCTGGTGTGATTTACTTTAATTTACTGTGCTGTGTGAGGCTGCTGCCTATGCTTACTGGATCCCTTCCCCCTAGCCCGGACACTGAACTGCCCCATTACCCCTGGGTCCAGAGGACAAAGGACCGCATGGCACAAAATGGAGACTTTTACAAACCAGCCTGAAGCCGGTCAGGTACAGCTGACCCACGGCTTCTGGCTGCGATTTGGATCAGCCCGCCAATCCAAATTGCGGAAAATTTCAAGTCTCATTTGCCTAAGCCGGCGGACCATGTTGAAAGCCGTACATGACCAGACCAGACTTGAAATGAACCAGTCAGAACTGTTTGGGTGGGCGGGAAGTTTGAAAGTGTGAGTGTGTGTGTGTGTGTACACTGGGCATGCATACTGGTGTGTTTTTCAATAAAGCCAGATGGTCCTGTTTTGAACATACAGCCTGCCTGGTGTTTAATTTCAGAGTACATTCTCTAACCTGACTCAGCAGGCACGGATCGGCCGTCTAGGTACCTGGCCGAAAAAACTATTCACCCGAATCGCGGAACCGGATCAGTGAATCTGTCCCAGCTTTCAGGCTGCTCGAGGCACTGCGTTCCGAGTAACTCAGAGGCCGGGCTGATCTAGGTGAGGGGGTGCTGGGAGAAGACCGGCTAACAAGTGAGGTCTGTGACACCCTCCACCTGCAAATGCAGGTAATTGACATTCAGATTTAGAACTTTTAGGTTGAAGACGTGGCACCCCCCCCCCCCGGTCCTTCTTGGAGACCAGAAATAGATTGCTTAAGAACTCTACGTCCTCCTGTGAAGTCCATTCTATGGACCCTTTCCGAAGGAGGATGGCAATCTCTTCCTCCACCAGCGACCCCCCCCCCCCCCGCCATGAAAACCAACAGTGGGGGAAGGGAGCGCTGAGCGGGAGCAGAGATTAAATCTATGGTAAATCCCTGCACCTTGCGTAACGCCCACGCGTCTGACATGACTTCCCACCATCGTGGCGGACAATCGACCCCCCCCCCCCCCCCCATCTGAACTCTGACCATCCGAATGATGGATCAAAGTATGGTTTACCTGGATATCTGTATTGGTGGAAACTACGTCCACAATAACTTCTTAAACCTCTAGCTCACCAGGGTCAAGAGCAGGAGGGGAAAAAGTTGGACACTCTTGTTTCAGTTTCTGAGGCGTAATAAGCCACGGAGCCTGAGAATTGGCGAGAGAAACCTGCCCTTGCACGGCTGACAGTGTGGACCCTGCCGAACCGTGCAAAAACCCCTGTGGTGAACATTTTCTTCTTTGTGTTTAAAGTTTTTTATTTTGAAACATAGCAAAACAGTCAAAGAAAATGGCCTTGCAGGGCCAAAACGAGTTATCAGTTGAGAAGAAAATGTCCACAATTTGTCAGCTTATAAAACATAAAAAATACAAACTAGTTAGCTTATAAGCACTGCAGTAGGATAGGAAAAAGAGTCCTCTGAAAAACAACTAAAACAACGCTTATGTGGGGGAAAGGGAAAGAGGATGGAACAAATATGCAATGCGTCCTCAAAAAATGTCTGAAGGGTCCTAGCATAAGGGGGGGTAAGGGAAATGGATCAATAAACAGATATTCTCAGCATGTGGGGGAAAAATGAGGGATGGGGTGTGGGAGGCAAAAAAAACATTAAATAAACCAAAAGGGTCACCGAGAGAGTCAGCATGAAATCAACGTAAAAATTAAAACGTCAGCATATAATCATTTTAAATCTGCATGAAAAAAAAAGACAAAAGGTCAGCTGTGGCATCAGAAAAAAGAGTCACAAAAACCCAGCCAGGGAACATCAAAAACAGGGAAAAACAGGAAGAAAGAGTGTCACTTGGGTCCCATCAACCCGTGTCCCGGAAAAGGGGAGCTCACCCAGCAGGCAGCTCGCCACCCTTGAGACTCGATATCGTTGCCACCGCCAACGTGACATCACTGCTCCCGCTGCACAGCTCCGGTAGACCTCCGGACATCCAGGGAGCCCTGACATTAGCCCCCCTGCAGAGAGTCCCCATCCGCTGCGCGGTGTCGCCCCGTAGAGAAGGACGGGGCAGCCGCACCCGCACAATCAGCGAGGAAGGGCCCTCAACTCCCTCCAGACCGTGGTCTCGGCTTCCAGGACGTGTCGGTGCTCCACCCGATGTCCCACGGGCCAGCACCCCGGGCGCGTCATGCGAATCTTGCCCTCTCGGCACCAGCTTAGCTCTTAACTCAGGGACCAGCAGCGTCGGGGGCACCAAGTCCCTTCTCCCCTTCCTCTGGTCTCTGGACTCTGTCCAGCCCTCACAGCCTGCTAGCGGACCCGGTGGGTCACCTCTCTCAATTCTTTCCTCACGGTTCCCCGCAGCATCCTCAATATAAGTCTCTGTGGGGCATCTAGTAGCCGCAGCACCATCCTCCACCCGACCAGGGTCCACCCTGCCCCGGTAGTGCAAAGCATGGGTCATCCGTCGCCACATTCCCCTGGTGAGAGGACTATTCAGATCCTCTCCATCCAGGAGCTGCAAGCAGGCCTCTAGTCCTTCCAGGAAGGCGTCCATGCCTCTCACGCGGGGTGCGGGCCCATCCCGCTGCTCATCACCCGATCCGCCCATCTCTATGCTGGTCTCCGTCTCGGGCTGTCAAGAGGCGTGGGCCCATCGTCTCCCCAGCCCCTAGCACAGGGTCAGTCCGGGCCAAGGCAGCAGTGCAGTCGGGCAGAAAGGCCCCAGGGGCCAGGACGAAGGCCGCAACATGGCCGCCAGCCCCTCGTGTCGTCCCCGTTACAACGGCTGCGGGGGATGTCTCTGGTCCGGAGGGGGGAACAAAACAGCCTCCGGACATCTCGGATCCGATGGCCAGCGAGCCGGGGTCCTTAAATCAAAATTACTCGGCGTATGATGCCCCAAGAACAGCGGACATGTGGAGCTCCTCATAGACACATCCGCTCCCTTCGGCTGCTGGCTACGCCCCCGTGAACATTTTCTTAAAGGTAAGGTAATAACCTTTTCCAGCGTAGTAAAAGCTCCTGTATACTCCATGTCACGTAGGAACCCGGTCCCAAACAGACATCCCTGGGCTTTGGTTCCCAACTCGTTGTCCGCAACTGCTGCCAGTTGTGGATCCATTTTAAGTAATATGCAATTACGTCTTTCAGTCTGAAGTGCCGTATTGGTATTTCCAATGAAACCACGTGCTCTCTGGACCCAGTCATAGGGGTCAAGTGTGGACTCTTTTTGCCTGTTCGGCCACGTCTAGGAGTTTAGCAAGTGGACAAAGAGTGTCCAGGAGTTTCTCGGCAATTTCTGAAAGCCAAACCAATTACCTTTTTCTGGGACCAACCTCTAGGATCGATAAATGTAATAAATTCTGGTCAACCTCGGGTCAAGCATATATACCCTACAGTTTTAGGTCGGGGACACTCCGCTCTCATTCTATTTCTTGAAGCCTTGTCTAATGGCCTGCGCACTCGCGTATCCACCAAAACGTCTACATGCGGGATGGAAGTCTACTCCGCAGATCGAGGATGTGACCGTTCTTCTGGGGAGAACATAGGGTTCCCCATCGGGTCATAAATAAATGGTCCCAGTGGAGTCAGATTCTTGTCTGGGGGTAAAGCAATGTCTGCAAACTACTCATCAGAAACCTATACTTCTATAGGTTACCCTCCTCAGATAGGGGTTCTCATGTCCATGGGAGGTAGGACGTACTTGAGAATGAGAGGAATCGGAGGGTTTAGCACATTTAGAGGACTCTGAGTTCATGTAGGTTTTTTAGAGTATGGGTGCCAGGCATTGAATCCCCGGGTAGTGATGCAGGGATGTCGGCCCCTCCACCCCTGCGCTTTTGTTTAATAATGGGCTGTTTCCCTGTGGTCAGGGGAGGATCAGAGGGCCTCATCGTAGTGAGAGCTGCCCAAATCACCCAGTGGATCCGGGACAGAATCTTGTCGATCTTCACGGCAGACTCTATTGAGGCCTGCACTTGGGGCTCTAACAATCTGGATGATTCGGGGGCAGAAGGGTCAGTGGCCATAGGGCCGGGCGGGCTAATACCGGCTTTATCAAACATTTCGTCCTTGTGAATGGAGCTGTCCTCCAAATCAGATTCCCCGGTTGGCAAGGAATTATTGGATGCCAGTCGAGGAGCTTCGAGCGTGGCATTTTCAATTTCAGCATGAGGAAATGCTAAAATGGCAGCGAGAGCAAGCGCGTGAAAACAATGCGCATGCGCCCTGCTCCCTAGCAGCAGCCGCGAAAAAAAATACCTCAGACAGGAGAAAAAACCTCAGAAAATGCAGAGCCAAAGGTTTTGCTGCTCACCCGCTGTGCAAAACCCTCCTACACTAATCCGGTAGCCTCGATTTAAAGCCGAGCGACTGGAAACGCGAGATGTAATAAAGTGAAAATTTAAATAATACTTCTCTTTCCCAAGCAGCCAGGAAAGACGGGAACACAGATCTCCCGGGCCAGACTCAAGGGTTGGCTGCGCATTTTCGATCTCGAGTGGGTGTCTCCCCTTTTTTCTTCTATTTCAGCTCGATGAGACAGTAATGGTCCTTTCCTGTGGCAGTTCCTGCTCTTCTGAGATCCAGCTGGATTGTCGTCTTCACGGTTTTCTGCGCCTGTTGACCCGTTGTCCTGCCTTTTCTTCCTCTTGCTGACCACAGATCTATTTATGGACTGGCCAATCCCTGGACTGTCTCACACGATACCATGTTGGCATTAAAATATTTTCTTTAATTGTTGACATTTCACTTGCTGTGATTATTAAAGCAAGAAAAGAGACTGCAATACTCGCCTCTGAGTCCTGTATTAAAATTGCTAAAATTTCCTATGTAAGACAGAAAGTTTGAATTTTAATAAACACTCGGGCGAGTATTTGCATTTCTTTTAATCTAACAGCAGCACAGATATCCTAAACAAACATGTAAGAGTTAACCAATGGCGCGCTATCCCTCACAACCCTCCAGTCCCCGAAGTCCCATATATACAGGTAAAGCCATAAGCTCCTCCTCTTTCTCGCATTAAACAATCAAATCCGAATGAAAAAACGAGACCAAAACACAGGCCAATAATCCACTAAGGAACGATGTGAAGCTGAGAAGTAATATCAGGACGCATCGAGGGAAAAGCTGGAGAAAACCAAGACCATGCAAGGGCCATTAATAAAGAGTCGCAAAGTGTGTGTCCGCATGGCAAACCGTATACATGTCAAATACTAATAGCGTACATTCTAGAACATTTAAGAAATAATTTATTCGAATTGGATTGCAACAAAACAAACACGGCAACAGGTGCTGAATTCACAGGGCAGTGTTACAAACCTCGCGGCGCTAAGGTGGATAATGTGCGCCTGCAGGCAGGGCCGGTGCAAGCATTTTTGTCTACTCAGGCGAAGGTGCGTTTTGGTGCCCCCCCCCCCCCATGCCATGCCATGCCAATCAGCATTGAGATGCATAATCTCTAAAACATAACAAGAAAATAAGTTGTCATTTGCACTCGCCCCTGTAGCTCCATGGGAAACAAAACAGAGGTTTTGGTTTACTTGAATGGTCATTAAAGTGTAAGCTCACCGGCCACATCACGACACCTCTGGGTCAGGCGAGTCCTACCTAATGAAACCAAAAGCTGATTTCTAAGCAACCACATGTCCTCGTGCGGCTTCTCAGCCATGAGAGAGACTGGTGGGTTTTATTTATACCCTCACCAGGAACAATTCAGGTTTATAAGATACGTCTACCTTATTGATGTACTTATACACACTGCAAATTACAGAGCTCACTTCAATAAACCTTCCAGTAATGTGCAGTGTATGAGCATATCACAGGGCTCCACAGCAATAAAACTCATGAATGTACCGATAACCGTTTATTCAAACCCCCTGCATATCATTTTACAGCCCCCAGACCCCATTATATCAATTTATAGCCCCCAGCATATCAATTTACAGCCCCAAGAAACAGTATATTCATTTACAGCCCCCCAGTATAACGATTTACAGCACCCAATATATTTACAACCCCCCAGTATATCAATTTACAGCCCCCAGTGTATCAATTTACAGCCCCCAGTGTATCAATTTACAGCCCCCAGTGTATCAATTTACAGCCCCCAAACCCCAGTATATCAATTTACAGCCCCCAGACCTAGTATATCAATTTAAAGCCCCCGTATATCAATTTACAGCCCCCAGTGTATCAATTACAGCCCCCAGTGTATCAATTTACAGCCCCCAAACCCCAGTATATCAATTTACAGCCCCCAGACCCAGTATATCAATTTAAAGCCCCCCGTATATCAATTTACAGGCCCAAGACCCAGTATATCAATTTAAAGCCCCCCCCGTATATCAATTTACAGGCCCAAGACCCAGTATATTCATTCACAGCCCCCCCTTAGTATATCACTTTACAGCCCCAGCCAGCTGCTCATATGGGTATATTTGCGGCCCCCAGCTCATGTGTATTTGGTATAAATTTTCCCCCAGCGAGTCTCTTACCTCTTTGCTCTGCTGACTGTGTCTGTGACAGTGTGCACAGCACTGCTCAGCTCACTGGCTGCTGGCCTGCTGACTTCTGCTGCCTCAGCCTGCCAGGCCCCCCCGTCGCCCGCTGGCGTTCTAGTTCTACTCAGTCCACTCTCAGGCAGTCAGGGACTAGGAGTGAGACGAGAGACCAGACCAGGGACAGTCAGGGACCAGGTAGTAGGTTTTTTAGTAGAACAGACTAGAAGCAAGTTAAGCAACTTGCGTTTAACCACAAGTTTAGTTTAGGCTTAGCTTAAGCTAGGCACCGTCGCTCTGCGTCCGACTCGTGTGACACGTGACGTCACGTCTCGAGGCGACTGGTGCGAGCGGCCGCTGGCGCTGGGCATGTGATGCACACGTGCACGCACCTTTCCCGCTCGCCTGTGATTGGATTCGGGAAGCAAGGGAACCACGTGGTGCTTGTTGTCCCCTCCCTCTTGTCCCATCCCAGGCGAGCGAGCGGCCAATCGCCATGCTCGGACAGAGCCTCAGCCTAGGCTGCGCCTGCTGTCCCATTCTTTTCCTCGGCTCGGTCATCTGATAGATTCCGCCCCGGGCTAGCGCCCCTCACACTGGCAGGACGCCAGACAGTAAGGCGGCCGCCTGTGCCGCCTTACGTTAGCGCCGGCCCTGCCTGCAGGTTTCTCCTTAGCGTCCCCGTTTTAGTGTGATATTACGTTGCAATCGAGCAGCCTGCACCGTAACCCAGCACTAAGCCCCGGGATGCTCGCAGCAGCGCCATTACAGGATATACGGTATCGCCCTTTAACTTTGCATCCTCAACCATATCAAAAAGTTTTACTAGTGGACCCAGGGTGTCCAGGAGCTTGTCCTGACAAACTTTAAAAGCATGATCAATGCTGGATTTTGGGGACCACCCATGATTGGTTAAAAATATTTTCTATTTGAGTCCACTACAGGGGTGAGGCACGTCTTTCCCACAATAATGGGGCGAGGGCCAAGGGCATTCAAAACGCCGTTTGGTACGTGTTTCCTTGTCCAAGGAACGACGCATTCTGGCATCTAACCACTTGGCTACGGGAACCAAACAGGAACTTCGGGGTAGTCAATTGCTATGAGTAAAAGAGGGTATCGTCCTGGGAGTTGCAGATGACCTCTGTACCTGGAGGTAGATGACCAGGGTTGTCCATGACGAAAGGTTCATCAGCAGAAAGACCCGCAAGGTCACCCTCTTGTGAGGCCTCTTTCTCCTCACTATCCTCCTCCTGAGGGGATTTCTTGGTCCGCGTTTTAGGTTTTGGGATGTCACTCGCAGGCACCCAGGTATCGGAGGCCCGCTTGGTTATCAGTGACCCAGTGGTCCAGGGATGTCAGCCCCTCGAGTCGGGTGTTTAGTTTTTTGGCCTGACTTTCTGCCCACCTCTGAGGAAAGGGATCCCAAAGGAGTTTGGTAGAAAACGCTGGGGCTATAGGCCGTTGTAGAGCCTGGACAGCGGATAAAACCTCCTAGTAAGGACCTATTAAATGTTTGACTCCTAGAACTAATTTCAGACCTCACTGTAGACTGAATTGAGGCCTGAACTGTTGGGGCTACCATAGGGCCCGGGTCAATACGGATTACCTCAGAGGACGGTAATGTTGCAGCCGTGTGTTTATAAAGGGTGGCAAGATGGAGAGAGCTACCGTCCGACTCTGAACCGTCGGGGAGAGGCGGCGCAGTTTGGAGAGGGACACCTTGAGCCGTCTGAAGAAAACTGTGCGTATCCCTCCGCGGCTGGAAAAAGATCCTGTAACGAAGGAAAAAGCCAGAACCACCTTCGCAAGCAAGCGATGAGGTGAAAAACGCAGGCAAACCACAGGAAAACAAACAATTAAGAAATATCGGCAACGGTGGCCACTGCCCAGGATTTTAAATAGCTGGGAGAGCGAGACCACCGTGCCGCGTCAGAGAAAATGAAGATTACTTATCTGAACTGTGACAGCAGCAAGAAAGAGGTGCTTTCCGGCTACACATGCATATATGGCACTTCAGGGATTGGAGGGTTGTGAGGAGAAAGAGCGGGCCATTGGTTGTTGGCTTTACATGTTTATTCATGACATCTGTGCTGCTGGTATATTAAAAGCCAGAAAGAAATGCAAATACTCGCCTCCGAACCAGCCACTACTGGCCCCTTCCACAGATAGTTACCTGTAAAGAACCCCGTGCCGTCATTGCCCAATAGCGGCCAGTCTCCTGATTTCCCCATCGCTTGTCAGACAAATCAGATTTCAGCTTCTGACACCATTTACTAATTGTCACAATGTAGAACGGTTACAGCTTCTAGGTCCTTCCTGCCTATTGCAGGTGGGAGAATCAATACTTTGTTTGTTTCTTCCATGACGCACTCATTGCTCCTGTAAGCACTTGCCCCTCACACTGTACTCTTGACCTGGTAGCTTCTCCAAGACTTGGAGCATCTTCTGAGTTCAGACCTGTTTTTTGCTTCTTTCCATAGCCACGCAAAGCCAGTGCCACGTGCAGTTCGGCCACAGCAGCAGCCTCAAGTGGACCAGAGGAGTGGAGCAGCCGATCACCGAGGCAGAGGAGCACTGCGGGGTCCCCTGAACAGCCTGATATCCACGGAGAGCACAGTGTAAAACCCCCTTCCCCGGTTGCAAACCTGTTAGCCAAGCCGCCGTCTCCCTGTGCCCCAGGTAATGTCTTTGTATTCTGAGTGTATTACCTGTTTCTATATATCCCCCTGGCCACTAGCCTGGACCTCTTGGCATTTATCTAGACCTGGTCAGTTTGCACCATCACAGGTTGGATATCTTCAAGTTTCTGAGTTTGCAAAGATTGCAGCAGGTGCACACATGTTCTTTTTAACCACATATGCAAGGCTAGCCATGCAATCAAACGCACATGCGGCTGGAGAATGTAGAGACCGTGCACTCCTCCACTGACCAAGGGATGACTCGAAGAGACCTGGGGCCATGAAAATGTTTGAACAAAAAGCCATAGAAATGGAGGTACAGGTGTTGCTCTCTTTTCAGTATTGTGGAGGTACAGGTGTTGCTCCCCTTTCACGGGATTGTGGAGGTACAGGTGTTGCTCCCCTTTCACGGGATTGTGGAGGTACAGGTGTTTCTCCCCTTTCACGGGATTGTGGAGGTACGGGTGTTGCTCCCCTTTCATGGGATTGTGGAGGTACAGGTGTTGCTCCCCTTTCACGGGATTGTGGAGGTACAGGTGTTGCTCCCCTTTCACGGGATTGTGGAGGTACAGGTGTTTCTCCCCTTTCACGGGATTGTGGAGGTACGGGTGTTGCTCCCCTTTCATGGGATTGTGGAGGTACAGGTGTTGCTCCCCTTTCACTGGATTGTGGAGGTACAAGTGTTGCTCCCCTTTCACGGGATTGTGGAGGTACAAGTGTTGCTCCCCTTTCACGGGATTGTGGAGGTACAGGTGTTGCTCCCCTTTCAGTATTGTGGAGGCACAGGTGTTTCTCCCCTTTCACGGGATTGTGGAGGTACAGGTGTTTCTCCCCTTTCACGGGATTGTGGAGGTACAGATGTTTCTCCCCTTTCACGGGATTGTGGAGGTACAGGTGTTTCTCCCCTTTCACGGGATTGTGGAGGTACAGGTGTTTCTCCCCTTTCACGGGATTGTGGAGGTACAGGTGTTTCTCCCCTTTCACGGGATTGTGGAGGTACGGGTGTTGCTCCCCTTTCATGGGATTGTGGAGGTACAGGTGTTGCTCCCCTTTCACTGGATTGTGGAGGTACAGGTGTTTCTCCCCTTTCACGGGATTGTGGAGGTACAGGTGTTTCTCCCCTTTCACGGGATTGTGGAGGTACAGGTGTTGCTCTCTTTTCAGTATTGTGGAGGTACAGGTGTTGCTCCCCTTTCACGGGATTGTGGAGGTACAGGTGTGGCTCCCCTTTCATGGGATTGTAGAGGTACAGGTGTTGCTCCCCTTTCACGGGATTGTGGAGGTACAGGTGTTGCTCCCCTTTCACGGGATTGTGGAGGTACAGGTGTTGCTCCCCTTTCACGGGATTGTGGAGGTACAGGTGTTGCTCTCCTTTCATGGGAATCGGTTAAACGTGCTGCAGGTAATGGGTGGAGTGCAGGGAATTGATTGTGCTGCAGGTAAGGGGTGGGGTGCAGGGATCGGTTGGATTTGCAGTGGTTGTGGGATGGAGTGCACGGATCTGTTGGATTTGCCGTGGTTATGGGGTGGGGTGCACGGGTCGGTTGGATTTGCAGTGGTTATGGGGTGGGGTGCACGGATCAGTTGGATTTGCCGCGGTTATGGGGTGGGGTGCAGGGATCGGTTGGACTTGCCGCGGTTTTGGGGTGGGGAGCATGGATTGGTTGGACTTGCCGCGGTTATGGGGTGGGGTGCAGGGATCGGTTGGACTTGCCGCGGTTTTGGGGTGGGGAGCATGGATTGGTTGGACTTGCCGCGGTTATGGGGTGGGCTGCGGTGATCGGTTGGACTTGCCGCGGTTATGTGGTGCAGGGATCGGTTGGACTTGCCACGGTTGTGGGGTGGGTCACAAGGTATCTGTTAGAGCCACACCGGGTGATTTAAGCCTGTTTGCTGCCGTAGGCCCCAGCAGCCAGCCCTGTGCAGGAGGTGACAGAGCCACCTCACCCCTTGTATCCTTGTACCCAGCCCTGGAGTGCAGAGCAATCATGCAGCACATGTCTCCCGCAGCGTTTGGTGAGTGTTTGACACTATGGCATGGTGTGTCTGTGTCAGGCACCGGGGTGTCAGGACATGCTCCTTACTTTGTGATTCTGTCTCCATAGGTCTCCATTGGGACGAAGATGAAATTCTGGCCAAAGTTTTGGCTGTGTCTCAGCAGGAGTATATGGACACCATGAAGAAGTCCTCTTTACGCAGAGATGCGTCCCCTGACCACAGCTGATGTTGTGTGGAAGCATCCTGTCTCCACGGCCAGCCTCGGGCTGCGTAAATCTGCGCAATGCACTCAGTCTCCTGTCCATCACTGTGTGTCTCTGCTTGCCTTCCCTTCCCTCTGTGTCTCATGCTCTTCCCGTGATCTCCACGTGTGTAAATGTTTGCCCACAGAAGACGTGTATAGCTGCATGTAACGGAGGAAACTCATCCATGAATGAAAAGGGACTTTTTAACCCAAATCACCTCGCCGTTCCCGTGGTGGCAGAAGCCAGACTTTGTGTCCCACCTTTACGTTTTGGACGCGTTTACAGGAGGGAGAGGTGTTTTTTTTATATATAAAGACGGATGTGGCAGGCGTGACCCAGGACTCTCACACACACACACACACACACACGTACCACTTTTGTACGTTTTTTTCTTTTGTACCTTGAGATTGTTCCAGTCTATTAGGTGTAACTTTTTCTTATTACGCAGAAGAAAAAACACAACGGAACCCACTGAGGAGCGCGGCACGGCTGCAGGACCGCCGTATCTTTGGTCCTGTTTTGGGAAGGCGCCTGCTCTTGGATCATGTGATGCAGGTGGCTGATCGGAGCTGGCCGGATGGACGCTTGTTGTGCATGACGTCTGTTTGTGGCCGTTGGTTGCCATCTTGCCTTGGAGGTGGTTGGGTCGGCCCCTCACACAGGAATTCTGGCCGATGCTCCATGCTCTGGCCTGGGACGCTGATAATATATTGTAGCAGGTGCTGGGACGTTCACCACAGTGCAGGGATTCCTGGAGCCTTTCCCCAAATGAGGATGGAACGCGTATGTAGTGACTTTCAAGCTGTGCAATTAAATGGCGGCCAGTGTCACCTGGCTCTGCTGAAAGAGTAACCGTGGCTGCCCTCGCATGCTTGGCTCGTGTGGGGTGTGTAGCCTGTGTGGCTGGGAGTGGTGCGGGTGAATGATCGGGGGGCGGGGCTGATGAGGGTAGTGTCTGCCGATCGCTCTGTATAGAACGCGGGGTCATGAACTCCAGGGCTAAGCGCGAATACAAAGTATAAAGAAAGTGTAATACAACTCACGCAGGGTTTATAGGTTGCGTCACGTACGAACAGAAGCTCAAATGCTACCTCTGCACGTTCCCTCTGCAGGGAGACGGGAGAACAATGCTCTGCCACAGCTACCAGGGTGGCGCTCCAGCTGATATCTATGTACACGGGGAAATGCAGAGTAAAGACATCATGGCTCTTTTGGTTCCTGTTTGGAAGCTGTTACGGCAGCGACTGTCTCTTATGGCGACTGTCTCTCATGGCGACTACATTTGGAGCACGGGTTAAAAAATGGGAAATGAGTCAGTTATTGTCATTTTCTGACCAATCACAGAGGCAACCCTCTGTGTGTAAAAGACCTACCTGAGGCAGTCATTACCCGCCTCCCTGTAAGGAGTGTGGATTCCTGTCTCACGTTACTGTGAGTTTTATAGCTGTGGAGCTCTCTGATACGCTCATACACACCGCACATTACTGTATCAGAGCTCCACAGTAACGTGTGCTGTGTATGAGTGAGGTTTATTGCTGTGGAGCTCTGATACGCTCACACACACCGCACATTACTGTGAGGTTTATTGCTGTGGAGCTCTGATACGCTCATACACACCGCACATTACTGTGAGTTTTATTGCTGTGAAGCTCTGAAATATTGTTTTTGAGACCTGTACAACTCATTTCTCTCATCTTTCTACAAGTGGACAATGGGTATAAGCGATGATGCACAATTCCAGAATGAAGGCAGTGATTGGGTGGGTGGGGGGAGGGGGGTGTAGGAAGTTCTATGTCTAGTTGGGAAGTGGAGTTAACCAGCTCTGAATCGAGAAATAGGAAGCGGAGATACCATTTGTGAACCAACATCCAGACTCCTTTCATTATGAGCCATGACCCCCCCCCCCCCCCCCGTTTAACATCAGATCAAGCTGAACGGGCCTATGTGTTGTGTATACATTATTTTCATGTATTGACTGTGTATATAGATTCTATGTCAAAACAGACCCAGGATGCAAAAAAGTGAGAACTTGGGGACTTCTTTTGCATGTCGTACCCAGAGTTCCTTGCTGCATATGGGGAATGTAGTAGATGAGTTCTGTGAATTGCTGGGATGTGTAAATTATATATATATATATATATAGCTGTAATCGCTCATTGTAAGTTCGCCTGAATTCTGACAAACCTTTCCGCTGTTTGCAATGAACAAAAGCTCCCAGTGACAACGTCAAGTGCTTTCCCCAAATTCTACTGAAATTGCAAGTTTTAATGAATTCTGCAGTCTCAAAATTCTTCAATCCCTCCCAGCAGCAGAAGTGGGCAAAACCCATGTTTCAAGCCCACCTGATGCACCTAATCAACTACTTCATTATTTTCACCAGGTGTGAGTGAACTGGAACACATGACATGCCTGTGGTCTGAGTGGCACGTGTGACCGTGTGCTTGAAAAGACCAGTCCAAAAAGTTGAGATCGACTGTCACAAACAAGGAACAGGATAAAAAAAAATAGTGATGGCCCTGAGGCCGGGGTCAGACGAGTGTTAAGAGCGGAAGGAACGTACGTGAGTGGACGTTCCTTCCACTCTGTCACCCGTCTGGCCACCTCGCTGAGTGCAGTTAGTGCCTCCTATGTAGCATTGCAGCCCCGTCGAACGCACGTCGTAGCGCTTTGACGGGGAGGCTTTCTGAACATCCACAGCACATCCGCTGTAGCAATTTGTGCGCGCAACAACATGTGGCTAGCCCCGTCGAAGCAACGGATGCCGAGATGCACTTCAGTAAGTCTGACCCCGGCCTTAATGTCCAAGGAGACCTCGTTGGACGCAAAGTTAAAGGATCAGTGGTTACACCACCTAGACGGGACAGAAAAAGTGATTGTCTGCACCCAGATTGTATCTGCTGGATAGAGTAGAGGTAACATTGCTGCTCAGTAAATGTAGAGAGACCCAGGTTCAAATCCTGACCAGAGCACCTCTCCAGTAAGTGTCCTGGGTCAAGACACCAAATGGTATATACTTGTCGACCACAGCATGTCTCACCTGTACAACAATGGAGAAGCAAGTCTCAACTTTACAAGAATGGCTTCAACCCCATTTTATATAGCGTCAATCTGTGAAACCTATTTTCTGAGAAGACCGGTTGAGATAAACCCAAAATGACTGCAAAGTCCAGCAGTGAGGCGTGGTGGCATCAGGCTCTGCGGTTTGTTTGAAGAGTCTGATACAATAAGCTTAAAATAAGCCCCAGACATTTTGGGATTCTGTTCTGTGTAGCCACAAAACTGTGAACTTTCAGCCTGAAGGATCAATGGGATATATGGAAAAGAACATTCTGCCTACAGTTACACATGGCGGCTCAGTGACGCTCCTGGTTGTGGCTTGGTGATGCTTTGGGGCGGCTTTGCCTCTTCTGGCACTGAAAAGGCATGTGAAGATTGATGCATTGAAGGATCAGGAAATCCTAGGTGAAAACGTCATCTGCAAGGAAGCTGAGATTTAGGAGACCTTGGACATTCCAAGAGGACAACGATCCCAAGCCCACCTCAAATTCCACCAAGGCTTGGTTGTAGAACCAACCCTAGCCCTGGAAGATCCTACAGTGGCAGTCACATTCACCTGACTTAAACCCACACAAAATATCTGGGAATTGAAGATGGCAGTTGCAGCACACAAAGCCATGAACATTACTGAACTGGAGGCCAGTGCCCATGAAGAATGGGCTAAGATTCCTCAGAATCGCACGTGATCTTCAGCGGTGTTCCAGTGCAGCGGAACGTGGCTGGAGGAAGTTTTTCACTTCGGCTGACTTCTTGCGTTACAAATTCATGCTCCATTCCTAACGGTCTTTTATTGTTTGCTAAACAAATGTATTTGTCATCGCCACCTCCTATGATTTCAGACGTCTGTTTTATACTTTCAGTCAATGTGCCCAGCTTCCATCCAACCTTTCACAGACCTTTGATCACACAGACCTCACTTCTGTCAGATTTTCTGACTACTTCATCGATTTAAGATCAATAAACAAAGACTAGAAATCTCTTCACTGCCCTCCACCCCAAACCATTCAACCTCACTTACTCCTTGCTCCCTCTACTATGTCTTCCTTTTTCCCAGCCTCGACGGAGGTCATTTCTGCAATTCTCATGTCCTCTTGCTCGACCCCCTTCCCCTCACACCGTATTTGGTTTGACCTACAGGTTATTTCCCCTGCTTTAACTCCCATTTTCATTCTGTCCTCTAGCGTCTTCCCCTCTGCATTCAAACTTGCTTTGATCACCCCCATTCTGAAGAAGCCATCTCTTGACCCTGCCTCCCTTTCTATCATCCCATCTTTTTGCTTCCCTGTGCCTCAAATCTTAAAACGCCTGGTCTATAACTAGCTCACCAATTTTTCTCACTCCTCACCTAATTCACACCAGTTTGGTTTTCGCTCCCAGAGTCTACTGACTGCTCTGACCAAAGTGACTAATGAATTCATTACTTTCCTCTGCCAATGATCTGATATCTTCTCCTCATACCCGCACCCCCAACTCTCGCCATTAGGACTTCTTTAGAGCTTCCCCTTTTCTATGGAACTACCTCTGCAGCATCATCAGGCTCTCCCTGTCTCTCCAGTCCTTCAAGAAGTCTCTGCAAACACATTACTTTAGAGAAGCCTATCGGCTCATTCCATGATTCCCCACTGTTCATTTCTTGCTGCATCTTCCCACCCATCCCACATGCACCCACTACTTCCAATACCCAGCTATTTACCCTCACCTAGTTTGTGTCACCTATCCTCCTAGATTGTAAGTTCTGGAGCAGGGTCCTCCTACTGTTCTGTGTGTTTAACTTGTATATTTGTTATGTCTCAGCCATTGCAGAATGCTACAGATCTTGGTGCTTTATAAATTTGTTGTTGCGAAGTCGTGTCTGACCCATCGCGACCCCATGGACAAAGCTCCTCCATGCCTTCCTGTGCTCTACCGTCTTCTGGAGTCCATTTTAAGTTCACACCTACTGCTTCAGTGACTCCATACAGCCACCTCATTTTCTGTTGTCCCCTTCTTTTGCCCTCAATCTTTCCCAGCATTAGGCTCTTCTCCAGTGAGTCCTTTCTTCTCATTAGGTGACCAAAGTATGAGTTTCATCTTCAGGATCTGGCCTTCTAAAGAGCAGTCAGGGTTAATCTCTTCTAGGACTGACAGGTTTGATCGCCTTGCAATCCAATGGACTCGCAGGAGTCTTATCCAGCATCATAGTTCAAAGGCCTCAATTCTTTGGCGGTCAGTCTTTCTTATGGTCCAACTTTCACAGCCATACATTGCAACTGGGAAAACCATTGCCTTGACTACATGCACTTTTTTGGCAGGGTGATATCTCTGTTTTTTAGTATGCTGTTAGATTTGCCATAACTTCCTCCCCAGCAGCAAATGTTTTTTAATTTCTTGGCTGCGGTCCCCATCTGTGGTGATTTTGTAGCCCAGTAAAATAAAATCTGTCACTACCTCCATTTCTTCCCCATCTATTTGCCAGAAATTGAGAGGGCCAGATGCCATGATCATTTCTTAACGTTGTTTCCAGCCACCTTTTGCACTCGCTTTAAGAGGCACTTTAGTTCTTCCTCACTTTCTGCCATTAGAGTGGTATCATCTGCGTATCTGAGGTTGATATTTCTCCCGGCAATCTTTCATCTTTTCATCTAGCCCCGCCTTTCTCATGATGTGCTCTGCAAAGAAGTTAAATAGGCAGGGCGACAGTATACAGCCTTGCCAGACTCATTTTCCAATTTTGAACCAATCGGTTCTGTGTCCAGTTCTCACTGTTGCTTCTTGACCCGCATATAGGATTCTCAAGAGACAAATCAGATGGTCTGGTACTCCCATCTGTTTAAGAACTTGCCACAATTTGTTGTGATCCACACAATCGAAAGCTTTAGCATAGTCATTGAAGCAGATGTTTTTTTTTTTTGGACCTCCCTAGCTTTTTCCATGATCCAGTGTATGTTGGCAATTTGTTATTTTGGTTATCTTTTGGCTTCCCACTTCCGCATTCCAATCCCCCATGATAAGGACATCATTTTTTTGGTGTTAATTCAATCAGGTGCTGTAGGGCTTCATTGAACCGGTCAATTTCATCCTCTTCAGCACCAGTGGTTGGGGCAGAGACTTGGATTACTTTATTGAATGGTTTGCCTTGGATTCGAACTGCGATCATTCAGTTATTTTGGGGATTGTACCCCAGTATTTCTTTTCCTACTCTTTTGTTGACTATGATGGCTACTCCATTTCTTCTGAGGGATTCTTGCCCGCAGTAGTAGATATAATGGTCATCTGAGTTAAATTCACCCATTCCAGTCCATTTTAGTTCGCTGATTCCTAAAATGTCGATGTTCACTCTTGCCATCTCTTGTTTGACCACGTCCAGGTTGCCTTTACTCATAGGAACCTGGAATGTAAGATCTATGGAGAATAGATCTTTACAGCATCAGACTTTCCTTTCACCACCAGATACATCCACAGCTGAGCATCCGATCGGCTTTGGCCCAGTCACTTCACGCTTTCTGGCGCTAAGAGTACTAGCTCTCTGCTCTTCCCCAGTAGCATATTAGACACCTTCTGATTTGAGGGGCTCATCTTCCAGCGTCACATCTTTTTGCTTTTGGTACTGTCCATGGGGTTTTCATGGCAATGATACTGGAGTGGGTTGCCATTTCCTTCTCCAGTGGATTACATTTTGTCAGAACTCTGTGACCTGTCTGTCTTGTGTGGTCCTGCAGAGCATAGCTAATGGCATCTTTTAGCTACGCAAGCCCCTTTGCCACAACAAGGCAATGATCCATGAAAGTGGCTTTATAAATACTTGTAACTAATTCACACAATATATAGTGAATGTGTAGATTTACCTTCACAACCATTCACCATTAACCATTCACAAACCTGGAATATACTGGGGTGCTGTATAACACACACACACACACACCCCAGTATGTAGTTATACAGTTTTATTGGACTAACATTCCAAAGACAAGCTTTGTAGAGTATATCTCTCTGCTTCAGGTCTGGAAGCCTTTATGGTGCAAAATCATAGAATTGAACAAAGAGCAGAGCAGAAGGGGGTAAGGGTGGGTTGTTCTAAATACTGAATAGAGCATTGTATGGTCAAAAGTAGAGTGAGGGATCCAAAGCCATAAAACACCAGAGATGAGCATGATGATGTGCATCTAATGATTGTGCCGGAAGAGGGAAAAAGTCAATGAGACAGCTTCAGAAAATGCATAAACCAGATACAATGCTGAATGTTACGTGGCATTATGGTATTATATAGCATTATAATTCTATGATTTTGCTTCGTAAATGCTTCCATACCTGGAGCAGAGAGTTCTACTCTCCGAAGCTTGTCTTTTTAAATGGAATGTTGGTCCAATAAAAATGTATCACTACGTACCACTAATACTCCGCTGAGTTTTATGTACACACTGTATATTTTTTTAGATTAGATAAGCAGTGTTAGTCCAAATGCCAAAATCACCAGAGTATAGCCGTGCGTAGTGATACCTTTGTTTTATTGGACTAACATAACATTTAAAAGACCAGTTTTCGAGAGTTATACCGCTCTTCTTCAGGTCTGGAAGCTATCAGACCTGAAGAAGAGAGGAGACTCTCGACAGCTTGTCTTTTAAATGTAATGTTGGTCCAATAAAAAAAGGTATCACTACGCACGGCTATACTCTGGTGAGATATACATTATATACACAGTGCTCAGCATAAATGAGTACACAAGGTTTTCTGATATCTGTTGGTTTATTCATTTATGCTGAACAGTGGATATATACAGGGTGTCCATAAAGTCTCATATATATGTATATGTGTGTGTGTGGAGACTTTATGGACACCCTGTATAATATATATATATGTGTAATTATACAGGATGTCCATAAATTCTCTTTACAATTTCCAAAATTTATTACAAATGCAAATAAAAGGGAAAATTATTACAAAATGAGACGTATAGATGTAAGGGTTTTTTGCCTCCTTTAATGCACCTCTATATGGGCACCATTAGTTACACAAAGCACATCAAGACGGTGCTGGATTTCTTGCCATGTTGGCTGTAGCTTCCCCTCATCAATGGTGGCAATGGCCTCAGTGATCCTCTGCTTTAGATATACTTGAAAATGAGAGAAATCTCAATGTATCCTTCCTGGTAAAATACTTTGCAAATAAATAAATTAGTGACGTCCCTTTGTACCTTTGTTCGATACACGATATCTTTAACATAACCCCATAGAAAGAAGTCAAGGGAAGTGATATCAGGTGAACGAGGTGGCCAAGGAACTGGACCACCCCTTCCAATCCACCAGTCACCAACCATCATTTTCCAGCAAGATGCTGCACCACCACATTGGGGACTGCATTTTCTTGGGTTCCTAAATGAAACCTTTCCAGAGTGGTGGATTCGAAGGGATAGCCCAATTCCCTGGCCACCTCATTCAACAGATAACCCCATAGAAAGAAGTGGAGGGGAGTGATATGTTAAAGATATGGTGTATGGAACAAAGGGACGTCACTAATCTAAAGCAGAGGATCACTGAGACCATTGCCATCATTGATGAGGGGAAGCTACAGCCAACATGGCAAAAAATCCAGTACCGTCTTGATGTGCTTCGTGTAACTGATGGTGCCCATAGAGAGGTGTATTAAATGAGGCAAAAAAAACCCTTAAATCTATACGTCTCATTTGGTAATAATTTTCACTTATCTGTCTTTTCATTTGCATTCAATAATTTTTTGAAATTGTAAAGAGTCTTTATGGACACCCTGTATATCACTACGTACTGCTATACTCTGGACTAACTGCTTATCCAATCTATATACACACACAAACATTTACCTCCTAGTATAGTTCCCACACACACAACAGGTGGAGTGTATAGATACCTTGCACACGCAGGGTTTGTACAGGGTTGGGCGTATAGTAACCTCACACATGCCACTGGTGTCCGTCTTGAAAATTTTCCATTCATGACCACTCTCTGTACCTTTTATCTTTTAGCCAGTTTTCTATCCAAGAACGAGTATTTTCATCTAGACCAATTTGTCTTAATTTACATAGTAAGCTCTTGTGCAAAACTGTCAAAAGCTTTGGCAAAATCCAAGTAAATCCCATCCACTGCGCTTCTTTGATTTCTACTGACACTTACTGCTTCATAGGATGCCGTGAGGTTAGTCTGACATGATCTGCGTTTCATAAAACATGCTGACTTTTGCTAATTACATTATACCTCCCAATAAATTCCTGAATATTATCCCTTAGTAACCCCTCAAATACTTTCCCATCCACAGATGTTAAGCTCACAGGTCTATAATTCCCAGGCTGACATTTTGACCCTTGGTATATACAGGCAGGCGCACACAATGTATGTACAGGGTGGGGTGTATATTTACCTCACGCACATGGTAGGTACAGGGTGGGTGTATACGGGTGCATCTCAATAAATTAGAACGTGGTGGAAAAGTTCATTAATTCAACTCAAATTGTGAAACCTTTGAATTAAATGAATTCAATGCGCACAGACTGCAGCAGATTGTCTTTGGTTCTTTTAATTATCCCACAAGACACGGAGGCTCATATTATGCTATATTTTCTTTACTTAAGCCGATTGCAGCAAAGAAATCTCTCAAATACAAAGTATTTTGAGAGAGAAAAGAGGTGTTGCCAAGGGATACCAGGAGATTTATAGAGCGGTCTGCACGATGATTGGTCAAGAAAGGACTGGACTGTACCATTAACCGTTATACTGTTATATCCTGTTTAAACTGTTTTTTCTTTGCTGCTCACAGAGTAAAGATAAGTATTGGCAGCAACGCAAAACATGTTTGCACTTTCACTTGTTTTACTGTGTATTTCACATTGCTATACACTGTTACAAACACACATTTATTGTGTATTTTTGGTTATATTTCTGATAAATTGCAGGGTTCATGAGTTACAGAGCTTAGTTTGCTCATACTGTATTTTGCATGTAATACTAGTTTGCTTGTATTGGTTTTTATTGTTCCCTGTTAGCACGGATTTTTTTGCTCCGGGGAAAAGAGTCGGACTCTCCAGCGTTTACTATTGCGTTTCCGCACACTCCCCTACATCGTCATCGGGAGAGGCGCAGCTTTTTGTTTCTCAGAGGTAACACTCGCGGCTGTCGGAGATATTAATCAGGTAAGAAACTTATACGAGATATAAACGACAACAAATTTATATCATTTGTATTTCTAAGTTCTCCTAAATTCTTTTAATTGTACGTGTTTTAGTTTTAAAAAATAAAACCAACCAGCTTAGATAAAAATCTATATATATTTATTACGTATGCAAAAAGATTTTAATCTCACCACATAATCAAAGATTTATAAAATACAACCTCCATCCATCAGCACACAGATCCCTAGCTTTTAACATATTATTCCGTTAGTAACTGTATATATATATGGTTAATACCATTTACATTTATCATCAGTTAATCACTAATACACAGATGGTTAGTTTACTTAATAAACATCCTGCTTATAGAAAACAATTTACATGTATTTCCAGCAAACCAGTTTAAAACAAGCTAGTATATTGTAGATATATATATATATATATCTCGTGCTACCTAGATCAACAAAAGAGGAGCTACAGTTGTGTTCAAAATGATTCAACCCCCAATGCTGTAAAGGGTTTTAGGGAATTTAGTGACATTTGTAATTGTATTCAGAATGAAATCCTACAAGGACTTTTTAAAGAACCATATGCAACTAAAATGACATCAATTGGTTTTGTAATACAGTAGTAAATGTTTCTTTTGTGAATTCTTCATTGACACAATTATTCAACCCCTTAAAGACTACCACTCTGAAGAACAGAGGTTCATTCAAGTGTTTTCAATCAGGTATTGAAAACACCTGTGGATGTCACGGAGCAGCAATAAAGCATAATAAGCACCAATTAGGCAGCTTTAAAATGACTGTGATACTCAGCTCCTTCTAGACATTTACTGGTGTGGTTACAAACATGGTGAAGTCAAGAGAATGGTCCAGGAAGACAAGAGAAGAGGTGATTACTCTTCACAGGAAGGGCAATGGCTATAAGAAGATTGCAAAGATGTTAAACATACCAAGAGAGACCATAGGAAGCATCATTCACAAATTCAAGGCAAAGGGCACTGTTGAAACGCTACCTGGTCGTGGCAGAAAGAAGATGCTGACTTCGACTGCTGTGCGCTACCTGAAGCGTAGAGTGGAGAAAAGTCCCCGTGTGACTGCTGAGGAACTGAGAAAAGATTTGTCAGATGTGGGTACTGAAGTTTCAGCTCAGACAATACGGCGCACACTGCATAATGAAGGCCTCCATGCCAGCACTCCCAGGCGCACCCCCTTGCTGTCTCCAAAGAATAAGAGTCGACTGCAGTATGCCAAAAGTCATGTGGACAAACCACAGAAGTTTTGGGATAGTGTTCTGTGGACTGATGAAACAAAATTAGAACTGTTTGGGCCCATGGATCAACGCTATGTTTGGAGGAGGAAGAACAAGGCCTATGAAGAAAAGAACACCTTGCCTACTGTGAAGCATGGCGGGGGGTCAATCATGCTTTGGGGCTGTTTTGCTTCTGCAGGTACAGGGAAGCTTCAGCGTGTGCAAGGTACCATGAATTTTAATACAAGGACTCAGAGGCTCCTATTGCAATCTCTTTCTTGCTTTTTAATACAGCAGCAAACAGAAATGTCGAAAAAGAAACAGACATTTAAAGAAACACTTTGCTAACAATGGACCAGTCTAACCCCCCCTTCCCCAGTGAGTCAGTCCAAAGTCCATAAGTAGATCCCTGTTCCCGCCTTTTCTCCCTCTTTTTTGCTGCTGGAGAAGATAAGTGGAAAATTCTGTTTCTCCAGTATTATTATTGTATAGAGGTTTGCTCCCGGTCGTTCGGCTCTAACCGAGGCGACCGGGGTGCTGTTAGTATCGTTTTTATTTAATGAAATTGCGAGGGTTTCCACAGTTATTTCTGTTACGTTATTCAACGGAGTTATTTGCAGTAAGCGTGTCCGCGATAGCGACGGTTACTAGGGGACGGGGCGCATGCGCGGTAGATTCCCGCGCTTTGACCGCCTCCATTTTAGCATTACCTCACACTTCGCAAGATGCCGTTATCGAAAGCTACCTCATGCATGAGCTCCAAGGATTCTTCCCCTACAAGGGACTCCGGATCGGAGGACAGCTCCTCCCATGAATAAACCTCCCGATAAGGCTGGTAATGCGACAGGCTCCAGAGCCGCAGGCCCTTCTGACCCCACACATAAAAAGTGTTAGAGCCTCATATCCAAGCCTCAATAGAATCGGCAGTTTTCAAAGCGGTTAATGCCCTTTCTAGTTCTTTTACTCAGTCCCTTAAAGAGGCTATTTTAGAGACCAAAATAGATGCAACACCGGTTCTCCCGGTTAAAGATTTGGGTGATTCTCTCACCGAAGTGAGGCCCTCCGATTCTCCCCTAACCATGGAAAAACAGCCTGATAATAATAAAGATAAGCGCAAGGCTGGAGGGGCTGGCATCCCCTTATCACTGCCCGGGGATTCAATGCCGGGGACACACGCCAAGAAAGCGCTCCCACAAAGCTCATCATATTGAGTCAAACTCGACCAAGCGTAGTAAACGCTCTGACCTCTCTCATACCAATGATTACCCTTCCTCCTCCGGTAGACAATATAATCCCCCTTTATCTGGAGAAGAAGGTGGTGAAGACGCCTTTAGAGGTTTACGCGTCTGACGAAGAGTTTGCTGATAAGGCCTTAGTGCCCTTACAGGGGCCTGGTACAGAGGGACCCATTTACGACCCAATAGGGAACCCCATGTTCGCTCCTGAGGATTTATCTCACCCTAGATCCACAGAGTGGTCCCTCCCCTCACACATGGAGGCATGGATCGATGCGCGTGCGCAGACCTCTTGATTAAAACTTCCAGATCCAGGATGAGAGCGGAGTGTCCCCGACCTACTACAGTAGGGAAAACATGCTTGACCCCGGAGGTGGACAAAAAATTTATAAAATTTGTGGAGACAAAAGGATGGTCCCAGAATCGAGGCATAGACCTGGCTTTCAAAAATTGTCAAGATAAACTCCTAGACACGATAGGTCCTTTGGCCAAACTGTTAGATGTGGCCGAACAGGCTAAAATTAACGACCTTTACCGATGTCCCTGGTATTCCCAGTGCACAAGTGCAAGTCTATACTAAAGGAGGTGCGTGCGCTTCTCAACAATGTCACCCCGACCTTGCGAGATCTCTCACGCATGATAGGGCTATTGGGGGCCTCGAAATTGGCGGTACATCCAGCACCTCTCCATTATCGGGCCCTCCAACGCCTGATGGCCCATTTCCTACCGGAGGGTCGGGATTATTCAGATCGGGTTCAGCTCTCGAGGGTAGCACGAGAGGATCTCCTCTGGTGGATCAAGAACCTCCAGTGCTGCAACGGCAGGTCTATCACATCACCACCTCCCACGGTGACGATAGACTCAGACGCGTGCCTGTCAGGTTGGGGGGCCAGGTTAGGAACCTTGATAACGGGGGACCTTGGTCGACACAAGAAGCTTGCAACCATATCAATGGTCTGGAATTATTGGCGGGCCTGTTTGTCATGCAGAGCTTTCTCAAGTCAGCAGGTCAGGTGTCCGTTCTCCTCCAAATGGACAATTTCCCAGCCGTGATGTACATCAATGCCCTGGGGGGCCCTCGATCCTCCCTACTGACAGATATGGCAACGCGGCTTTGGGAGTGGTGCTTTCGAAGGCAGATCACGGTACAAGCCCAGTTCATACCGGGTGTTTCGAATCTAATCGCAGATTGGAGCTCGAGACACATGGAGGACTCCGGGGATTGGTGTTTGAACTCGTCAATCTTTGCCGTTGTGACGGGACTTTGGGATCCGTTTCAGATCGACCTCTTTGCGTCGCGCCTGAACAACCTGGTACCCAACTTCTACAGTTGGCGTCCGGATCAAGTGGCAATAGCCACCGATGCATTCCTTCAGGACTGGAGGGGACATCGTCATTATGCATTTCCTCAGTTTCAGTTGGTGGCTCGGACGTTACGCCAGGTGCGGATGCAGGAGGTGGAGTTGGTTTTAGTGGCCCCATTCTGGCCCAACCAACTATGGTTTCCCCGGTTTCTGGAACTCCTGGTGGATTTCCCGCGGTTATTACCGAGATGTCAGGATCTGCTGTTGGACGGTCAGGGACTTCCTCATCCACTGTTACTACGAGACTCGTGTCGTGTCCTAGTCTCCCTGGTCTCGGGGATCCCGGGACGTTCGGAAGTGTTTTGAGCCGGACTAGGGCCCTCCTATGGGCTCCAGGCACACTGACCTGTTAGGACTCCGCCTGGGCTCAGTGGTCTGGTTGGTGTATGCCACAGAATTTGGATCCCTTTCAAGCCCCTATTACCTTCATCTTAAACTTTCTATCAGAATGTTTTGATGACGGAAAGACTTATCGAACTATTAATGTTTATCGGTCGGCCTTGTCGGTCTATCATGTGGGTTTCCAGGGGATTCCGGTGGGCAAACATCCCTTGGTCTGTCGTTTACTGAGAGGCATTCGGTGCTCAAGACCTCCGCTCCCTCGGTATTCAGAAACTTGGGATGTGGCAATTCTGCTCAATTTCTTGAACGAATGGCCCTCTAATCAACAGTTATCGTTGAGACAACTTTCGGCTAAACTTTTGGCCCTTCTCTGTCTCATCTCGTGTAAGAGAGTGGGGGATGTCCGGGCTTTGGACTTTCAGGTCAGGTCTTTTGTCCCGGAAGGGGTCCGGTTTGACGTCTCTCGTCGGACAAAGACGTCTATAAAATCGGTGTTTTATCCGGCGCTTCCTTCTCAACCGGCCCTGTGTCCTGTAAACTGTTTACAAGTGTATGAAACACGTACGATGTCGCTGCGATCGGATAATGTGACACCCCTTTTTATTTCTTTTCGCTCGCCGCATGCCGCGGTCAGTTCCACTACTCTGGCGCGTTGGCTTAAATGGCTGTTAGCGCTAGTGGGGGTGGATGTGTCTAGATTTGGGGCTCACTCAGTTCGTAGTGTGACTGCATCTGCCGCGATGTCTGCGGGTTGTCGTTTGGAGGATTTACTCAAGTCGGCTGATTGGCCTAGGGAGACCACCTTCCGTACTTTCTATTTTAAGCCGATTGTTCATTGGTCATCCGCTCTTATGGACCAGCTTTGAACTTGCAATAGGAGCCTCTGAGTCCTTGTATTAAAATTATAGAATTTAGCTAAGTTATGACGATAAGTTCGAATTTTAATAAAGGACTCAGAGGCGAGTATTGCCCACCCTGCGCTCCCAGGGCGGACTTATGACTTGAAGGCGCGTTCGCGTTGTCACGCTAGTATCTCACTCTTTTATTTCAGCTCGGTGAGATGTTGAGATCCTTCTGTTGGCAGTTCCTGCTCTTCTTCAAATCCGGCTGGATAATATTTCTTCACTTCTTCGCCTGGTTATAGTTGTTGGCAAGAAAAGAGGGAGAAAAGGCGGGAACAGGGATCTACTTATGGACTTTGGACTGACTCACTGGGGAAGGGGGGGTTAGACTGGTCCATTGTTAGACATTTAAAGAAACACTTTGCTGTTTCTTTTTCGACATTTCTGTTTGCTGCTGTATTAAAAAGCAAGAAAGAGATTGCAATACTCGCCTCTGAGTCCTTTATTAAAATTCTAACTTATCGTCATAACTTAGCTAAATTCTATAATTCTCTTCAGTACCAGGAGATATTGGATGACAATGTGATGCAGTCCGTCACAAACCTGAGGCTTGGGAGACGTTGACCTTTCAGCAGGACAATGATCCCAAGCATACCTCCAAGTCCACTAGAGCATGGTTGCAGATTAAAGGCTGGAACATTTTGGAGTGGCCATCGCAGTCACCTGACTTAAATTCGATTGAGAACCTCTGGTGGGACTTAAAGAAAGCAGTTGCAGTGCGCAAGCCTAAGAATGTGACTGAACTGGAGGCTTTTGCCCATGACGAATGGGCGAAGATAGCCGTAGATCGCTGCAAGACACTTGTGTCAAGCTATGCTTCACGTTTAAAAGCTGTTATAACTGTAAAAGGATGTTGTACGAAGTACTAAGATTGAATGTCACTTGGGGGTTGAATAAAACTGATAATGATGTGAGCACAGAAAAGACATTTGTGCTTATTTCATTATAAATGTTATATTTGTCTGACCTACACCTGCCTCTTTGATTTAATTTTACCACAGGACTCGGAGGCTCCTATTTTGCCATCTCTTTCTTAACTCTTTGCTGCTGTGAAGAAAGTAAACAGTATAAAAAACAAACTTCCCCCACAACAGGGGATAACCACACCCTCTCTCAGCCAATCCATATAGTCCCGCCCAGGTATAGACTCCTCCTCTTTCTTTGCTGCTCTTCGTGCAGATAAGTATTATTTCCTCTTGCTCTGTAAAATTTCCGTTTTTTATCATTATAATTGTGTGTATTTTATGTCATTTTGATTTCCTTTGCAGCGTCTTTTGCTTCTATCTGCGCTGCTTATTGGGGCGCCGCTACCCTCCGGTTCTAGCTGCGGGGGTCAGTATCCCCACCGGACCTGACTTGGGGACCACGGTACCCACAGTCAGATCTGGCGTTTTTTGTCCAAATTGCCCCGCTCGGATCTCTATTCATCTGCGCTGGGCATAACTCTACCGCTGTGTGCGTAGCACTCGGAGCGCGGCGTTTTTCCCACGCGCGCCAACTGAGATTCACCTCACGCGCTGGGGTACGCCCACTTCCTGCGCGCGCAGCTCCACTTCACCTCAAACGAAGGCGAGAATATATCCAAGTAAGATGTCAGTTTCCCACCGCAGCCCCTCTCGTTCCCCCACCCGGGTCGGAGGGTCCCTCTCTAAATGTAACATCTAACCCTAACCCTAACCCCCCCCCCCCCCGCAAACCTAAAAAATCAGGGAGCTCAGCAAGATTCGCGGCCCTTGAAGCAGCCCTCAGATCCTCCATCACGGAGTCGGTCTCGACAGCTGTCGCTGAACTCCATTATTCATTCAGAAGATCTATGGATGAGGCTGTCATTTCCCTTCAAATACCCCCAAAACCGGTAGCTTCATGCTCTGCAACATTACAAAAAAATATATCCCAGACACCTGAACCTCAGGAATTATCACAAGACGCCTCCCCTCACAGGGTTCTAGACCCGTTGGCCTCCGGGCCTAGTGTTTCTTATTTATCACATCCCCCAGGTGCTTATGGAGGGGCTGGCATCCCCGCAACACTGCCATTACTGACTCGCGAGCCAGACTCTCGCAAAAGAGCCCCTGACCGCTGGGCAACCAATGCGGCCGAGATAAAGAGACCTAAGGCGGCCGCCTGGAGTCTCGTCCCAAGAGGGACAAATGCAGGGGAAGGCGATCCTGAGGGCGATGACGGAGATGACTCCATTACATTATACGCCCCGGTCAATGATGAAGACCTTATGGTGGAGCCACCCCCTATGCAGGTTGGGGATACTATCTATGACCCAGCGGGAAACCCCATGTTTAATCCCCGTGAGATTTCACACCCAAGCTCCACTGCTTGGTCCCCTCAACCCCATGTCGAATGCTGGGTCGACAGTGTTATGCGCTGCCCTCTTGATAAGGGTACTCGATTTAACCTGCGGACGGAATGTCCTAGGCCCACCACAGCTGGCAAGACGTGCATCACCCCTGAGGTGGATGAGGCCTTCCAGCAGTTTGTCGCCAACAAAGGTTGGTCAGCCAAAAAGAGCATAGATTTTGCCATGAAAACATGCCAAGATAAATTACTTGACACTACTGGCCCTCTGGTAAAAGCCCTAGACATCGTCACCCATGCTAAACTGTCGGATACCCCCTTAGACCCCTCAGAACTCGGAGTGGCTTCAACGATCCCTGTGCCTACTGGGAAACGCCAATGCTGCGATAGCAGCAGAACGCAGGAAAACGATCCTACTCAAAATGGATACCAATCTGACCCACATGGCCGCCACTGACCTGAAAGTCAAGGCAGACGGCCAGCTCTTTGGTGACCCGTTTGCAAAGAAACTTAATACATACGTGGGGTCCTTCTCCATGCTAGACAAGGCGGAGGCCACAATGAAAAGGGGTTTTCCCGGGTCGGGTCTCTCGCAGGGCCGGTAGAGGCAGGAGTCGCTCTGCCGGCTGTGGGGGTCCCTCCTGCCCTTATGGCTCCTCCTTCGATTCAGCTCGATATGCCGCCGACAACCCCAGCTACGGCTCTCGTTTCTTCCCGTCCAGAGCCAGACCCTGGCGCGGCAGATCATACAGAGGAGGCAGATCCTCTTCCTATAGGAGATCCTCAGGTGAGCGACTTTCAGATTATCCCTCATTCAGGGTCGGGGGCCGACTAGCCAATTTTGCGCTCGCTTGGGCGCAACTCACTACCGATGCATGGGTCCTGGCCACTATACGGGGTTTCTCCATAGACTTTGTGGACACGCCTACACAGACACGACCCCCAGCGCTGCTCCACTTTGCGTACGCGCAACATTTACTGGTGCAGGCGGAGATTCGAGACCTGTTGGCCAAAGGGGCAATAGAACTAGCCCCTCTGTCTTCGGTGGGTTTTCTCAGCACATTATTCCTGGTAGCCAAGAAAGGCGGTGGTTCCCGTCCTGTCATCAATCTACGGGCACTGAACCTCTCGGTCGTCTACCGACACTTCAAGATGGAGGGAATTCACACCTTGCGTCATGTCCTCCTGCAAGACGACTGGTTGGCCAAACTGGACCTGAAGGACGCCTATCTGACGGTGCCGGTCTGCTCTTCCCACAGAGATTTCCTCCGATTCAGGTGGCAAGATCAGGTCTGGCGTTTCACCTGCCTGCCGTTCGGCCTGTCATCAGCACCATGGTGCTTCACGAAACTGTTAAAGCCAGTGATTGCTTCCCTACGATCCAGAGTCGTCCGCCTCATCATATACTTGGACGATATACTCCTGATGTCCAGTTCCAGAGACACGCTCCTGTTGCACCTCCAATGGACGATCTCCCTCCTTCAAGAACTGGGATTCCTAGTCAACGTGGAGAAATCCTTATTGATCCCGTCACGCCGCCTCGAGTTCCTGGGATTTCTCCTGGACTCCCGGGACCTGCGGTTATACCTACCTCCATCCAAGATTCGGGACATCTGAAAGGAGGCTTCCTCTCTCCTCCGACACTCAGCGCCTACTCTGAGGATGCTGGCCAGGGTTGTCGGACTTATGTCAGCGGCGCGCTTGGCGATAGTTCCAGCTCCTCTCCACTATCGGGCCCTCCAACGCCTGAAGGCCCGTTCCCTCCGGGCGGGTTTGGATTATCCGGATGTGATATCCCTGTAACGGGGAGCCCCCTATAGGGTGAGGGGGAACCCCCAATCTGCAGAGATGAAGCCTTAAGGACAGGTATACAGCTTCCAGGGAACAAACCAAGATATTAACAGAAACTAGAAAGATCCCTAAGCCCTGACTGAGATCCTTGAAAGATGGTCTCGAAATACTACCTAGGCTAGGTTTGCAAGATGAATAAAACATAAACCAGACAGACAATAAATGCAGGTATACAGATTCCAGGGAACAAACCAAGATATTAACAGAAACTAGAAAGATCCCTAAGCCCTGACTGAGATCCTTGAAAGGTGGTCTCGAGATACTAACTAGGCTAGGCCTGCATGACGAACAAAACATAAACCAAACATACGATGAATGCAGACATACAGATTCCTAAGCACGGTACAGTACAGGGGACCGACAGAAGAGAGATCCAAATACAAGAGCCAAAGGTCATACACGGAATATCAAAACTAGAGGGTCAGACGAGAGGGATCCTAAATACATGAGCCAGAGGTCATACACAGCAAATCAAAGTAAACCAGCATACAGGGACTAGGCAAGAAAGACTATCCTGGTCCAAGGATCAAGGGGAATCCTGGTCGTACTTATAGGGCAGAACAGGTCATGTGACCTGCAGACCAATTAGCCCAACAGATGGCCTGCAGGCTGAAAACAAAACAACAGGAATCCCTGCTACCACCAGCAGGGGCAAGGCCGAGACGTGACATAACCCCCTCCCTTACGGGTGACCTCCTGGGCACCCAAGAAGAAAAACATGGATGGCATGAAAACGGATAAGACCAGTCACCAGTACCCATTGGAATCCCGCTCAGACTCAGAGAAGTCAGTTTGTGCCTGAGCAAGCAAAGCTCTTTCATAAACCTCCAGGTCCTCTCTGCAGATCACTGCACCATTAGAGGCCCGTACACAACCCTCGGCAACCGGGCTAGGGTCTCGTACCTGAGGGTCCGACGGCATGAGTACCTTGGACCTTGAACGGAGTGAATCATCAGTCCCAGGTTGTTTATGGTTAGTCCTCTTGCGTCTCCTGGACCGTGATCTAGGAGTTCCGTCCACACCATGGTACATAGAGGTATTAGAGGTACTGCCAGATCCAGTGACGGTAGTCGTGCCCCGAGATTGTATACTACAACCCACAGTGGAACCACTAGACACAGTGGACTTACTGTCTACCCCAGTAAGGCCGTCCGTGGCCGAAACGTCACTGTTCCGTGGTGGTGAGATGCTACCCTGCTGAATAAATTCATGAATTGCAGCTGCCTGAGTCCAGGATCTTTTGTGTTTGTTACTGTCTACCCCAGAGACAATGACCTTGCCATTAAACGTGGCCCCGACCGATACAGTACAGGGTGTGTGCATGACTGGTACACTCTTGGGATATGGGACATCACCAGGACATGGTACAGTTGGCGCCACAACAGTCTTACACCTCTCCCCAGGAGGAGTATATTGTGGATCATCTGAATCAGAGTCTTCCAACAGCCCTTTCAGAATGTCAGGGTGTCTCTGGAGCACTACCCAGTGCCTCTCACGCATCCAAAAGCCAGAAGGCGTCCGTATATATTCCGTGGGAACACAATGTGATTTAGGGATCTCAATACCCTTTAAACCACCAGCTTGCTGAATTTCCCTGATTACTGTGCGGAGTAAGGCAACCTCGGACTTAGAGGGTGTAGTATCAATGGAACCAGAACAAAGTGTGGCAGTTTCAGAACCAGATTGGCTAGGGTTGATCACCTTTTCTTGTCTTCTCTTAGAGCAAGACATAGACTTTGTGACCACCTCACAAGGCTTGACAATGGTGGGGACAACACTGGACTCACTGTGGGGCAAGGGCACAGTGGTCTCATGTGCCAATCCAGGCACATCGGCCTCATAACAAAACGTGGTCACAGCTGTCTCGTCTAACCTGGGTACAGCTGTCATTGCTGACGTACAGCTTGTCCCGGACACCACTGGCAAGGTACCAGCCTCAGGCATCACGAATGACATATTGTCAGTACCCGACATGGCTGGCTTCTCATTACCAGTACCCGACATGGCTGGCTTCGTGCCAGGGGAAGTAGACATGGCTGGCTTCGTGCCAGGGGAAGCAGACATGGCTGGCTTCGTGCCAGGGGAAGCGGACATGGCTGGCTTTTCATTGCCAGTGGGAACAGACATGGCTGGCTTCGTGCCAGTGGATACAGACATGGCTGGCTTCGTGCCAGTGGATACAGACATGGCTGGCTTCGTGCCAGAGGAAGCAGACATGGCTGGCTTCGTGCCAGTGGATACAGACATGGCTGGCTTCGTGCCAGGGGAAGCAGACATGGCTGGCTTTGTGCCAGTGGATACAGACATGGCTGGCTTTGTGCCAGTGGATACAGACATGGCTGGCTTTGTGCCAGTGGATACAGACATGGCTGGCTTCGTGCCAGTGGATACAGACATGGCTGGCTTCATGCCAGTAGATACAGACATGGCTGGCACTTCATTGCCAGTGGAACAGGCATGGCTGGCTTTTCATTACCAGTGAGAACAGGCATGGCTGGCAGCGTGCCAGTAGATACAGACATGGCTGGCTTCATGCCAGTAGATACAGACATGGCTGGCTTTTTGCCAGGGGAAGCGGACATGGCTGGCTTTTCATTGCCAGTGGGAACAGACATGGCTGGCTTCGTGCCAGTAGCTACAGACATGGCTGGCATTTCATTACCAGTAAGAACAGGCATGGCTGGCAGCGTGCCAGTGGATACAGACGTAGCTGGCTTCGTGCCAATAGATACAGACATGGCTGGCTTCATGCCAGTAGATACAGACATGGCTGGCTTTTTGCCAGGGGAAGCGGACATGGCTGGCTTCGTGCCAGTAGCTACAGACATGGCTGGCATTTCATTACCAGTAAGAACAGGCATGGCTGGCAGTGTGCCAGTGGATACAGACATGGCTGGCATTTCACCGCCAGTGGGAACAGGCATGGCTGACTTTTCATTACCAGTGATAACAGGCATGGCTGGCAGCGTGCCAGTGGATACAGACATGGCTGGCTTCGTGACAGTAGAAACAGACATGGCTGGCATTTCATTGCCAGTGAGAACAGGCATGGCTGGCAGCGTGCCAGTAGATACAGACATGGCTGGCATCTCATTGCCAGTGGGAAGAGGCATGGCTGGCTTTTCATTACCAGTAAGAACAGGCATGGCTGGCATCGTGCCGGTGGATACAGACATGACTGGCTTCGTGCCAGTAGATACAGACATGGCTGGCATCGTGCCAGTAGATACAGACATGGCTGGCATCGTGCCAATAGATACAGACATGGCTGGCATCTCATTGCCAGTGGGAACAGGCATGGCTGGCTTTTCATTACCAGTAAGAACAGGCATGGCTGGCAGCGTGCCAGTGGATACAGACATGGCTGGCATTTCATTGCCAGTGGGAACAGGCATAGCTGGCTTTTCATTACCAGTGAGAACAGGCATGGCTGGCAGCGTGCCAGTGGATACAGACATGGCTGGCATCATGCCAGTGGATACAGACATGGCTGGCATCGTGCCGGTGGATACAGACATGGCTGGCATCGTGCCAGTAGATACAGACATGGCTGGCATCGTGCCAATAGATACAGATATGGCTGGCATTTCATTGCCAGTGGGAACAGGCATGGCTGGCAGCGTGCCAGTAGATACAGACATGGCTGGCATTTCATTGCCAGTGGGAACAGGCATGGCTGGCAGCGTGCCAGTAGATACAGACATGGCTGGCATCGTGCCAATAGATACAGACATGGCTGGCATTTCATTGCCAGTGGAAACAGGCATGGCTGGCAGCGTGCCAGTGGATACAGACATGGCTGGCAGCAAGCCAGTGGATACAGACATGGCTGGCATCGTGCCAGTGGATACAGACATGGCTGACATCGTGCCAGGGGAAGCAGACATGGCTGGCATCGTGTCAGTAGATACAGACATGGCTGGCATTTCATTGCCAGTGGGAACAGGCATAGCTGGCAGCGTGCCAGTGGATATAGACCTGGCTGGCAGTGTTCCAGTGGATATAGACCTGGCTGGCAGTGTTCCAGTGGATATAGACATGGCTGGCAGCGTGCCAGTGGATACAAACGTGGCTGGCAGCGTGCCAGTGGATACAGACATGGCTGGTAGCGTGCCAGTGAATACAGACATGGCTGGCAGCGTACTAGTGGATACAGACATGGCTGGCATAGCATTCCCAACCGGAGACACTGAAACCTCACTGGGAGACGAGGGCATAGTGATCCCATGATTCACCAGATTTGAGGTGGCTATTCTGCCAGTCTGGATGCCTATGGAGGACACACCAGAACCTCCATAGCGATACCTGGATATATGGTTCCCCTGCCATTGCTTAACAGGTTTTAATACACAATGCTCAATAGTGTGATTAGGATCTGCACAATAAAAACAGAGACCATACAACCTGCGTCTTTCCTTCTCATACATGGATTTGCAAGTAGTGCAGGGTGGTGCTGCATCGTTAGCTGCAGCAGGTGATAGGCTCAGAGCCTCCATTAACCTCTGCAGCTCTTTCAGCATAGCAAGCACCAAGTTCAATATAGCTTCATACATATGAGACATACCTGCCAGCTTCTATTCTGGGACCAGGATAATGTAACGGGGAGCCCCCATAGGGTGAGGGGGAACCCCAATCTGCAGAGATGAAGCCTTAAGGACAGGTATACAGCTTCCAGGGAACAAACCAAGATATTAACAGAAACTAGAAAGATCCCTAAGCCCTGACTGAGATCCTTGAAAGATGGTCTCGAAATGCTACCTAGGCTAGGTTTGCAAGATGAATAAAACATAAACCAGACAGACAATAAATGCAGGTATACAGATTCCAGGGAACAAACCAAGATATTAACAGAAACTAGAAAGATCCCTAAGCCCTGACTGAGATCCTTGAAAGGTGGTCTCGAGATACTAACTAGGCTAGGCCTGCATGACGAACAAAACATAAACCAAACATACGATGAATGCAGACATACAGATTCCTAAGCACGGTACAGTACAGGGGACAGACAGAATAGAGATCCAAATACAAGAGCCAAAGGTCATACACGGAATATCAAAACTAGAGGGGTCAGACAAGAGAGGGATCCTAAATACATGAGCCAGAGGTCATACACAGCAAATCAAAGTAAACCAGCATACAGGGACTAGGCAAGAAAGACTATCCTGGTCCAAGGATCAAGGGGAATCCTGGTCGTACTTATAGGGCAGAACAGGTCATGTGACCTGCAGACCAATTAGCCCAACAGATGGCCTGCAGGCTGAAAACAAAACAACAGGAATCCCTGCTACCACCAGCAGGGGGCAAGGCCGAGACGTGACATAACCCCCTCCCTTACGGGTGACCTCCTGGGCACCCAAGAAAGAAAACATGGATGGCATGAAAACGGATAAGACCAGTCACCAGTACCCATTGGAATCCCGCTCAGACTCAGAGAAGTCAGTTTGTGCCTGAGCAAGCAAAGCTCTTTCATAAACCTCCAGGTCCTCTCTGCAGATCACTGCACCATTAGAGGCCCGTACACAACCCTCGGCAACCGGGCTAGGGTCTCGTACCTGAGGGTCCGACGGCATGAGTACCTTGGACCTTGAACGGAGTGAATCATCAGTCCCAGGTTGTTTATGGTTAGTCCTCTTGCGTCTCCTGGACCGTGATCTAGGAGTTCCGTCCACACCATGGTACATAGAGGTATTAGAGGTACTGCCAGATCCAGTGACGGTAGTCGTGCCCCGAGATTGTATACTACAACCCACAGTGGAACCACTAGACACAGTGGACTTACTGTCTACCCCAGTAAGGCCGTCCGTGGCCGAAACGTCACTGTTCCGTGGTGGTGAGATGCTACCCTGCTGAATAAATTCATGAATTGCAGCTGCCTGAGTCCAGGATCTTTTGTGTTTGTTACTGTCTACCCCAGAGACAATGACCTTGCCATTAAACGTGGCCCCGACCGATACAGTACAGGGTGTGTGCATGACTGGTACACTCTTGGGATATGGGACATCACCAGGACATGGTACAGTTGGCGCCACAACAGTCTTACACCTCTCCCCAGGAGGAGTATATTGTGGATCATCTGAATCAGAGTCTTCCAACAGCCCTTTCAGAATGTCAGGGTGTCTCTGGAGCACTACCCAGTGCCTCTCACGCATCCAAAAGCCAGAAGGCGTCCGTATATATTCCGTGGGAACACAATGTGATTTAGGGATCTCAATACCCTTTAAACCACCAGCTTGCTGAATTTCCCTGATTACTGTGCGGAGTAAGGCAACCTCGGACTTAGAGGGTGTAGTATCAATGGAACCAGAACAAAGTGTGGCAGTTTCAGAACCAGATTGGCTAGGGTTGATCACCTTTTCTTGTCTTCTCTTAGAGCAAGACATAGACTTTGTGACCACCTCACAAGGCTTGACAATGGTGGGGACAACACTGGACTCACTGTGGGGCAAGGGCACAGTGGTCTCATGTGCCAATCCAGGCACATCGGCCTCATAACAAAACGTGGTCACAGCTGTCTCGTCTAACCTGGGTACAGCTGTCATTGCTGACGTACAGCTTGTCCCGGACACCACTGGCAAGGTACCAGCCTCAGGCATCACGAATGACATATTGTCAGTACCCGACATGGCTGGCTTCTCATTACCAGTACCCGACATGGCTGGCTTCGTGCCAGGGGAAGTAGACATGGCTGGCTTCGTGCCAGGGGAAGCAGACATGGCTGGCTTCGTGCCAGGGGAAGCGGACATGGCTGGCTTTTCATTGCCAGTGGGAACAGACATGGCTGGCTTCGTGCCAGTGGATACAGACATGGCTGGCTTCGTGCCAGTGGATACAGACATGGCTGGCTTCGTGCCAGAGGAAGCAGACATGGCTGGCTTCGTGCCAGTGGATACAGACATGGCTGGCTTCGTGCCAGGGGAAGCAGACATGGCTGGCTTTGTGCCAGTGGATACAGACATGGCTGGCTTTGTGCCAGTGGATACAGACATGGCTGGCTTTGTGCCAGTGGATACAGACATGGCTGGCTTCGTGCCAGTGGATACAGACATGGCTGGCTTCATGCCAGTAGATACAGACATGGCTGGCACTTCATTGCCAGTGGGAACAGGCATGGCTGGCTTTTCATTACCAGTGAGAACAGGCATGGCTGGCAGCGTGCCAGTAGATACAGACATGGCTGGCTTCATGCCAGTAGATACAGACATGGCTGGCTTTTTGCCAGGGGAAGCGGACATGGCTGGCTTTTCATTGCCAGTGGGAACAGACATGGCTGGCTTCGTGCCAGTAGCTACAGACATGGCTGGCATTTCATTACCAGTAAGAACAGGCATGGCTGGCAGCGTGCCAGTGGATACAGACGTAGCTGGCTTCGTGCCAATAGATACAGACATGGCTGGCTTCATGCCAGTAGATACAGACATGGCTGGCTTTTTGCCAGGGGAAGCGGACATGGCTGGCTTCGTGCCAGTAGCTACAGACATGGCTGGCATTTCATTACCAGTAAGAACAGGCATGGCTGGCAGTGTGCCAGTGGATACAGACATGGCTGGCATTTCACCGCCAGTGGGAACAGGCATGGCTGACTTTTCATTACCAGTGATAACAGGCATGGCTGGCAGCGTGCCAGTGGATACAGACATGGCTGGCTTCGTGACAGTAGAAACAGACATGGCTGGCATTTCATTGCCAGTGAGAACAGGCATGGCTGGCAGCGTGCCAGTAGATACAGACATGGCTGGCATCTCATTGCCAGTGGGAAGAGGCATGGCTGGCTTTTCATTACCAGTAAGAACAGGCATGGCTGGCATCGTGCCGGTGGATACAGACATGACTGGCTTCGTGCCAGTAGATACAGACATGGCTGGCATCGTGCCAGTAGATACAGACATGGCTGGCATCGTGCCAATAGATACAGACATGGCTGGCATCTCATTGCCAGTGGGAACAGGCATGGCTGGCTTTTCATTACCAGTAAGAACAGGCATGGCTGGCAGCGTGCCAGTGGATACAGACATGGCTGGCATTTCATTGCCAGTGGGAACAGGCATAGCTGGCTTTTCATTACCAGTGAGAACAGGCATGGCTGGCAGCGTGCCAGTGGATACAGACATGGCTGGCATCATGCCAGTGGATACAGACATGGCTGGCATCGTGCCGGTGGATACAGACATGGCTGGCATCGTGCCAGTAGATACAGACATGGCTGGCATCGTGCCAATAGATACAGATATGGCTGGCATTTCATTGCCAGTGGGAACAGGCATGGCTGGCAGCGTGCCAGTAGATACAGACATGGCTGGCATTTCATTGCCAGTGGGAACAGGCATGGCTGGCAGCGTGCCAGTAGATACAGACATGGCTGGCATCGTGCCAATAGATACAGACATGGCTGGCATTTCATTGCCAGTGGAAACAGGCATGGCTGGCAGCGTGCCAGTGGATACAGACATGGCTGGCAGCAAGCCAGTGGATACAGACATGGCTGGCATCGTGCCAGTGGATACAGACATGGCTGACATCGTGCCAGGGGAAGCAGACATGGCTGGCATCGTGTCAGTAGATACAGACATGGCTGGCATTTCATTGCCAGTGGGAACAGGCATAGCTGGCAGCGTGCCAGTGGATATAGACCTGGCTGGCAGTGTTCCAGTGGATATAGACCTGGCTGGCAGTGTTCCAGTGGATATAGACATGGCTGGCAGCGTGCCAGTGGATACAAACGTGGCTGGCAGCGTGCCAGTGGATACAGACATGGCTGGTAGCGTGCCAGTGAATACAGACATGGCTGGCAGCGTACTAGTGGATACAGACATGGCTGGCATAGCATTCCCAACCGGAGACACTGAAACCTCACTGGGAGACGAGGGCATAGTGATCCCATGATTCACCAGATTTGAGGTGGCTATTCTGCCAGTCTGGATGCCTATGGAGGACACACCAGAACCTCCATAGCGATACCTGGATATATGGTTCCCCTGCCATTGCTTAACAGGTTTTAATACACAATGCTCAATAGTGTGATTAGGATCTGCACAATAAAAACAGAGACCATACAACCTGCGTCTTTCCTTCTCATACATGGATTTGCAAGTAGTGCAGGGTGGTGCTGCATCGTTAGCTGCAGCAGGTGATAGGCTCAGAGCCTCCATTAACCTCTGCAGCTCTTTCAGCATAGCAAGCACCAAGTTCAATATAGCTTCATACATATGAGACATACCTGCCAGCTTCTATTCTGGGACCAGGATAATGTAACGGGGAGCCCCCATAGGGTGAGGGGGAACCCCCAATCTGCAGAGATGAAGCCTTAAGGACAGGTATACAGCTTCCAGGGAACAAACCAAGATATTAACAGAAACTAGAAAGATCCCTAAGCCCTGACTGAGATCCTTGAAAGATGGTCTCGAAATGCTACCTAGGCTAGGTTTGCAAGATGAATAAAACATAAACCAGACAGACAATAAATGCAGGTATACAGATTCCAGGGAACAAACCAAGATATTAACAGAAACTAGAAAGATCCCTAAGCCCTGACTGAGATCCTTGAAAGGTGGTCTCGAGATACTAACTAGGCTAGGCCTGCATGACGAACAAAACATAAACCAAACATACGATGAATGCAGACATACAGATTCCTAAGCACGGTACAGTACAGGGGACAGACAGAATAGAGATCCAAATACAAGAGCCAAAGGTCATACACGGAATATCAAAACTAGAGGGGTCAGACAAGAGAGGGATCCTAAATACATGAGCCAGAGGTCATACACAGCAAATCAAAGTAAACCAGCATACAGGGACTAGGCAAGAAAGACTATCCTGGTCCAAGGATCAAGGGGAATCCTGGTCGTACTTATAGGGCAGAACAGGTCATGTGACCTGCAGACCAATTAGCCCAACAGATGGCCTGCAGGCTGAAAACAAAACAACAGGAATCCCTGCTACCACCAGCAGGGGGCAAGGCCGAGACGTGACAATCCCTGACGGAGGACGCCAAATCGGACCTGTCGTGGTGGCGTTCTCAGATGATGTCGTGGAACGGCAAACCATTATTTCCTCCTTCCCCGACTCTCACCATCGACTCCGATGCCAGTGGCCTCGGATGGAGAGCCCACTGCGAAGGCGTAGAGACGGGGGGTGGGTGGTCCCCCTCCGAACGGACCCGTCACATCAATGTATTGGAACCTTTTGGCGGGGCTGTTCGGTGTTTCACAAGGAACTCCTCACATCGCCGGATCCTCCTACGACTGGACGATTTCCCGGCGGTACGCTATATCAACGCCATGGGAGGTCCTCGATCGGAACTGCTAGCTCTCATGGCGACGGAGTTTTGGCAGTACTGTCTCCGAGACACGACCTCTGGGTCCAGGCCCAGTTTATTCCGGGTCTATCGAACCAAGTCGCAGACTGGAATTCCCGTCACCTGTCGGATCCAGGGGACTGGTGGATACCGCCTTCAGTGTTCAGAAACCTTCACTCACTCTGGGGACCCCTGAGATGGGATTTGTTTGCCTCAAGGTTGAACACTCACCTTCGGGAGTTCTTCAGCTGGAGACCAGACCCGTACGCGTTGGGCACGGATGCCTTCCTTCAGGATTGGTCCGGGGCACGCCACTATGCCTTCCCTCCGTTCGCCCTGATTGCTCGAACAGTGATGCAGATCAGGACTCAGCTGGCGACCCTGGTGTTGGTTACCCCGTTCTGGACGGCTCAACCTTGGTTCCCGGCCCTTCTGGAGATCGCGATCGACGCACCCAGGATTCTACCCCGGCGACCGGATCTCCTCATGGACGCGGAGGGTTCACCTCACCCCCTGGTATCGGACGGCAACCTGGACCTACTAGCATGGCTGGTTTCCGGTTTGCCTGGCAAAGCCAGGACATTTCGGTCCGGGCTGGGGAACTGCTCTTACAGGCATGGGCCCCCGGAACCCGGGGAGTGTACAAATCTGCCTGGGTCAGGTGGTCCACTTGGTGTGTGGGACGGAGTCAACATCCCGTTTCAGCCTCTGAGCACGGTCTTAGACTTCCTGACGGTTTTGTTTGACTCTGGTCTGGCTTTCCGCACGCTGAATGTCTATCGCTCGGCGTTTCCGCCGGCCATGTGGGCTTCGCTGGTGTGGCCTTGGGGCAACACCCTTTAGTCTGCCGTCTGTTGCGAGGTGCTCGTTTCGAACGACCCCCCCCCCTTCCTCGGTATTCAGTGGTGTGGGATGTTTCCCTGGTGCTCCGTTTCCTGGAGGATTGGCCGGACAGTGGAGATCTGTCCCTGCGGCAATTATCAGCGAAACTGGTAATGCTGTTCTGTTTGCTCTCTTGTAAGCGAGTCGGAGATGTTCGGGCACTGGATTATCCTTCTCGCTCCTTCGGTCCGGATGGAGTTGTGTTTGACGTGACTAGGCGTACCAAGATGTTCATTTCTTCAGTGTTTTTTCTGGCCTATCCGGATCGGCCGTTATTGTGCCCGGTTCGATGCCTCAGGGTATACGAGAACCGCTTGATGGGGTTCCGAGTTCCTCCGGTTTCTCCTCTGATCCTGTCGTTCCGTGCCCCCCATCGGCCCGTGTCTTCGTCGACATTGGCGCGTTGGGTACGTTGGTTACTGGGTCTGACGGGGTGGATACCGCCTCCTTTGGGGCCCATTCTGTCCATACAGCTATGGCCTCTTCGGCGGTAGCCGCTGGTTGTAGACTGGAAGACGTTATGCGATCCGCTGACTGGTCCAGGGAGTCTACAGCTCGCCTGTTCTACATACGGCCCATAAGACACTGGACGGGGACTGTTATTGATCAGCTTTGAATTGGCAAAATAGGAGCCTCCGAGTCCTGTGGTAAAATTGGGGAATTTTCCTAGTCCATGACGGAAAGTTCTAATTTTAATAAGGACTGAGTATTTCCCCCCCCCTGGATTCCCTCCCGTTTGTTTCTCTTCTGTCTAAATAAGACACGGACAAACCACACAATGTTTATTATTTTCTGCGCACGCCTGCGCTTTGCGTTGTAATACGTTACGTTGTGCACGCATGTTGCTAAATAAACTTTTCGCCTCTGCGATCTCCTGTGCTTTATCACCTGCGCTCTGGCATTGTACTCTGCTACGTTATGCGCGCATATTACTGAATAAACGTTTCGCCTTTGCGATCTGCTGTGTTTTATCGCCTGTGCGCTTGCGTTGCACGTGGGTGATGGCTCGGTTCTAATCCCGACCCGTGTTTTCTTTTTCAGCTTCGCACTGATCATCCTGCCTTGATGGCGTTTTTTGTGGCTTCCCCACGCCCGGCCGTGTTTGGCTTCTACGCTTCCCCGTTGGGCAGCTGCGTCTCGTCCTGGAGATTCTGACTTCTGGATTGCAAAGAAAGAGGAGGAGTCTATACCTGGGCGGGACACTATGGATTGGCTGAGAGAGGGTGTGGGGTGTGGTTATCCCCTGTTGTGGGGGAAGTTTGTTTTTTATACTGTTAACTCTTTGCTGCTGTGAAGAAAGTAAAGAAAGAGATGGCAAAATACTCGCCTGAGTCCTTATTAAAATTAGAACTTTCCGTCATGGAGTAGGAAAATTCCCCAATTGTAAGCAAGATGACTGAATGATCAAAATCAATGTCAAACTGGCCAAAACACTCAATTTCAGTGGGGCTTGAATAATTTTGAACACAACTGTATGTTTACCTCACACAGAGGGTGTATGTTTACCTCACACAGAGGGCGTGTGGGGGGTGGTGTATGCACTGGTGTATTTTGGCCTAGGCCAACAAGGCCCAGGCCTAGGGCGGCACTTTCCAGGGGGCGGCGGCCCGCTGGGTGGCCCCACCCCCAAAAAAAAAAAATGTCTACCGGGGGGGGGGGGGGGGGGCGGCGGCATGTTTACCTCACGGTGGGGGGTGTGCGCATGCTTACCTCACGGTGGGGGGTGTGCGCATGCTTACCTCACGGCGGGGGGGGTGCGCATGCTTACCTCACGGCGGGGGGGGTGCGCATGCTTACCTCACGGTGGGGGGGTGCGCATGCTTACCTCACGGTGGGGGGGTGCGCATGCTTACCTCACGGAGGGGGGGTGCATGTCTGCCTGTGGGGGGGTGTATGTTTACCTCACACGGGGGAGGGTGCGCATGTTTACCTCACAGGGGGGGGCCATGTTTACCTCACAGGGGGGGGGGCCATGTTTACCTCACAGGGGGGGGGGCATGTTTACCTCACAGGGGGGGGGGCATGTTTACCTCACACGGGGGGGTGCGCATGTTTACCTCACACGGGGGGGTGCGCATGTTTACCTCACACGGGGGGGGGTATATTTACCTCATACAGGGCGTGGGGGGGGGGTATATTTACCTCATACAGGGCGTGGGGGGGGGGTATATTTACCTCATACAGGGCGGTGGGGGGGTATATTTACCTCATACAGGGCGTGGGGGGGGGGTATATTTACCTCATGTGGGGGGGGGGTGTATATTTACCTAATACCCTGAAAGATGGAAGGGGGTGAATACGTTCGGGTTAAGACGTTTGGTGGGAAGATGCTCCCAGGTTCCTTTGCGGGCTCCGTGCAGCCTCCTTTTAAGTTACCACCAAAAACATGTCCGCCTCGCTATATTACACGTAACAGCAAGGATCTCATTAAAAAACGTTCGGGCGGAAGTGGCGACTTTCTGACCTTGGTATCCGCCCCGGAAGTGAGCTGGCCTTGTCGCCGTGGAGTGGCGGACCCGGAAATGCAGTGTTACCGGGAGTCATGGCCGGGCCGGCGGGAGATGAGGAGGAAACCAACATGAAACAGCTGCCAGTGAACATGCAGGAAACCGGGGAGACCGCGATCGGCGGGGACAGTGAGTGCGGGAGAACCGACTGAGCGTGAGGAGGAGGAGGGGGGGGGAGAAACGACTGAGCGTGAGGAGGAGGGGGGGGGAGAGAACCGACTGAGCGTGAGGAGGAGGGGGGGGGAGAGAACCGACTGAGCGTGAGGAGGAGGGGGGGGGAGAACCGACTGAGGATGGGGGCTGACCAAGGAGGGGGTTGTTCGGTAGGTGCCAGTTTTTATACCGTCTCAGAGATTCAGTTTAGTTTTTCTGACGATATTTAGATGATACTTTTGTGACTTGCCGACGGCACTTATTGAAGGGGGGGGGGGCTTCACACACTTGTAGTTTTGCTTTTTTTGGAGCCCCTGATTTCCTGGGAGTTGGTGCTTATCTCTCCCCGCCCCATGAAGGATCCCGCTCGCTGCATGGATTCGGTGCAGCCGGTTCAGCAGGTTTGCGGTGAGGCTGGTCACTGCTGCTTTTATTCATTCATTGAACTGGAATGGATGTAGTGTCTGTATGGCGCCACTAGATGGCTCTATTGTCAAAGGCAGGAGAATAAAACGAAATGGACTGTATATAAAAGACTAAACTAGAGGAGTGGGAGACTCCCTATGGAAGAGGACTGTATATAAAGACTAAACTAGAGGAGTGGGAGACTCCCTATGGAAGAGGACTGTATATAAAGACTAAACTAGAGGAGTGGGAGACTCCCTATGGAAGAGGACTGTATATAAAGACTAAACTAGAGGAGTGGGAGACTCCCTATGGAAGAGGACTGTATATAAAAGACTAAACTAGAGGAGTGGGAGACTCCCTATGGAAGAGGACTGTATATAAAAGACTAAACTAGAGGAGTGGGAGACTCCCTATGGAAGAGGACTGTATAAAAGACTAAACTAGAGGAGTGGGAGACTCCCTATGGAAGGGGACTGTATATAAAAGACTAAACTAGAGGAGTGGGAGACTCCCTATGGAAGGGGACTGTATCCACCAGAAACAGAATAATAAAAGATAAAATTAAAATCTATTAGGCAAAGAAATATAAAAAAAACAGAACAATGTGACATCCAGGTGAATTACATAGGACGTAACTTAATTGCAGGAAGTGTACTGCAAGAAAAAAACGATCTACACGTGCAGTGATTAAATGCAATAAACTCTGCAACAATAGACAATATATAAATTGCTCTAAGGCTAAAACACCATAAAAAATGGGTTAAAACAATCAGTGAGCAAGGTGCTATATGAAGGGCGCAGTGATTAGTCCAGGTGCTGCAGATAAAGCACTAAGCAAAATACAATATGCAAGAGCAGCCAAAGAGAACCGTAACAGGAGTAAAAATAATGAATAAAAACTTACTTAGATGTCCATACATCAAAAGAGAAAAAAAAGACTGTTTATACTGGCCAGATTAGAGGTGCAGCAGCCAGGCTCCCCAAACCAACGGCAAATCCCCAAAGCCGTTAAGTGGAAAGATGCCGGTCATAGAGCTGGTGTCCGGCGCTAGCACTCATAATCTTCAATAAAAGTTCTCCAGCCGGGACTCACGTCCGCAATAGAATCATTGATGGAGGTAGATGGAAAAGAAGGGGGGGGGGATTAAGTGCAGACTATCGTCCCAGATTAGAGTGATTAAGGTAAGAGATATACTCACATATTCTGGAGCCGATTTAAATAAATGGGCACCAAACAGAAGGCAGATCGGTGGATATAAATCAAGGGACACAGATTCCCCAATCTCAGGTCCAGGAAAGCAGATCCTTAGAGATGTCTAGTCAAGATGCCGAAGGAATAAATCACCCCGGGTCATACAAGGTGAAAATTCACAACCGGTTTATTAAAACAATCAATAAAATACACCTCAAACGCGTTTCGCTGAAAGCAGCTTCGTCAGTGGGTGACCTGAGATTGGGGAATCAGTGCCCCTTGATTTAAATCCACCGATCTGCCTTCTGTTTGGTGCCCATTTATTTAAATCGGTAGCAGAATATGTGCGTATAGAGTGATTCTATTGCGGACGTGACTCCCGGCTGGAGAACTTTTATTGAAGATTATGAGTGCTAGCGCCGGACACCAGCTCTATGACCTGCTTTTATTCGTTCACATTGGAAGCAAAGAAGGAGCCGGGTGGGCAATAGACGGGACGGAGATCAGTTTGCAAGGAGGAAAAGCTGGAAGTGTTGGTGCCTGCCCTTTGCGTGACGGGGTGTGCGTCTCTGGCCGCGTTCGGGTCCCCTCGTACGGCGTGCTTTGTGCGACTCGGCATTAACCATGCATTGCTGCTCTGTATTGCAGGGGTAAATCGTCGGCTGAAATATGTGAGCCTGGCTGTGCTGGTGGTGCAGAATGCCTCACTCATCCTTAGCATCCGATACGCCCGCACACTGCCTGGAGAAAAATTCTTCACCACCACGGCAGTGGTGATGGCCGAGGTCCTGAAAGGCATGACGTGTCTCCTGCTCATCCTGGCCCAGAAAAGAGGTAACTCCAGGGCACACACTGTCTCACATTTTGCATGTTGTACAATGCCGTGCCAGAAGCGTGTTCATGCCGTGCATCTCTTCCAGGAAACGTGAAGGAGCTGGTCATGTTCCTGTATGAGTCCATCATTGTGCAGTACATGGACACCCTGAAGCTTGCCGTCCCCTCCTTGATATACACCTTGCAAAACAACCTGCAGTATGTGGCCATATCCAACCTCCCTGCAGCCACCTTCCAGGTCTGTGTGATGCCTTCCTTCCTTCCTCCGACTCCATTGTCCTCATCCCCCAGCTGCCACACACTTTGCTCATGACATGTTACTCCCTCACTAACAGTCTCGCCTCTATCTGCAGGTCACGTACCAGCTGAAGATTTTAACCACTGCCCTGTTCTCCGTCCTGCTCCTGAGGAAGAGTCTGTCCAGGTTGCAGTGGGGCTCACTGGTTATTCTCTTTGCCGGTGTGGCCATTGTCCAAGCAGAACAGTCTGGTAGCAAGGAGACCGTGTCCACAAGTGGTCAGAGTTACGTGGTGGGCCTGGTTGCCGTGTCTGTTTCGTGCCTGTCCTCCGGCTTTGCAGGTGTATACTTTGAACGCATACTGAAGGGCAGTTCGGCGTCCGTCTGGCTACGCAACGTGCAGCTGGGCATCTTTGGTACAGCTTTGGGGCTCTTGGCCATGTGGCATCAGGATGGCTCTGCAGTAACAGAACATGGCTTCTTTCATGGATACACGCCGCTTGTCTGGTGTGTGATCTTCAATCAGGCCTTTGGTGGTCTTCTGGTAGCTGTAGTGGTGAAGTACGCCGATAACATCCTGAAAGGCTTTGCCACATCATTGTCCATTGTGGTGTCAACAGCCGCCTCTGTCCACCTTTTTGGATTTCATGTGGATATTCCTTTTGCCCTTGGAGCGGCGCTTGTGATCGGGGCCGTATACCTGTACAGTCTTCCGAAAGCCCCGGATTCCACGCCGGGGGCCCAGACCGCCCCTCACAAGGAAACCTTCCTCCCCAAGTCAGTGCTCACCAAATGACCCATGTTCCATGTAAACGTTCCCCTGTAACACCACGCGGCTCTGCCGGGAAGGATGAGAGGCGGCCCGTCTTATTCTTTTCTAACCCGGTTCTCTTCTCTCCCATAACCCCCTGTGCTTGTATTAATGGCTTCCAATAACAATGTTCCTCTGCCACATCTGTGTCCTCCTTTACCCCATGCGTGAGTATTGATCATCTGAGGCCAAGTGGAGGCTCACAAAGCACCTGTGCCAGATTTCACCGGGCGTTATGTGGTTTTTATCCCTGAATTTCAGGGCAGATTTATTTCTTTTGGCACAATCTTCGTTCATTGCTTTAATTTTTAATTTTTTTTTACCAATTTTTGCCGGAGTCACCTAGTGACGTCTGAATAACACTAAGCTATGTATTTATTACCTCCAGCACAGTGTCTGCCGTCTGGTGATGTGAGTCAAACGTTCACGTATGGGCTGCATGTGGCACGGCATTGTGTATGGATCGTGTGGCATGGTATTATGAACAGATCATGTGACAGGTTGACGCTGGCATCACCTGGTAAATGGCACACAGAGCTGTGTGTTGTATGTGAGCAGAGTGAATCCACCTGTGCGTGTGAAACTGTGTTTTCCTGGAACATACGTGGAGCAGGCGGTGCCAGCCGGTATGTGCTGCAGCTTCTCAAATAGATGTGAAGTGGTGCTGGCTGTGTGTGACGTGTGTGGTGCGCTATGAACCCTCCAGGGACCTGGATCAGGTGCCAATCGATGCCCCCAGCTTTAATCAGGTGCTGGTGGGATGATTTATTTCTACATGGGCAGGAAGTGAGACGTTAGAGGTTCTCTCAGTATGTGAGACGCTGTCCGGCGCTGATACCACTTGTGGGCGAGGTGGGATTTTTTTCCCACGTCAGGTGAAATGATGGCTTCTAAGAAAAGGCAGGAATTCTCTGATGCATGTTCAGCTCTTTCCATGTACTAAAATGTTTTAAATGTAAAATAAATTTAATTTCTATTTATTCCAACGGCTTTTTTTTTTTTTCTTCCCTTTACTGACACTTAACACCTTGTAAGCCAAATCACAGGAGCCGCTTGATTTGTCAATTCCTGTGCACGAATGTCTGCCCTGCTGCCCCTCGCCTGTCTCCAAGGCTTCGTGTTAACCCGGTCTGCCCTGCTGCCCCTCGCCTGTCTCCAAGGCTTTGTGTTAACCCGGGTCTGCCCTGCTGCCCCTCGCCTGTCTCCAAGGCTTCGTGTTAACCCGGGTCTGCCCTGCTGCCCCTCACCTGTCTCCAAGGCTTCGTGTTAACCCGGGTCTGCCCTGCTGCCCCTCGACTGTCTCCAAGGCTTCGTGTTAACCCGGGTCTGCCCTGCTGCCCCTCACCTGTCTCCAAGGCTTCGTGTTAACCCGGGTCTGCCCTGCTGCCCCTCGCCTGTCTCCAAGGCTTCGTGTTAACCCGGGTCTGCCCTGCTGCCCCTCACCTGTCTCCAAGGCTTCGTGTTAACTCGGGTCTGCCCTGCTGCCCCTCACCTGTCTCCAAGGCTTCGTGTTAACCCGGGTCTGCCCTGCTGCCCCTCGCCTGTCTCCAAGGCTTCGTGTTAACCCGGGTCTGCCCTGCTGCCCCTCACCTGTCTCCAAGGCTTCGTGTTAACTCGGGTCTGCCCTGCTGCCCCTCACCTGTCTCCGAGGCTTCGTGTTAACCCGGGTCTGCCCTGCTGCCCCTCGCCTGTCTCCAAGGCTTCGTGTTAACCCGGGTCTGCCCCTCGCCTGTCTCCAAGGCTTCGTTTTAACCCAGGTCTGCCGTGCTGCCCCTCGCCTGTCTCCGAGGCTTCGTGTTAACCCGGGTCTGCCCTGCTGCCCCTCGCCTGTCTCCGAGGCTTCGTGTTAACCCGGGTCTGCCCTGCTGCCCCTCACCTGTCTCCAAGGCTTCGTGTTAACCCAGGTCTGCCCTGCTGCCCCTCGCCTGTCTCCAAGGCTCCGTGTTAACTCAGGTGAGGGGCAGCAGGGCAGACCCGTCTCCAAGGCTTCGTGTTAACCCGGGTCTGCCCTGCTGCCCCTCGCCTGTCTCCGAGGCTTCGTGTTAACCCGGGTCTGCCCTGCTGCCCCTCACCTGTCTCCGAGGCTTCGTGTTAACCGGTCTGCCCTGCTGCCCCTCGCCTGTCTCCAAGGCTTCGTGTTAACCCGGGTCTGCCCTGCTGCCCCTCGCCTGTCTCCAAGCTTCGTGTTACCCGGGTCTGCCCTGCTGCCCCTCGCCTGTCTCCAAGGCTTCGTGTTACCCGGGTCTGCCCTGCTGCCCCTCGCCTGTCTCCAAGGCTTCGTGTTAACCCGGGTCTGCCCTGCTGCCCCTCGCCTGTCTCCAAGGCTCCGTGTTAACCCGGGTCTGCCCTGCTGCCCCTCGCCTGTTCCAAGGCTTTGTGTTAACCCGGGTCTGCCCTGCTGCCCCTCGCCTGTCTCCAAGGCTTCGTGTTAACCGGGTCTGCCCTGCTGCCCCTCACCTGTCTCCAAGGCTTCGTGTTAACCCGGGTCTGCCCTGCTGCCCCTCGCCTGTCTCCAAGGCTTCGTGTTAACCCGGGTCTGCCCTGCTGCCCCTCGCCTGTCTCCAAGGCTTCGTGTTAACCCGGGTCTGCCCTGCTGCCCCTCGCCTGTCTCCAAGGCTCCGTGTTAACCCGGGTCTGCCCTGCTGCCCCTCGCTTGTTTATTAGAATATATGCAGATTTTATTTGAAGAAATCGGAGGCTCATGGTCAGGTAATCTTTCTTTACGTGGCTCTGAGCAGCAAAGGGTTGACACATTATGAACAAATTAAAGAGAAAATGTAGTATAATAATGGCCCAATCTAGTTCTTTGCTGCCGTCTCTCAGGTGAGGATGTTTTTTTGTGTTTTAAGTTTTATTCAGGTTAATTGTTAAATTTTCCTATTTAATGATGGAAAGTAAGTATAATAAAGATTCTGGGGTGAGTATTTGCAATCCCTTTCAGTTATATTTTCCCCACAGCAGCAATAAATAAATAAAGGCCAGTGCAGGAACAGCAAAGCCCTCTTTCTTGCGTTGAAAAAGAAACAACACAACTGTCAGGAACCAGAACTAAAATCCGTAACGAAGAGAATGATTCAAACGGATTCAGAGAACAACTTCAGGACACTGAAAGGAGAAACGGAGCCACAACTGGATGCAGGAATGACAGGCAAAATGCACATTAATCGTACAGTGCCGTAATAAAATTACGGCAACCACATCCAACAGAGCACTTGGAAAGTAACATCAATACAGACATGGAAAAAAATTTGTACATAAAGTTTTATTGAAATAAATATACATAACATAATAGAAACCAAAAAGGGAGGGAAGAGGAGGGAAATACTCGCCTCCGTCCATTATTAAAATTCTAACTTTCTGTCATAAGAAACATTTAGTGATTTTAACACATGACTTGGAGGCTTTATATAGTGTCTAATTCAAAGCTATGGAATCGTCCAATCAGGTATCGGTTTAAAGTACCATACCATTCTGCAGAATGCATCAAGTCCTCCGAATGACAACCAAACAGCATGACTGAAGATGCTACTGCACTCCTGACTGAATGCACACCGAATTGGGGGGGTCTTCATCCCCTGCATGATTCAAAATCCAACACGCCGACCTAGCTGAAGCGGTAAACCCCGGCCAATGAGGAGGCCTAAACAAGGACGTAACCCCAACATCCCGAAGAGCCTCATTCTGTGCCTCGTACATCGTACCAAGGAAACATGGGAAGAAAACCTCTGAAATGGATGTTTTCATGCGCCTGGAGATATGGAAGCAAACCCCATCTAGAAGGGAAATACGGACTTGAAAGTCCAAAGCCAGGCACTTACCAACACGTTTCCAGGAAGCCAAACAACACGTTTTGCAGACGAACACTGCCATGATGACTGAATTGTCAGGCAATTACTCAAACGGAGAACCAAACCAACATCCCAAGTAAAACTATATTTGTGCCTAGGAGGGTAGGAAAAACAAATGCCTCTCAATAAACCACAAATCAAAGGCTGTTGTCCCATCGGCACCCCCGCATTTCAGACATGGCCAGCTGAAATGGTGTAACTAAAAAAAAATCACCGTCCCATACATCCGTTTTTGATTCAGGTAAGATGTAAGGAAATCTAACACAGAAGTCACAGGGAACAAAAACTGATCTCAAGCCTGTTCCAAACGCCAACCGGACCATAGTTTCCAAGCTGATCTGTACAGTCCTCAGGTAACCGGAGCCCATGCCACCCAGAGCAAATTGCATGTTCATCCTGCAACTCCTGAGCCCTGCCAGGCAAACTTGAAATCAGCCACCCCAGTAGCGACAACTGCCTGCTGACCAGTAATGGGTGAAGCAGAATGTCTGGATTCAACAATCACTCCAGGAGCTGTGGAAGCAGCCTGGGATGATCCGCTGCCAACTCCTACAGAGCATGGAACCAGGAGTCGGTCACTACAGCGTTATCATGACAGCCATTGCTGTGCTAATCCTTCACGAGTCAACATCCTCGCTATTATGGAGAAGGGATGGAACATGTAATGCTTTCCTAGAGGCCAATGTTGCAGGAAGGAATCAGTGTCCAAAGGGTCCGGGTACCAGCTGAAGAAGCAAACCAGCTTAATTTTCAGACAGGAGGCAACAAGTCCACATCCAGAGGACCCATAGTGAATTGATGGCGGGAGGAATCGACTGTGCAATCTGTCAAACGCTGGAAGCCATCAGGGCCTGGAATTGCCACCCACTGCTTCGTTGGACAGGCCTGAAATAAACGGAGCTTGCACCATCATTCCGTGGAGGAAACATGATCCACAGCATCATGGCCATGTTAATCAGAGATTCCAATCGGGACCCCCCCCCCAGACTGTTTATGTGACGGTCCACTGATTAAACCTGAGGAGGATCGAGTAATGAGTTTGAGAAAAGCACCTTTTAGGGCACAGAATCCTGCCAGCAGTTCCAGGGAGTTTGTGTAAATCTGTTTCCAAGGGACTGCACCGTGCACCCCATCCCAAGTGACTGGCATCAGACTAGATGACCAATGTTGGAGTTACCAGAAGTATGTCCTTCCTGTTCAAAGTGTCTAGGTGATCAAACCACCAGTGAAGATCCCAAACTGCTTCCTGTGACAGTAATCCAGAGTATGAAAGACCGGACCTGAGAAAACTAGATCTCAGGAGGTCCCTGCAATCACTGGCCAGGGTTCGGAGAGCTGGCACCTCAGGAGGTAGCAAACTTCTTTTCGAATAGCATGTACCTTTTTAAAGTAGGGAGACTGAGGGTCATGGTCACAGAATTCACAAGGAAGCCTAAAAATTTGACTTACAACACCGGCTGGAGCAGATTTTTTTTGAGTTGATCAGGAAACCTAGGTCGTGAAGGAGGGAAGTTGTCCATTCCAGATGCAGTAGTAGTAGTTCCATGGATGGTGACACCATAAAGACATTGTCCAAAGAGATGAGACAAACACCTTTTGGAGTGCAGACGAGCCCCCATAGGCTTCAGTATCTTTGTGAAGCACCATGATGCTGACGATAGGCCCAGTGGGTAGTATGTGAAGCACCACGTTCGTCCTCCTCAGGGAAAAACAGAGGAAATTTCTGTAGGATATTGCAATGGGGATGGATAGATATGTATCCTTCAAATCCAGTTTTATCATCCAATCATTTGGATGCAGCACATCTGTGAGATTGGGAATGCCCTCAAATTTGGAAATATCGGTAAGTAATCCAACGGTTTAGTTCTCGCAAGTTTATCACTGGTCTCGTGCCCCCACCCTTTTGGTAACCAGAAATAAATCTCTTATAAACCCCTTTGAACAAGTATTGACTTGCTCTATAGTGCTCTTGTTTTATAGGTCTAAAACCTCCATCTGAACTGGTCCTGCTGAAACATGAGGGGTGGAGGCGCCTAGGTTCGGAAGAGTGTCTGCTCGAAATCTATTTGAGGAGCTCTGTACGCAATGAGGACCCATCATGCCCACTTTGGGGGAAAATGTTGGAAGTGCCAGATTTTTTTTTTACACCATATCTTTAACATAACCCCATAGAAAGAAGTCATTTTTTCTTCGGCAAATTACCTTGACCTTGTGACTGAATACGCGGCACCACAACTACATGACCTTCAACCATTATTTTCCAGCAAGATGCTGCACCACCACATTGGGGACTGCATTTTCTTGGGTTCCTAAATGAAACCTTTCCAGAGCGGTGGATTGGAAGGGATAGCCCAATTCCCTGGCCACCTCCTTCACCAGATATCACTCCCCTCCACTTCTTTCTATGGGGTTATGTTAAAGATATGGTGTATGGAACAAAGGGACGTCACTAATCTAAAGCAGAGGATCACTGAGGCCATTGAGGAGGGGAAGCTACAGCCAACATGGCAAGAAATCCAGCACCGTCTTGATGTGCATCTAATGGTGCCCATATAGAGGTGGATTAAATGAGGCAAAAAAAAACTTAAATCTATACGTCTCATTTTGTAATAATTTTCACTTATCTGTCTTTTCATTTGCTTTTGTTAGAAACTTTAGACTTTATGGACACCCTGTATATTCCAGGACTGTCCAATCTAGTTGCAGGCTGGTACTCCCGTTACCTAATGGATCGCAACGAATGGTGATTTCAGAAACCTTTTTCTTCAGCTCAGTGCACGTTTGGGCCTGTTCTACCTGGATCGGTTTGCTTGTCGCCTTAAAAAAAGAGGAAAATGAGTGTTTACAGTTGGAGACCAGATCCCAATGCTGTAGCATTGAATGTTCTTCTCTGACACTGGAGGGAATGCATACAAAATTTGTTTTGACCAATCTCCTTTCAAGGGTCCTCCATACCTCATTTTCACATTCAGCTGGTCACGCTAACCAGTGACCCCCTCCATTATGGCCTTCCCAAACCTGGTTTCCTCCTCTTCTGCAATTGTCTCTAGATATTCCTAGACTTCTCCATCCCTGGCCGTTCTCTTCTTTCAGACCCAATAGGCCTTCTGCATAATCTGATTGCAGAAAACTCATTATGTCTAATTGCCTGGAAACTACCCAGTGTTCCCAGTCTTCCCCCTTTCTTGGATAAAACTTCTCAGTCAGACTTGGGCTCCAGGAGCCAGAAAATGTTACCTGTGAGCTTGGAAAATCTGGACTTGGTGTCTGGACCTTGAACCCATAGAAGCCTCATATCAGATGTTCTTTCCTGCTTATTTGATCGGCGTTTTGCTTCTTGAACCATAAATCCGCTCCGCTCTTTACGCTGTTCACTTTGGCTTTCAGATTATTCCTCCTCTGAGGCGGTTGAGCGGTATACGCTTGCAACGCTCTCCTCAACCTAAATGCTCTTCTACATAGGCTGTGTCTAGTGTTGGCTCTTCTCGAGGTTCTGATCTCTTTAAAACCGTGAAATTACTTATGTTTGTTGTGTGGGATCTCCTGTACGAGGCCGTCTGCTGTCAGAGCCTTAGATTCTTTTACTCCATCAGGGATCCTTCTTCCATTTCTCATGTCTACTACCTTTCCCCAGAGTCCAAAAGAATGAAAAGAAATCACGGTTTTGTCTCTACCGCTTTAAGACCTTTTATTTTAAACCCATTGAACATGTCTTTATCTTTTATTCATCTTTCAAGTAGCATAAACACGGCTTCTTTATTGAACCCCGAATTATGACTAGAAGAAATCGGAGGGGAGTATTAGCCCTCCCATGTGGAATTAGTCCTGTTCTTGTTTCTTTCTGCTCCTAGACTATACATGAGATAGATATATCTGTGCCACATATATATGAAACTCGAGCATCATTTTGCATTAATATATATTAGCTCAGGTTTGGACAGAAACTAGTAACACCTCATTGGACCATATTCCACTGCAGTGTTCTACGATTGGCTGGTGTTTCTACACATTTTTACTTTACGAATAAAACAAAGAGGTCAGAAAGTTTAATATAGTACTCGCCTCCGGTTTCTTTTATAAAATTTATATTTCCCATCAAAATTGGGGATTCCTTTTGTATATCAATGGTCAGGGTGTTTGAACGGCTTTAGCTTTCTAATTTAACCCTGATCATTCTGCGATGTTGATGGGCCTCACTTTCATCTCCTTTCCTTCTGCTGTCAGCAAATTATCTTTTTCTTTTTCCAGACAGGTTGACTGAAAATATATTCTGTCCATCCATCCACCCTGAACATGGAGAATCTTACTAATCCTCCCATACACCGTTACCATAGGATCCCATACCCATGTACATTATTGGAGGATCCCATACCCCCCGATATACCCTGCATGTTACTGGCGGATCCCATAAACACCCCTGTACATTACCTGAGGATCCAATAACCCCCTACACTCACGTTACGGCAGGATCCCCTACCCCCCATAGACTGCTGGCACCGCTTGGGCGTGTGCAGGTGAATGGGGAGAAGCAGAGCAGCTAAAGTGTAGGTCACTGTACAGGTATGGCTGCTTGATGTGATCAGCACAAAGCCTCTGTCCCCCTGCTGGTTACTAGGTGCATGTGTTGCTGTCGCCCCTGATGGTTACTTGGTGTATGTGCCACCCCCCCCCGGTTACTTGGTGCATGTGCCACCCCCCCCCCCGGTTACTTGGTGCATGTGCCCCCCCCCCACACTGCTTACTTGATGCATGCGCCATCCCCCCCGCCAATCCCGCTCCTGGCTGGCTCTACCTCTGCTGTAAAAGCCCTAGGCCCAGGGATGGGACATGCGGGTACATGGAAGATGAGGAAGTAGTCAGTCGTGTCTCATCTTGGTACGGTCTCTTCTCTCCCTCTCTTTCAGGATCATTTCCAAACAGAAAGGCTCGTGAAGACATGGGACACCCCCCCCCCCAGCTCTGTGCCCCATGCTGCACCTGGACACTCCGGCTCATCAGGAATCCAGCGGGGGGAGGGGGGTGTTTTGGATGAAAAAAAAAATCAAACATGACCCAGTTGCCCCCCCCCCAGAGTCTCCATCCCCTCTGACAATAAACCTAATAGCAAGCCCCCCCATATCAACAGCTGGTGGACACCCTCTGTGTGCCTGGGAGAGACGGTGCGCCCCAATTTCACCACAGAAAAAAGTGATTTCAGGCTCCGTTACTGACTTTATTAAAATGTTAATAACCTCTATCTGGGTGTGGAGCCATTTCTGTGTGCAGGGGCTGTGGGTACAGGTGTCTGTGGGGTACCAGGGGCCTAAAAACCACTTTATTGTATGCACTTTCTCCCCCAACCCCTGAAACCACTGCCCTGTATTCTGGTATTGTGCATTGTCTCATATCCAATTATACCGAATGTCAACTTGTGGGAAGAGGAGCGAGAGAAGAGTTATACACATCGCACATTACTGTGAGTTTTATTGCTGTGGAGCGGATATAGTGTTGTCCTGTATGAGCTATCTCAGAATCCACAGCAATAAAACTCACGCTCATACACACCGCACATTACTGTATCACAGAGCTCCACAGCAATAAAACTCACACTCGTACACACCGCACATTACTGTGAGTTTTATTGCTGTGGAGCTCTGTGATACGCTCATACACACCGCACATTACTGTATCACAGAGCTCCACAGCAATAAAACTCACGCTCATACACACCGCACATTACTGTATCACAGAGCTCCACAGCAATAAAACTCACGCTCATACACACAGTAATGTGCGGTGTGTATGAGCTTATCACAGAGCTCCACAGCAATAAAACTCACAGTAATGTGCAGTGTGTATGAGCGTGAGTTTTATTGCTGTGGAGCTCTGTGATACGCTCATACACACCGCACATTACTGTATCACAGAGCTCCACAGCAATATACCTCACAGTAATGTGCGGTGTGTGTAAGCTTGGCTTTTATTGCTGTGGTGTCTGTAGAATTTGCTGTCAGTCGATGTTGGGTTCAGGATTGTTCCGCTGTCCCGTTTGGCCTCATGCTGCTTTCAGTGGATTTAAAGAGGTTTCGGGACAGGGGGATCTAGATCTGTTTACCTTCAGGCTTGTGAGATAAGGATCCCCACTTTAAATCAATCTCTGTGTTGAGTCCCAAGAGCACGGTAAGAGGCACCTGAGCCGCGATGGACAGACGCAGAATGATACGAGGCACCTGAGCCGCGATGGACAGACGCAGAATGATACGAGGCACCTGAGCCGCGATGGACAGACGCAGAATGATACGAGGCGCCTGAGCCGCGCTGGACAGATGCTGAGCCGCGCTGGACAGACGCAGACTGATATGGGGCGCCTGAGCTGCACTGGACAGACGCTGAGCTGCGCTGGACAGACGCTGAGCTGCGCTGGACAGATGCAGAATGAAACGAGGCGGAGATTAAAATCATTTATTTTGTAAAAGAAGATGAAATAAAAGCCATGCTCAGCGGATCCGGCCACGCTGGACGTAAAGTGCTAAAGATCCCCAGACACCCTGCGAGCGGCGCGTCACTTCTGTCCGCAGGGGCGGGACGGATCCGACCCAGTGAAATGTCGCTAAGGCACCTAAACCGCTTTGTATGTGGTCGAGATTTAACCCCTCAGTCGCTGGAGAGGGTCACATCGCGGTGTAAATCACAATATGCTCCAGCAGAAAAGGTCTTCAGATATGGGAACGTCTTTTTTGCCAAAATGAATAGAACCCTGTGTTGGTGAAAGGGTTAAGCGGGGGGGGGGCAGTGGCACAAAATTACAAAATAAGTACACAAAGATGTATTTACAAATATACACAGCGTCACCCTGTGGAACGGCCAGGATTACCGTGTCCCTTTTGAGAGGTATATCACACACGCAGACACGCGCTCGCACCCACAGACACGCACACACGCGCGCACACCATGAAATTCAGCCACACGGAGCCCAAATCAATGGAATGTTTACACAGTTTGGCAGCTATGAGCGAGTCCTCCCCCGGAAAAAAGAGCGTGCGCCCCCTGAACCCCCTCCCGAAAAGGGAGCGCCCCCCTGAAAAGGAAGCGCGCCCCCCCTGAATCCCCTCCGGAAAAAGGAACATATTCAAGTGCATCGCGCCATGCTCGGAGCCAGCGAGTACAGACAGAGCATCGCGCCATGCTCGGAGCCAGCGAGTACAGACAGAGCATCGCGCCATGCTCGGAGCCAGCGAGTACAGACAGAGCATCGCGCCATGCTCGGAGCCAGCGAGTACAGACAGAGCATCACGCCATGCTCGGAGCCAGCGAGTACAGACAGAGCATCGCGCCATGCTCGGAGCCAGCGAGTACAGACAGAGCGGAGCCAGCGAGTACATACAGAGCATCGCGCCATGCTCGGAGCCAGCGAGTTCATACAGAGCATCGCGCCATGCTCGGAGCCAGCGAGTACATACAGAGCATCGCGCCATGCTCGGAGCCAGCGAGTACATACAGAGCATCGCGCCATGCTCAGAGCCAGCGAGTACACACAGAGCATCGCGCCATGCTCGGAGCCAGCGAGTACACACAGAGCATCGCGCCATGCTCGGAGCCAGCGAGTACATACAGAGCATCGCGCCATGCTCGGAGCCAGCGAGTACATACAGAGCATCGCGCCATGCTCGGAGCCAGCGAGTTCATACAGAGCATCGCGCCATGCTCGGAGCCAGCGAGTACATACAGAGCATCGCGCCATGCTCGGAGCCAGCGAGTACATACAGAGCATCGCGCCATGCTCGGAGCCAGCGAGTACATACAGAGCATCGCGCCATGCTCGGAGCCAGCGAGTTCATACAGAGCATCGCGCCATGCTCAGAGCCAGCGAGTACATACAGAGCATCGCGCCATGCTCGGAGCCAGCGAGTACATACAGAGCATCGCGCCATGCTCGGAGCCAGCGAGTACACACAGAGCATCGCGCCATGCTCGGAGCCAGCGAGTACACACAGCATCGCGCCATGCTCAGAGCCAGCGAGTACATACAGAGCATCGCGCCATGCTCGGAGCCAGCGAGTACACACAGAGCATCGCGCCATGCTCAGAGCCAGCGAGTACATACAGAGCATCGTGCCATGCTCAGAGCCAGCGAGTACAGACAGAGCATCGCGCCATGCTCGGAGCCAGCGAGTTCATACAGAGCATCGCGCCATGCTCAGAGCCAGCGAGTACATACAGAGCATCGCGCCATGCTCAGAGCCAGCGAGTACAGACAGAGCATTGTATCGGGGGCGGGGGGCGGCTGTGTGTTACGTTATTGCTTTTATCAGAGGCTTTGGTTTGCGCATAGTTAAATCGCAGGCGCGGCCTCTCTGGCCCTCGAGGGCCGTGCTGGACGCAGCAGCCGCCGCACATAGAATTAGTGGAAATTGGAGGGGCCGGACGCGGGGATCACGTCTCACATGTAATCTGCACACGCACACGGCACGGGTTATAACTTTACACGTATAAATAAATCTTGCCGCCAATAAATTAAATAAATAAAACGATTTAACCCTTCAATTCCCAGTGTCAGCGCCACCTGCAGCGGCATGAACGTGTGTGTTTGTGGAGGGGGCTGCTCACCCTGACCTCCCCCAAACATGAGCATGGCACAAAACCAGGATATAAAGCAGGACACGCGGGTCCCTCCTACCTACTATGAAGCCTAATCACGGGACCCTTCATCACACACCAAAAACAGAAAAAAGTCCGCTACATACGCCTGCACCGCCATGACATCACAGGCCGTGACATCAGAGAAATTAAACCCCAGGAGGTGGGAACAGACTGATAACTACATCACAAGAGCAGCAGGGCGCAGGCGAGGGTAGTGCGGTCACAGAGACGGGGCATCCTCTGAATCCTATGGCTTTACGAGGTACACAGACAGACGGGGCGGGGGTCCGGGGCTCTGACTAGAGAGGCTGGGGGCCCAACTGACTTGGTCACGGCATCGATTCCATGTTCTCTTTCCCACGCGCTGGGTGGCACCAGCGCAGTGTAAGAGCCACACCGCAGTGCACTGGTGAAGCCACGGAGTCTGGCAGTGCTATAGCTCGGCAGGCTGCCCAAATAGGGAATTAACCCCTTCTGGTAACTAGCAGTGCTGACTCTTTGTCAACCACCACCAATCAGTTTTTGGCTCATCGTGGGGTCCGTGGGAGGAGAAGTCGGATGGAGGGAGTGAGGGATGGAGAGGATGGACGCCACCTCAGCTGTTACTGGACACCATGTTGATAACTTGCTCGAGCTTCTGGCGCAGCTTGTGTTTCCGGCAGTACGAGTCCCGGTCCATAGCGGTAAGAATCTGAGCAGGATCATAAAGCAGACAATTAGTGGTGACATATAACCCGCACTCAAATAACCAAAACACACAGCATGTGCGCAACGGTGCCGTGTCCGTGAGACGCGCTTACACAGGCTGAATAAAGCTGCGCGCGAGACGCGGTTACACAGGCTGAATAAAGCTGCGCGCGAGACGCGGTTACACAGGCTGAATAAAGCTGCGCGCGAGACGCGGTTACACAGGCTGAATAAAGCTGCGCGCGAGACGCGGTTACACAGGCTGAATAAAGCTGCACGCGAGACGCGGTTACACAGGCTGAATAAAGCTGCGCGCGAGACGCGGTTACACAGGCTGAATAAAGCTGCGCGTGAGACGCGGTTACACAAGCTGAATAAAGCTGCGCGCGAGACGCGGTTACACAGGCTGAATAAAGCTGCGCGCGAGACACGGTTACACAGGCTGAATAAAGCTGCGCGAGACGCGGTTACACAGGCTGAATAAAGCTGCGCGCGAGACGCGGTTACACAGGCTGAATAAGGCTGCGCGCGAGACGCGGTTACACAGGCTGAATAAAGCTGCGCGCGAGACGCGGTTACACAGGCTGAATAAAGCTGCGCGCGAGACGCGGTTACACAGGCTGAATAAAGCTGCGCGCGAGACGCGGTTACACAGGCTGAATAAAGCTGCGCGCGAGACACGGTTACACAGGCTGAATAAAGCTGCGCGCGAGACGCGGTTACACAGGCTGAATAAAGCTGCGCGCGAGACACGGTTACACAGGCTGAATAAAGCTGCGCGCGAGACGCGGTTACACAAGCTGAATAAAGCTGCGCGCGAGACGCGGTTACACAGGCTGAATAAAGCTGCGCGCGAGACACGGTTACACAGGCTGAATAAAGCTGCGCGAGACGCGGTTACACAGGCTGAATAAAGCTGCGCGCGAGACGCGGTTACACAGGCTGAATAAGGCTGCGCGCGAGACGCGCGGTTACACAGGCTGAATAAAGCTGCGCGCGAGACGCGGTTACACAGGCTGAATAAAGCTGCGCGCGAGACGCGGTTACACAGGCTGAATAAAGCTGCGCGCGCGAGACACGGTTACACAGGCTGAATAAAGCTGCGCGCGAGACGCGGTTACACAGGCTGAATAAAGCTGCGCGCGAGACGCGGTTACACAGGCTGAATAAAGCTGCGCGCGAGACGCGGTTACACAGGCTGAATAAAGCTGCGCGAGACGCGGTTACACAGGCTGAATAAAGCTGCGCGCGAGACGCGGTTACACAGGCTGAATAAAGCTGCGCGAGACGCGGTTACACAGGCTGAATAAAGCTGCGCGAGACGCGGTTACACAGGCTGAATAAAGCTGTGCGAGACGCGGTTACACAGGCTGAATAAAGCTGCGCGAGACGCGGTTACACAGGCTGAATAAAGCTGCGCGAGACGCGGTTACACAGGCTGAATAAAGCTGCGCGAGACGCGGTTACACAGGCTGAATAAAGCTGCGCGCGAGACACGGTTACACAGGCTGAATAAAGCTGCGTGAGACGCGGTTACACAGGCTGAATAAAGCTGCGCGAGACGCGGTTACACAGGCTGAATAAAGCTGCGCGAGACGCGGTTACACAGGCTGAATAAAGCTGCGCGAGACGCGGTTACACAGGCTGAATAAAGCTGCGCGAGACGCGGTTACACAGGCTGAATAAAGCTGCGCGAGACGCGGTTACACAGGCTGAATAAAGCTGCGCGAGACGCGGTTACACAGGCTGAATAAAGCTGCGCGAGACGCGGTTACACAGGCTGAATAAAGCTGCGCGAGACGCGGTTACACAGGCTGAATAAGGCTAGGGTCAGAGTGGGGCAGTCGGAACGCGCGTGCAGGCGCACTAAATCACGGCGGCAGTAGCAGCACATAACGGCCAATGACGGCCAATATACGCAGTACGTGCGTACAAAAGTGCGCCGACACCACGCAACCGGCAAATGAACGCATTTTTCTCAGAACGTGAAACCGCTGCTACAGACGTACAGAGTGCGCTGCGGCCGCATGGCAGCGTGTGTGCGTGATTAGGAGACGTCAGACGCTGCTAGTGTGCGGCCTACATAACGTTCAAACAGCCGGATTTCCCTAGAATTGCGTTGGTGAGTACCTGCGACTGTGCGACTGTGGTCGTCTGACCACTTAAGCGTATTCCGTGAAAAAATGCGTGCGCACGCATCGACGTACATTTTGACGGTGGCCGCAGAAAATGCGCTCATCTGTCCCTAGCCTAAAGCTGCGCGCGAGACGTGGTTACACAGGCTGAATAAAGCTGCGCGCGAGACGCGGTTACACAGGCTGAATAAAGCTGCGCGAGACGCGGTTACACAGGCTGAATAAAGCTGCGCGCGAGACGCGGTTACACAGGCTGAATAAAGCTGCGCGCGAGACGCGGTTACACAGGCTGAATAAAGCTGCGCGCGAGACGCGGTTACACAAGCTGAATAAAGCTGCGCGCGAGACGTGGTTACACAGGCTGAATAAAGCTGCTCGCGAGACACGGTTACACAGGCTGAATAAAGCTGCGCGTGAGACACGGTTACACAGGCTGAATAAAGCTGCGCGCGAGACACGGTTACACAGGCTGAATAAAGCTGCGCGCGAGACACGGTTACACAGGCTGAATAAAGCTGCTCGCGAGACACGGTTACACAGGCTGAATAAAGCTGCGCGCGAGACACGGTTACACAGGCTGAATAAAGCTGCGCGCGAGACGCGGTTACACAGGCTGAATAAAGCTGCGCGCGAGACGCGGTTACACAGGCTGAATAAAGCTGCGCGCGAGACGCGGTTACACAGGCTGAATAAAGCTGCGCGAGACGCGGTTACACAGGCTGAATAAAGCTGCGCGCGAGACGCGGTTACACAGGCTGAATAAAGCTGCGCGCGAGACGCGGTTACACAGGCTGAATAAAGCTGCGCGAAATTTGCCCAATCAGGACTCTGAGCCGTGATTGGCATAGTCTTGCACCTGTCTTGCACCTCACCTGTGGTCAGGTGCAAGGCTGTAGCCAATTACAAGCTTCAGGCCAGTGGAAAAGTGCATTGTGGTCCATTGTGGTGTATTGTGGGCGAACTTGAACTGAACATGCGGAAATGTTCGGAGTTCGGCGAACGGCCGATGTTCGATGCAAACTCCGAACAGCTCGAACCGAACAGCTCAGCCCTCGTGTCCACTTGCCAGAGAAATCACTTGAGCGACTCTCCAGATGAGTTGAGATCCAGTTGCTCATCGTTTAATCATTAGCAGTTTTCTCTGCTGTTGATCTTATGTGCGCACGATACTCCGTCTTATCCGCTCTCAATTCACATTACATCTTCTTTATATTGTATTGACAGTTTTGACGAATAAAATTCACGATTAGAAACCTCGATCCCAGTTGGCATCTGGCCGTCCAGGTGCATTTTTTGCCATATCTATAAAAAGGCAGGAAACCTGGAAACGCTTCCTCGATGCTGCAGCTGAAGACATTATTCCGTTTTCTCTCCAGCTTTGCATTTATAGCGGTTATTGCTAATTTATTTCTACGTTAGGCCATTCGATCGTCCTGGCTTCAACCTAGGGGTGACCGCCGGCTCTTTCATTTTGCGTTTGAGGAGGTTCCCCCCCCACCGAGTTTGTGGTCCCGCTCATTCACTGCTGCGTGTCTCCCTCCGCTCGCGGACGGATCGTTCGGCTGCAAAGGGATTCCAACGCATCAGGCAGCATTAAATCACTTTGCTGATGCGTGAACACTGCGTTAAGACCCGCGCTCTCCTTCGGGGGACTCTGATTCGGGTGATGTTCCCTTCCGATGGCAGCCTTTCACCAGGAGGCTTTCTTGACTGACCTCTGTCTCGGAGGTTGCTCTACTGCCTCGGTCCAAGCTTCTATTGATGCAGCTGTTAAGTCAGCAGTATCTAGTCTATTCCTGGACCTTCACCGCTCCCTGGATGGTGTAATGGCCGCTATAAAAGCCCTCCCATGGCTGCTGACAATTCTGACATACAGACCGTGTCAACATCCTCCTATAGGGACCCATAACTTCCTGCAGCCTGGGGAAAAAACTAAAACACATGCATGGAGTGGCTGGCACCCCCACCACTTTCTGACACCGAGTTCCCCACTCGGAAACGAGCCAACAATCGCAGGGTACATTTAGTGATTCCCCCAAAACTCCATAAAGCCGATTACGATAAGGGTCCCTTTGAGGGGACCATGGAAAAGAAGTCGTCGTGGCCACTCCACGTGACGTCAACTCCGAAAGCCTATCAGCTGTGTAGGATTAAGTGGCACTTTATGCGCCTGAGGACAACCTCTGAATACGTGGACACCGAGAGTCCGCTCTATTAGGACAATAATGTAATTTACGATCCTCAAGGTGACCCTCTTTCCTGCCCAGAGGACCTCACCCACCCTCAGTCCACTATCTGGTCCCCCCGCCACATGTTGAGAAATGGGTGGACGCTAATTTGAGACAGCCTTTAAATGAGGCTACTAGGCAAAAAATGCAGGCTGAAAGCCCACTCCCCAGTACAGTGGGCAGGACGCGCCTCACCCAGAGGTTGACCCCAATATTTATTTATTTATAAAGGATTTTATCAGGAAGGACACATTGAGATTTCTCTGGTTTTCCGTATGTTCTGGATTCAAGAACATTGAATTGTTACAGAAACACAAAGTAATAAAATGCAAGAAATTAACACAAATATACAGATTAACCCAGAAAAAAAATATGTAGCAAATAAAGTCATTATGTTACATAATAGAACCTATCACCAAGCATGGTTGGTCTCCCAAGTCTGGCCTGGATCATGCCCTCAGCTCCTGCGACAACAAGCTTTTGTATGTGGCAGAAGAGGCTAAAATACAAGGCGCTACTCAGTCCTATCCTGGTTTGCAATTTGGTCCAAAGAGATTTGTCCTTTTCAGCAATGCCAATTCCGCTTATGCTGCCAAACGATGAAAATCCATTAAAAGTGGACAAACAACTCTCCGCTATAGCTGACACTGACCTAGGTAGCTCCATCCAGGGCCTCCTATGTGGAAATGCCTACATTAAAAACATGGGCGCGTACGCCAACACTTTCAATGCCATGGACAAAGTGTCTACCTCTAAACCTCAAAACTAGTGTTTCGTAGCTGGGTTCTTGGCAGGGCCGGTAGATTTAGGGGACGTTCTACTGCCCACCAAAGGGGCAATTCTAGGTCTTCCACTAGCCCCACGGCTTCACAACCGACAGAGTACACTCCTACAAACTCATTCTTCCCTTCATGCACCCGACCTCGGTGCGCCTGTGACTTCTGAGGCTCCAGGACCTCATTCTGCAGCAGACATCCCTCAGGTAGGCCTAGTGATACAATTTCCCTCTCTAGAGGTGAAGGTCGGGGGACGTATAAGACTGTTCCTACACAGGTGGCGGGTCCTCACATCAGATCAATGGATCCTAGACACTGATCAGAGTTTCACAATCTCAATTGTGTCTCCACCGTCACAAACTCTTTCTCCACTGCCTCTCAGTTTCTCTCTGGAACAGTAGGTGGACAGGAGATACAAGGTTTTATTAAAAGGGGCCATATAAACGGCCCAACCGGTTTCTACCGCAGTCACCAGCAATCTGTTTCTGGTTGCAAAAAAAAGGGGAGGATTTGTGTCCAGTTATCAACATGCGAGACGTCAACTCCCACGTGCATTACCTCCACTTCGAGATGGAAGGTATGCATACCCTCCGAGATATCCTACGCCGAGGGGATTGGTTGGCAAAAATCAATCTCGAGAACGCCTATCTCTCTGTACCGATCGACACAACTTCAAGATTATCCTCAATTCAGAGGGCAGGGCTCGATGTGGACATTTTCATGCCTCCCATTCAGACTTTCCTAAGCCCCCTGGTGCTTCACGAAGCTCCTAAAACCTGTGATTACGTCTCTTTGGGAATGCAGAGTTTGTCTGGTCGTCTACCTACACCATATCCTGTTGATGTTAGACTCAGATTTTACCTTTCTCTTCTACCTACGGTGGACACGTTGCAAAACCTCGACTTACTCATCAATATGGAGAAGTCATACATGACACATTCAAGAAGCTTAGAATTTCTCGGGCTTGTGGTAGATTAAAATACCAACCTTCTGTCTTCCTCCTCTGAAAAGGTCTTTGATCCCGAAAGAAGCCCGGACCCTTCTTCAAAAGGATCAGGTCACACTTTGTTGCCTAGCACGTTTGATTGGCCTCCTCTCAGCCACTCACTTGGTGATACCTCCAGTTCCATTGTACTTTTGGGCCCTCCAATGCCTGAAGGCCCGTTCCCTCTGCAAGGGATTCCTGTACTCTGCTCACCCAAACTGACAATGCACGTTCGGATCTGACCTGGTGGATCAACAACCTCTACTTTTGGAATGGGAAACCCCTGGTCCTCCCTACACCCACATTAGTGATGTAATCGGACACCTGCCAATCCGTTTAGGGAGCCCGGTGCAGGCCCCTGGAGACAGGTGACCGTTGGTCCGCATCAGAGATACCACTCCACATCGATTGCTCGGAATTACAGGCAGGTCTATTCGCAGTACAAGGTTTCATGAAGAACCTTCCAAACTGCTCCATCCTCCTCAAGATGACGAACTTGGTGCCGATTGGAATTCCAGATACACTGGACTCGAGAGACTGGAAATTGCAATCCACAATGTACGTCGGACTTGCCGCTCTTTGGGGTCCCTTGGACGTGGATCTTTTTGCCTCCAGACTCAATGTACAAGGACCACGTTTCTTCAGTTGGCGTCCAGACATAAAGTCATTACCGACGGACGCCTTTCTGCAACAATGGACAGGGCCACGTCATTACGCATTTCCCCCATTCCCTATGGTGTCACAAACCACCTCCCTAATTCGATTTTTACAAGTCATGGTTGCATTGATAACACCCCTATCAACCATGGTTTCCATCTCTCCTGGAATTGTTAGTGGATTTCATACGACTCCTTCTGGGTCTACTTTTGGACCCGGAGGGGCATCTGCACTAACTGTTCAAATTGGATCATTGCCAACTGGTGGAGTGGCTGGTCTCGGATTTGGAATCCTGGCATTTCGGACCAAATGCGCACCCTAATCCCATGATCAAGGAGGCCTGAGATCCAGGTACCCGTTCCTCCTACTAGGCTAGGCTTGGTGAAACTGGCTCAGCTGGTGTATGGAAAGACAGGTTGATCCCTTTTCGCCCCTGTAAATTTCCTGTAAGAATTCCTCACTGAAAGCTATTTCTGCTTCCCACGTAGGGTTTCAAGGTGCCCCGATAGGTCGTCACCCATTAGTTTGCTGTCTGTTGTGGACTATTCCTTTATCCCGTCCTCCAGTCCCTCCTTATACCCTCCACTTGGAATGTTTTGTTGGTCCTTAGTTTTTTATCCGATTGGCCACCTAGTGATATCCTGTCCATTTGACTATTGTTGATGTTATTTTGCCTTTTTACTGTTAACGGGTGAGCGATGTTCACGCTTTAGATTTCCCAGCACGTTCCTTTGTCCCAGTTGGTATTAAGTTTGATGTTTCATGTCGCACCAAAACAGCTGTTACTTCCGTGTTTTAACCATTCCTTACGGATCACCCGTTTATTTGTCCGGTAAGTTGTTTGCAAGAATACGAAACTCGTACAATCCAGTGTCGCTCAGTTTGTCTTTCCCCTCTGTTTTTTAGCATTTAAACCTCTGAATAAATTCAGTTTCCACGGCATCCTTGGCCCATTGGATGCGTTTGCGGATGTCTTTGTTGGGTATCGATGTGTCGTCTTTTGGTGAGCACTCTGCAAGGAGTGCAATGGCTTCATCCGCATTTTCCTTGCACTGCTGTTTAGAAGATTTGATACGGGTCGCGCATTGGTCCCGTGAATCCCTTGTTCGTGTTTCGGCTTTATTTCAGCATCCTGACTGGATTCGACCATCTTCAATCCTACCGCTGGTCTTCTACGTTCCTCATTTGGCGAAGAAATATATAGATGGGGCCTCGCGCAAATATGGCTCAGATGCTGCGTGGAAATCCTCCTATGGAGTGGAGCCTAAAAGAAAACAAATGGGACATACATTGCGCAGTATGTCAATTGTAATGTATCACCACAATTTGCATTAGGCTGATCAACTCACACGGTGCAGAGCCATTTTACAGTTGGCTCATACTTTGACAGCTCGTACATATTGCAGGGAATCTTCGCCTCATGCAGATGGAAAATGGAGACGGTACTTTTCCAGAGTATGCAATGCAATGGAGAGGACACTCCACCAAAATATGCAATGGAGACGGCACTCCACCAGGAGATGCAATGCAATGGAGACGGCACTCCACCAGGAGATGCAATGCAGTGCAATATGCGATCTCCCCAAATCTCAGGCAGAGTAAAGATGTAAAATGATGAAAAGTAAAAAAAAAAAGTCACAATCGACCTATTTATTAAAATATGTGGCACAACGCGTTTCGACCGTATGGTCTTCAAGTGCTAGCATTTTTGCGCGAGGCCCCATCTTCGCCTATTGGGACTTTATTTGTATATCTTGGTGGTGTAGGTATACGGGACCTTGCAGCATCTCTTGTTTATTCTTATGTGCCATTGACCTTTTCTGTATTTTATACTATACGTTCCTCATTTACCTCCTGGATTGGTTCCATACTCCATCTAACCAACCCTTCTCACCGCTATTTGACCTCCTCTTGTTAATGTCTGTTACGGTTACAGATTTCATTTCGCAGCCAGGAAGAGGAAGCATTTCTGGGTTTCCTGCCTTTTATGGACATGGACTGCAAACGGTTATGGACTGGGGGAGGGGTTAATGGGAAAGTTTATGTTAATATTTTTTTCACTTGTTCAGTTTTCTCTTGCTGCTGTTGGTAAAATATCAAGAAAGAGAAGCAAATACTCGCCTCCGAGTCATTATTAAAATTCTGACTTTCCATCATGGTAAGAGGAAAATTTAGTAATTTCCTTCCGTCCTGTGTATAGTGGTTTTACTGAATAGGTTTCCAGACAATGGATTATATGACCCCGTATATATTTACAGTGGTACCTCGGTTCACGAACACTTCGGTTCACGACCAGAAAGTTCGTCAACATTTTACCTCCGTTCACGAACTCCACCTTGGGTTACGAACACGGATCGCGGTCGCAGACAGGGCTACTGTGAAGCTTTTTTTGTGTGCTTTGTAGCGCAGTACTGTTCAGTATTACTGTATTAAATCCAGCATGGCGCCCAGGAAAGTGCAGAACAAGCGTGGTGGGAAAAAGAAAGCACAGAGAAGTGACAAGAACGTGCAGAGCGTTAATGAAGGTAACGAGGATGTGCAGAGCGTTATTGAAGGTGACGAGGATGTGCAGAGCGTTATTGAAGGTGACGAGGATGTGCAGAGCGTTATTAGAAACATAGAAAATGTCGGCAGATAAGAACCTTTCGGCCCATCTAGTCTCCCCAATTACATGGATACTTTACCTGGATTTATCTTTTGTTTAGGATAGCCTTATGCCTATCCCATGCCTGCTTAAATTCAATCACTGTTTTGGCCTCTACCACTTCTACTGGAAGACTGTTCCATGTATCCACCACCCTCTCAGTAAAATAATGCTTCCTGATGTTACTTTTAAACTGAGACTTTTATCCTCTTCTACATACCTTCCTTCCTTTGTTTTTAATCTAACTAATCCTTGTTTTACTTTTCTCGTTTATGTATCTAAAAAATGTTTTGTCCCCCTTTTTTACTGACTGAGCTATTTTCTCTTCTGCGTGTGCTTTGGAAACTCTTATAAATTGCTTTGCCTCTTTCTGCCTAATCTTATAGGTTTGTCTATCTTCTTCACTCTGAGGTTTTTTATAATTATTGAATGCTATCTTTTTGTTCTTCACTATTTTGGCCACTTCTGTAGAGACCACAGTGGTTTCTTCCCTTTTTTGTTTTTGCTAACAAGCCGAATGCAATTGCCTGTGGCCTTCAATAATGCTTCCTTTAAATAATCCCATTTCTCCTGGACTCCCTTTAAACTCCTCCAGTCTGATAATGACTCCTTCACACAAAGTCTCATTTTAGAAAAATCTGTTTTTTTAAAGTCTAAAACTTTTGTTTTTGTGTGGTGCGGCTCCATCCCTGTTCTTATATTAAACCATACTGACTGGTGATCACTAGATCCCAAATTTTCACCTACAACAACGTCCGATACCAAACCTCCATTTGTGAGTATTAAATCCAATATGGCCTCTTTACGGGTCGGCTCCTCAACTACTTGTGTTAGAGATAATCCCAGTAGGGAGTTTAGAATATTTGTACTCCTGGTGCACCCAGCTGTTTTGGTTTTCCAGTTCACATCAGGAAGATTAAAGTCCCCCATGATAATAACTTCCCCCTTCATTGCCATTTTGGCTATTTCCTCAAACAGCAGATTATCTAGTTCTTCTACTTGTCCAGGGGGTCTATAGATCACACCTACACGAGGTTATTGAAGGTGACGAGGATGCGCAGAACGTTATTGAAGGTGACGAGGATGCGCAGAACGTTATTGAAGAGATCCCTCTAAGGCCCCGTATATATTTATATAAAGTTAACAGATCCCTCTAAGGCCCCGTATATATTTATATAAAGTGATCAGACCCCTCTGAGGCCTCGTATATATTTATATAAAGTTATCAGATCCCTCTGAGGCCCCGTATATATTTATATAAAGTTATCAGATCCCTCTGAGGCCCCGTATATATTTATATAAAGTTATCAGACCCCTCTGAGGCCCCGTATATATTTATATAAAGTGATCAGACCCCTCTGAGGCCTCGTATATATTTATATAAAGTTATCAGATCCCTCTGAGGCCCCGTATATATTTATATAAAGTTATCAGATCCCTCTGAGGCCCCGTATATATTTATATAAAGTTATCAGACCCCTCTGAGGCCCCGTGTATATTTTTATAAAGTTATCAGATCCCTCTGAGGCCCCGTGTATATTTTTATAAAGTTATCAGACCCCTCTGAGGCCTCGTATATATTTATATAAAGTTATCAGATCCCTCTAAGGCCTCGTATATATTTATATAAAGTTATCAGATCCCTCTGAGGCCCCGTATATATTTATATAAAGTTATCAGATCCCTCTAAGGCCTCGTATATATTTATATAAAGTTATCAGATCCCTCTGAGGCCCCGTATAAATTTATATAAAGTTATTAGATCCCTGTGAGGCCCCGTATATATTTATATAAAGTTATCAGACCCCTCTGAGGCCCCGTGTATATTTTTATAAAGTTATCAGATCCCTCTGAGGCCCCGTGTATATTTTTATAAAGTTATCAGACCCCTCTGAGGCCTCGTATATATTTATATAAAGTTATCAGATCCCTCTAAGGCCTCGTATATATTTATATAAAGTTATCAGATCCCTCTGAGGCCCCGTATATATTTATATAAAGTTATCAGATCCCTCTAAGGCCTCGTATATATTTATATAAAGTTATCAGATCCCTCTGAGGCCCCGTATAAATTTATATAAAGTTATTAGATCCCTCTGAGGCCCCGTATATATTTATATAAAGTTATCAGATCCCTCTAAGGCCCCGTATATATTTATATAAAGTTATCAGACCCCTCTGAGGCCCCGTATATATTTATATAAAGTTATCAGATCCCTCTGAGGCCTCGTATATATTTATATAAAGTTATCAGATCCCTCTGAGGCCTCGTATATATTTATATAACGTTATCAGACCCCTCTGAGGCCCCGTATATATATTTATATAAAGTTATCAGATCCCTCTAAGGCCTCGTATATATTTACATAAAGTTATCAGATCCCTCTAAGGCCTCGTATATAAAGTTATCAGATCCCTCTGAGGCCTCATATATAAAGTTATCAGACCCCTCTAAGGCGCCATGGTTTGGATAGGAGCCGGGGGAGACGAGGTATGAGCCGGAGCCAGGGATTTGGGGGAGATTAGGCAGGAGCCGGAGCCAGGGATTTGGGGGAGATTAGGTAGGAGCCGGAGCCAGGGATTTGGGGGAGATTAGGTAGGAGCAGGAGCCAGGGATTTGGGGGAGATTAGGTAAGAGACGGAGCCAGGGATTTGGGGGAGATTAGGTAAGAGCCGGAGCCAGGGATTTGGGGGAGATTAGGTAGGAGCAGGAGCCAGGGATTTGGGGGAGATTAGGTAGGAGCCGGAGCCAGGGATTTGGGGAGATTAGGTAAGAGCCGGAGCCAGGGATTTGGGGAGATTAGGTAGAAGCCAGGGATTTGGGGGAGATTAGGTAGGAGCCGGAGCCAGGGATTTGGGGGAGATTAGGTAAAAGCCGGAGCCAGGGATTTGGGGGAGATTGGGTAGGAGCAGGAGCCAGGGATTTTGGGGAGATTAGGTAGGAGCAGGAGCCAGGGATTTGGGGGAGATTAGGCAGGAGCCGGAGCCAGGGATTTGGGGGAGTTTAGGTAGGAGCCGGAGCCAGGGATTTGGGGGAGATTAGGTAGGAGCAGGAGCCAGGGATTTGGGGGAGATTAGGTAGGAGCAGGAGCCAGGGATTTGGGGGAGATTAGGTAGGAGCCGGAGCCAGGGATTTGGGGGAGATTAGGTAGGAGCAGGAGCCAGGGATTTGGGGGAGATTAGGCAGGAGCCGGAGCCAGGGATTTGGGGGAGATTAGGTAGGAGCCTGAGCCAGGGATTTGGGGGAGATTAGGTAGGAGCCAGGGATTTGGGGGAGATTAGGTAGGAGCAGGAGCCAGGGATTTGGGGAGATTAGGAAAGAGCCGGAGCCAGGGATTTGGGGGAGATTAGGTAAGAGCCGGAGCCAGGGATTTGGGGGAGATTAGGTAAGAGCCGGAGCCAGGGATTTGGGGGAGATTAGGTAAGAGCCGGAGCCAGGGATTTGGGGGAGATTAGGTAGGAGCAGGAGCCAGGGATTTGGGGGAGATTAGGTAAGAGCCGGAGCCAGGGATTTGGGGGAGATTAGGTAAGAGCCGGAGCCAGGGATTTGGGGGAGATTAGGTAAGAGCCGGAGCCAGGGATTTGGGGGAGATTAGGTAAAAGCCGGAGCCAGGGATTTGGGGGAGATTAGGTAGGAGCAGGAGCCAGGGATTTGGGGGAGATTAGGTAGGAGCAGGAGCCAGGGATTTGGGGGAGATTAGGTAGGAGCAGGAGCCAGGGATTTGGGGGAGATTAGGTAAGAGCCGGAGCCAGGGATTTGGGGGAGATTAGGTAAGAGCCGGAGCCAGGGATTTGGGGGAGATTAGGTAGGAGCAGGTTACGCCGCAGGCCTCTCGGGACGAGCACTCACCTCTTCTCGGTATTTATTCACATAGAAGTAGAGTTCGCTGAGCGCACTCAGAGAGTTAAACTCGTTGGCGTGGAGTCGGGATTGCTCCACCAGGTAGGCGTCCATGTCTTGGTCACTAATGGCTGGCATCTTGCCAATGTCTCTGTAATACCTGAACAGGAAGAATTGCATCACAGGTCACAAGGGCTCTAGGCTAGAGGGATGATGATGTCACAGGTTTGAAAGGTGTGTAGATACAGAGATGATGATGTCACAGGTTTGAAAGGTGTGTAGATACAGAGATGATGATGATGTCACAGATCACTCTGGAAGCTGGGAATTAAACGCATGTAGTTCCCCAGATTCCGGTTGTTATTTCGGGACTTTGAAACCCGGGATGATTATGGTCACCTGACCTGAATTACAAAAGGTCCAGCTCACACGAGGCTCCAGGGACCGAGGAAACGCTACGTGCACCCATTGCCCACAAGAAGCCCGGGGCCAAGTGACCTCCCTGGTAACATGTGGCTGGCACTCACCTCTCCACCCAGGTCTTGTAGTTGGGGATGTCCTTGGCATAGAGGAGCTTGTTACTCGGGGAGTCCTTTCCCAAGCGATGTTCAGATGTGGAACAGGAATCCATGAAGGTCTGAGCCACCACAGAGAGACATGCGTCAGTGATGCTGCTTTTGTGGATGTCAAAGACAAATTGTGGGTTCTTGATCACGTTCACCCAGAAACGCAGAGGAAGGCTGCAGAGGGAAAGAGACCACAGCCAGGAGGTCACCACCTGCAAGACCTGCCATCTTCTCTGCTATCCCTAGGGTTCAGCCATCCGTGCCCCCGCCTGCGTGTGGGGTTCCCTATGTCCACACCCCCCCTGCGTGTGGGGTTCCCTATGTCCACGCCCCTGCCTCCGTGTGGGGTTCCCTATGTCCACGCCCCCCCTGCGTGTGGGGTTCCCTATGTCCACGCCCCCCCTGCGTGTGGGTTCCCTATGTCCACGCCCACCTGCTTGTGGGGTTCCCTATGTCCACGCCCGCGCCTGCTTGTGGGGTTCCCTATGTCCACGCCCGCTTGCTTGTGGGGTTCCCTATGTCCACGTTCGCCTGCTTGTGGGGTTCCCTATGTCCACGCCCGCTTGTGGGGTTCCCTATGTCCACGCCCGCTTGCTTGTGGGGTTCCCTATGTCCACGCCCGCTTGTGGGGTTCCCTATGTCCACGCCCGCTTGCTTGTGGGGTTCCCTATGTCCACGCCGCTTGTGGGGTTCCCTATGTCCACGCCCGCTTGCTTGTGGGGTTCCCTATGTCCACGCCCCCGCTTGCTTGTGGGGTTCCCTATGTCCACGCCCGCTTGCTTGTGGGGTTCCCTATGTCCACGCCCGCTTGTGGGGTTCCCTATGTCCACGCCCCGCTTGCTTGTGGGGTTCCCTATGTCCACGCCCGCTTGCTTGTGGGGTTCCCTATGTCCACGCCCCGCTTGTGGGGTTCCCTATGTCCACGCCCGCTTGCTTGTGGGGTTCCCTATGTCCACGCCCGCTTGCTTGTGGGGTTCCCTATGTCCACGCCCGCTTGCTTGTGGGGTTCCCTATGTCCACGCCCGCTTGTGGGGTTCCCTATGTCCACGCCCGCTTGCTTGTGGGGTTCCCTATGTCCACGCCCCCGCTTGCTTGTGGGGTTCCCTATGTCCACGCCCGCTTGCTTGTGGGGTTCCCTATGTCCACGCCCGCTTGTGGGGTTCCCTATGTCCACGCCCCCGCTTGCTTGTGGGGTTCCCTATGTCCACGCCCGCTTGCTTGTGGGGTTCCCTATGTCCACGCCCGCTTGTGGGGTTCCCTATGTCCACGCCCCCGCTTGCTTGTGGGGTTCCCTATGTCCACGCCCGCTTGCTTGTGGGGTTCCCTATGTCCACGCCCGCTTGTGGGGTTCCCTATGTCCACGCCCGCTTGCTTGTGGGGTTCCCTATGTCCACGCCCCCGCTTGCTTGTGGGGTTCCCTATGTCCACGCCCGCTTGCTTGTGGGGTTCCCTATGTCCACGCCCGCTTGTGGGGTTCCCTATGTCCACGCCCCCGCTTGCTTGTGGGGTTCCCTATGTCCACGCCCGCTTGCTTGTGGGGTTCCCTATGTCCACACCCCCGCCTCCGTGTGGGGTTCCCTATGTCCACGCCCCCGCCTGCTTGTGGGGTTCCCTATGTCCACGCCCGTTTGTGGGGTTCCCTATGTCCACGCCCGCTTGCTTGTGGGGTTCCCTATGTCCACACCCTCGCCTGCTTGTGGAGTTCCCCATGTCCACGCCCGCTTGTGGGGTTCCCTATGTCCACGCCCGCTTGCTTGTGGGGTTCCCTATGTCCACGCCCGCTTGTGGGGTTCCCTATGTCCACGCCCGCTTGCTTGTGGGGTTCCCTATGTCCACGCCCGCTTGTGGGGTTCCCTATGTCCACGCCCGCTTGTGGGGTTCCCTATGTCCACGCCCGCTTGCTTGTGGGGTTCCCTATGTCCACGCCCGCCTGTTTGTGGGGTTCCCTATGCGCTTCTTTAACTCCGCACCCCACACTATTACCAGTTGCTTTTCCAGGTGTGCCGAACGTCCGGATCAGTGATCTGCCGAAGATCTGCCTGCTCGTCTAGGAAGTCGAACATGTATTTTATGGCGAGCGGGAGAGCGCTGCCCCGATGTGCCGTGCTGAACACCGTCTCAAAGAGATCATCCACAAACTTCTGCAGCGTGCCCTGGGGAGAGAAGCAGTGTGCGTGAAGTGCCTGCTCCCTGGTAAAGCGAGTCACCGGCCGGGGATGGAGGCCTCACCTTGGTGGCCAGCAGCCGGGTCAGGTAGATTTCAGAGACCATTTTGCTCCCTCGGTCGCCCTCCTTGTGGTCGCTGTGGTCGTGGTTCTTCACCAGGTGCCAGAGCTTGGTGCCGGTCTCCTGGTCAGGGGTGATCATGGGGGCGCGGGAGCGCAGGCTGTCTGGGCTGCTGGACGTTCTCAGAAGACTCTCTGTATAGTAACAGAACAAAGATTAACCCCTTCATTCCACTCTCCCTGTATAGGAGCGTAATGCCGGCCACGAGGCTCCTGTTAGAGTTTCTAGAAACTAAAAAGTCCAGACGATGTGTTGTTCTACCGGATGCCTTATACACTAGGATACCGGCAACGTTTCAGCCTCCTAGCTTCCATCAAGCTGATCTGACAGTACCTGAGTGTGTAAAGCAGCCAATAGAAAGCCACCGCAGCCGACCCCAGGAGGGACGGGACTCTCTGGATTCTTGCACTTCATTTTGGGTGTGGCAATATCCGAGTGTTGAGTGCACCATGGAGAAAATCTGCCCCTAAGTGAGAGCGCTCTGACCCCCAGCAAGAACAAAACCAAAGCCAGAGAGGAGAGTCTTGACGCGCGCATGGAAACGCTCAGCATGATGTGCAACCCCGGCCAGGGAGCGCCGTCTGGGACGTGTGGTGAGGGCAGAAAATGTAGTATTTCCCATGAGGGGTGTCATACAGTAAGTACAGCGTGCCGCTGGGTACAGGGACCACGCAGAGGGTAATCCTGGCCATTGACATGATAATGTCTCCAAGCAGGAATCCTGGCGCCACTTACCATAGCGGCTGAGCGAGCGGGTGAAGGTGAACGAGTTGGTGATGTTATAGGCAGACACTTGTTTTGGAATTAATGCCACCGTGGAGCCGTCCGTCACCTGCAGAGAGGAGGGACCGGGGTGAGAGACTGCGTGCGGTGCAGAGAGAACGCCGGGGTGAAGGCTATAGGTTTCCTACCTGGTAATGTGCCAGAGTGTTGAGCCTTTTCCAGTCATACTCGATCTTGGTGGTGACGTCCTCATCTTGCAGGATAATACGGGTGATTCTGCCCTGACGCCACTCTGTACAAAGAGCACAACATAACTAGAAGTGGACATGCCTGCCCTACACGACCCGGCATGGGGACACCGGACCACCACCCTACGCGACCCGGCCTGAGGACACCAGACCACCACCCTAAGCGACCCGGCCTGAGGACACCAGACCACCACCCTAAGCGACCCGGCCTGGGGACACCAGCCCACCACCCTATGCGACCTGGCCTGGGGACACCGGACCACCACCCTACACCCCGGGGACACCAGACCACCACCCTAAGCGACCCGGCCTGGGGACACCAGCCCACCACCCTATGCGACCTGGCCTGGGGACACCGGACCACCACCCTACGCCCCGGGGACACCAGACCACCACCCTAAGCGACCCGGCCTGGGGACACCAGCCCACCACCCTAAGCAACCCGGCCTGGGGACACCAGCCCACCACCCTATGCGACCCGGCCTGAGGACACCAGACCACCACCCTAAGCGACCCGGCCTGAGGACACCAGCCCACCACCCTAAGCGACCAGCCTAGGGACACCAGCCCACACACCTAACAAACATAAAAACAAAGATAAAGTGATAAGACTGATCGGTAACGAAGACGCAGGATGGAAATCTGTGAAGAACATATGTGAATGGTTCTGGCCAATCCTCATTCAAGAACATCACCACAAATATATTTTAAGACCTAACTCAACGATGACAGCGAGGCCATGCAAGGCGTGCGCCGGCGTTCTTAAATACTGTAAAGCCAAATGTAATGGTGACGGTAGCGGCCGTACTCCTATTAAACAAGTCTTTAACTCGCGTCGTGTAACGAATACGTTGGCAAAACCATCCGTCCATTAAAAGTACGTATCCTCGAGCATCGGAGATCTGTAAAAATATCTCCCCGAAAAGCCAATCGCTTGCACCATGGTTATATTCTTCTTTGTATTAGTGTCACATATGGCAGGTTACTATGACAACAAGATATCCCATGCATGCGTCTGAGCCAGGAATTTTAAGGCAGGACACGGAGGCTTCATATTTGTATCTCTCTTGCTTTTAATCGATTCCAAAAAACAATTGTGGTCACAATTGTCACTAATTATCACTATTTGTGAATAAAATGTAACTTTTATTATACCGCATATAAAACCATCTCTAAAAGGCCGCCCTCTGGTGGTACAAATTCACACACAAAACATGAATCGCAGGTAGGTGTTGGTTCAAAGTATTGCCTTAATATTCAATATTTCTGACATTAAACTTCCCCTATTTTTTGTTCTCAATTTCTTCAAAAGTAAGAAGAGCCTCCTTGGTGGGTTGGTAGATATAGAACAGTAGAGAAGAATATCAATATAAATATTAAGAAGAAGAAGTACCAACAAGAGGAGCGCTCCCCATCCTACTTCTATAACGGCAATAGAAAGTTCTTCCAATTCAGTATCCCTACTCTGTCTGCATACAGAATTCAGCACTCTACGCGTTTCGCTACTTCATAGCAGCTTCATCAGGAGTTGTGAATAGCTCAGTGTGTATAGAAGAAATGACTCTATGAATCTCCTAGGTTTATATACCTTTCTTAATTACATAATGGAGCACAGTTGTTAGTATTTAGCTGTAAGATCCTCCTACTAGTTCCTCATTGGTGTATTGATGATTGGCAGGTCTTCCCTGCCAATCATATGTTGAGACTTCAGGGGTCAATATAATGATCGTTACTGTTTTGTATGTGGAAACCAAGTTCAATTAGTTGTTATGACTACATTCTCAAAGTTCACTCTTTCCCCTTCTATTTCAATCATTGCTTTATGGGTTCTAAAAGACAAAGATCGTGGTGCAATGGATAGTGCACTGGACTTCAAGAACATTGAAGCAACCTGTAGTCTGTGGGTTCGAGTCCCACCTGAATCAGCCTTTTGAATATCAGTAAATGTCTTTGTGTGGTATCTTCACTAAACCAAAACCATGAAGTATCATGAGTGCAAATGTAAAGACATTACTTTATGTTAAACTGATGTAGTATGGAATGCAATTATAAAGCTTCAGAGGTTTCAAAAGAAATTGAGCTATTTTGGGTATTTTTTGTAAATTTATACTCCTACTTGAGATGTGGTAGGGCCCAAAACTAACATTTCAAAATCTTTTACAAAAGGTGATCTTTTAAGACTTTGACTATTACTGTAACTTAAAAATCAACTATTGCATTCTTAAAAAGTATGAGACTCTATGGTGTAATGGGCAGCGCGCCGGACCTCCAGAGCACCAATAGAACGCAAAGGTTGTGGGTTCAAGTCCCACCCAAGTCAACTCTCAGAATTCAGTAATTGTCTTTGTAAGGTATCTTCAGTAGATCGAAACCATGAAGCATTGTAAATGCAACTATATAGACATAATATCCCAGAATCTTAAACATATATAAACCAATAGATTGATGGAGAATGAAAATTTGGAAATCAGGATAAGAGTACAGGGCTACAGAAAAGATGTGTATGTGAATCCTTCATTGAGACCCTTTGGACTTCGTGTCTGTAATTTATATATCCACCACGCTTCTTTTTGTTGTAACTTTTTGTCAAGATCACCCCCTCTTTCTGTTTGCGTGATCTGATCTATCACCATGAAGCGAACATCATCTGATTTATTTTCATGGTGTATACGCAAATGTCTTGAAACCGGAGTCTCTCTCAAATAGAGGTCTGATCTACTATGTTCGAGTACGCGTACACGTAATTGGCGGATTGTCTTACCCACATAAAGGAGCCCACAGGAGCATTGTAGTAGATATATAACAATTGAACAACTTTCTAACTTTGAAACTGTTTTGGTTTGTACTGTCACTAAAGGTGTCAGAGGGTTTGGCTATATATTTGCACGCTTTACATTTCCCACACTTCCGTGTACCGCGGTATGTTTGTGTCAACCATGTAGTATTCATTTTTCTCAATTGTGGGTTGTAATGACTATGGCAAACATCATCTCGAATGTTCCTCCCACGTCTTGTGGTAAATGTAGCAATGGGTGAGATAACGCTCGTAAGTTCATCTTCTGTTAGGATTGGCCAATAGGTTTACAATATTGATTTTATATCTCTAGCGGCTATGTCATAATCACCAATGAGTCTGATCACGCCTGTCTTGGGTTTTTTTGAAAACTCTTTGAGCAGTGTCTCTCTTTCCCCAAGGCTTGATGGAAGGCTTTTTTTTAGAACTCGCTGTGGATAACCTTGTTGCCTAAATCTGGCCCGTAAGTCTCGTGCCTGAATCAAAAACTCCTCTAGAGTTGAGCAATTCCTCCTTAATCTTATATATTGCCCCACTGGAATCCTTGCCTTAAGGGAGGGCGGATGGTAGCTTTCCCAAAGTAACAAATCATTGGTTAATGTAGGTTTTCCTATAGATCGTTGTAGTAGCCTTTTCATACGTTTTTGACTTACTGATGGTAATAAAGAAAATTCAAAGACTATGTTTGTATCTCGTGTGAATTTCAGGTTGAGTTCATTCTCATTTAGCTTTTTGCAGAAAGAGGTAAAGGTCTCCACATCCCCTTCCCAAATTATCAGAATGTCAACAATAAAGCACTTCCAAATCAAAATTTTTGAGGTGAATATCTCCATCTCAGGGTGGAAGACCTGGTATTCCTCCCATAACCCCAAGAAAAGATTTGCATAGGAGGGGGCACTGGATGTCCCCATTGCAGTGCCCCGGATCTGCAAATAATAGCGCCCATCGAATAGAAAAAAGTGTTTTGTTAATACAAATTCCAACAGTTCCAACAGAAATTCAATCAATTGTGGAGTAAAGTTTGTCTTATTCTCCAAGAAATATCTCGTGTGCGCTAATCTTTGTTCATGTGGTATATAACCATATAAATTCTCAACATCCAAACTACATAATAAACTAGTAGAGGGGATGTTAATCTCTGAGATTTTACTTAGAGTGTCCTTAGTGTCCTTAGTGTCTCTCAAATATGATGGTAAGATTTGAACGAGAGGTTTAAGAAAGTTGTCAATATATTGGCTTATCTTCTCCATCAAATTATTGTTTCCCGATACTATAGGACGTCCTGGTGGATCTAAAGGGTTCTTATGTAGTTTTGGTAAACAATAGAAAGTAGCTATCGTTGGTTCTGGATATAACATCTTCTATTCATCATTGGTTATCAATCCTTGCCCTTTAGCTCGTTGTAAGATGTGATACAGCTCTTTTTTAAAATTATGTAGAGGATTAGAGGGTAATATTCTGTATGTGGTCTGATCTTTGAGAATGCGTTCCACCATACATATAGAGGGCTTCGAAAGTGTGTTTTCTGAAGAATACCATTCTCCTGATATTTCGACACCAAATATAACTGAAGGTTTTAAGCAATTATCAAAGACTTTCCAACACCAGATACGTCTAAATTGGGAAATTTTGTCATTAGAAAATTATCAGCAGAAATCAATGATACCGCGTGGTTTGTGTATACAAACCAGTCCTAATAACAGGAATTTGTCAGAGGAGTTACATAAGGAGTGGGAAATAGCTGCAAATGAATGCTCGATGAAATTTATGAATATTATAGTCCGCCATAATCAACAACAACTACAGTTGGCAAATCAGAGATTGAAAGATATTCAGAAGTTTAAAAATGAACCCACTTTTGGTTCTTCAGAGATAAAACTCCAACAAAATTTAGATAGATATAAAAATTCTATCAAAATTAGAAAACACAGGAAGTTTGTCCGTGACTTGAATGATTACAAACATAACACTGTTTAAAGGAGGTTTAACCACTTTGCTGCTATGGACGTGCTGAGCACGTCCAGGAAGTTCCTGCTGCTGTGCGGAGGACGCGCTCAGCGCATCCTGTCTTCCCGGCAGCGAAGCGGTGGTGTGCTTCTGATCCCCGGCGGCAAATAGTGTGGGATCCGGGATGTCGGCCCTCCCTGTGGGATCATGGGAGTCGCAGTGATGTCATCACGCCTGGCGTGATGACGTCACATTCAGCGGCCGCATAGACAGCCCTTAGGAGGAGGGGGAGAGGTCCTTAGGACTTATCTATCTCCTGCAGAGACAAATGAAACACCGCTGGAAAGCCCAGAGCCTGAGCTTTCCAACGGTGTGCCTCATTATAGTCTCAAATGTAAATAAAATTTTAAAAAAAAGACACAAATTAAAAAACAGCACACACAGGGTCTCTAAGGGCAGTAAAAAAAATCCAAACTGCCCAGAGGCCCCCAAACCCCACATTTAATAAAATTACAATTCCCTTTTTATTATTTTATTTCATATTTTCTTGTTACAGCTATGTGATCACTGAGCTGTCACAATTGTCACTGCCCCCTCCAACATGGCCGCTGTGGATACAAATGTAATCCTAAAATTACCCCGTAACCTAGCGATTGCCCCTCCAGCCAATCACAGGGGATGAATTTTTCAAATCTTGATAATTTTACATTTGTATCCTCAGTCTGCGTATGGATTGCGAGGTGTTACAGTGTCGCAGAGGCTGTCTCCATAAAATAGGTGATAAATTGCTAATACACACACATACATATATATACGCACACATACATATATACACACACATACATATATATACATATATACACACACATACATATATATATACATATACATATATACGCACACATACATATACAGTTGTGTTCAAAATAATTCAACCCCCAATGCTGTAAAGGGTTTTAGGGAATTTAGTGACATTTGTAATTGTATTCAGAATGAAATCCTACAAGGACTTTTTAAAGAACCATATGCAACTAAAATGACATCAATTGGTTTTGTAATACAGTAGTAAATGTTTCTTTTGTGAATTCTTCATTGACACAATTATTCAACCCCTTAAAGACTACCACTCTGAAGAACAGAGGTTCATTCAAGTGTTTTCAATCAGGTATTGAAAACACCTGTGGATGTCACGGAGCAGCAATAAAGCATAATAAGCACCAATTAGGCAGCTTTAAAATGACTGTGATACTCAGCTCCTTCTAGACATTTACTGGTGTGTTTACAAACATGGTGAAGTCAAGAGAATGGTCCAGGAAGACAAGAGAAGAGGTGATTACTCTTCACAGGAAGGGCAATGGCTATAAGAAGATTGCAAAGATGTTAAACATACCAAGAGAGACCATAGGAAGCATCATTCGCAAATTCAAGGCAAAGGGCACTGTTGAAACGCTACCTGGTCGTGGCAGAAACAAGATGCTGACTTCGACTGCTGTGTGCTACCTGAAGCGTAGAGTGGAGAAAAGTCCCCGTGTGACTGCTGAGGAACTGAGAAAAGATTTGTCAGATGTGGGTACTGAAGTTTCAGCTCAGACAATACGGTGCACACTGCGTAATGAAGGCCTCCATGCCAGAACTCCCAGGCGCACCCCCTTGCTGTCTCCAAAGAATAAGAAGAGTCGACTGCAGTATGCCAAAAGTCATGTGGACAAACCACAGAAGTTTTGGGATAGTGTTCTGTGGACTGATGAAACAAAATTAGAACTGTTTGGCCCATGGATCAACGCTATGTTTGGAGGAGGAAGAACAAGGCCTATGAAGAAAAGAACACCTTGCCTACTGTGAAGCATGGCGGGGGGTCAATCATGCTTTGGGGCTGTTTTGCTTCTGCAGGTACAGGGAAGCTTCAGCGTGTGCAAGGTACCATGAATTCTCTTCAGTACCAGGAGATATTGGATGACAATGTGATGCAGTCCGTCACAAACCTGAGGCTTGGGAGACGTTGGACCTTTCAACAGGACAATGATCCCAAGCCTACCTCCAAGTCCACTAGAGCATGGTTGCAGATTAAAGGCTGGAACATTTTGGAGTGGCCATCGAAGTCACCTGACTTAAATCCGATTGAGAACCTCTGGTGGGACTTAAAGAAAGCAGTTGCAGTGCGCAAGCCTAAGAATGTGACTGAACTGGAGGCTTTTGCCCATGACGAATGGGCGAAGATACCCGTAGATGGCTGCAAGACACTTGTGTCAAGCTATGCTTCACGTTTAAAAGCTGTTAACTGTAAAAGGATGTTGTACTAAGTACTAAGATTGAATGTCACTTGGGGGTTGAATAAAACTGATAATGATGTGAGCACAGAAAAGACATTTGTGCTTTGTGACGGAACGAGATGTTATAGTCCGCCCGCGGGTGTGCTCCAATCTGCATATACTTCCTTCCCCCTTTGTATTGTTTCCCCGGCCCGACTACCAAGGTTGTGACACTTGGCGTCTCGAGCGACCAGGTCTGACTTTGCAATCTTGGTGACCGACGCAGGGAAGTGGACCTTGGTGTGAACCCAGCCCGACCACTGAGGAGTGTCCCTCAGCGTCCCGAGCAGCTGGCCACTGACCCGTACGTGGACCTTTACGGTCGTGGGTCGGAACGGCTTACTTCTGCGAAGATTCGGATCTCCCAATAATGAGCTGGCCAACGGTCGATCGTTCGGAATTCGTATCGCCCCGTGGTCGATGAGACCTAGCTACCCAGCACTGACCTAATCTGATCTCTTGGTGATGGAGCTGGCCAACGGTCGATCGTTCGGAGCCGTTCGGATCGCGCAGCGGTCACTGGGGTATTCACGGCACAGCACCGACCTGTTCGGATCCCGCACTACCAAGAGACAGCTCGATTCGTCCAGCAGCAGTATTCGGATCGCGCGGCGGTCGAAGCGCCCACGCGTTGCCAGGTGCGCTTTCTTCAGATCTCCCGACAGTTAGCTGAGCAGGCTCGGTCGGCTGGCGGTATTCGGATCGCGCGGCAGCGGCGCGCGGTATGTCTTCGTTTCGTCTGGTGTGCTGAACCACGAGGGATGTCAGACACGGTTGGCAACAAAGACACGAGACGCAGCTGCATGAACTCAAAACCAAAGACACTTTTATTTTTACAACACATGCATTTATAACTTTTACCACGAGCTCCACATCTGGAACACCCCCTGCCCGCCCCCACAGGTATCATTGGCTAAGGCGCATCGGGGCGTTGCCGATTCGGAACCGGAAGGTTCGGATCGGCCATTTTACCTCCTGCTCCGCCCGATCCGAACACGCGGCGGCAGAAAATGGCGGCAAATTTAAAACGGCATCCGTTACACAATATCAACACTTTTATTTACAGGTACTCCTTCGGCCAGCTGGAATGCAGGATCGTTGGTGCAACGGCACAAATACATAGTTCATTAAATATCAGTGTCCTGATCCCCTGTCTCTGGCTGAGGGTGCTGGGCCAGTCCATCACATTCCTCCCCCGCCCCAAAGTCCGACGCACCCGGTAGGACTCCTACGGGTCGTGCCGGGGTAGTCGGTACTCCACCTTCCACCAAGTTCAGATCCGACCGTCGTGACAACCCGTCAGCATTGCCATTTTGGGCCCCTGGTCGATACTGAATAGTGAAGTTATAGGGTTGAAGCGCCAAGCTCCAACGCAACAGCCGGCCATTCTCTCCCGCCACCCGGTTTAACCACACCAGGGGATTATGGTCCGTGAGTACAGTAAATGATCGTCCATACACATATGGCTGAAACTTGCGTAGGGCCCAGACCAGAGCCAGACACTCCTTCTCCACCGCAGCATACCCCACCTCCCGCGGTAACAGTTTCCTGCTAATGAAGGCCACTGGATGGTCTCCCCCGTCGTCCCCCACCTGGCTCAGGACAGCTCCCAGTCCGAACATGGACGCGTCTGTGTGAATGATAAAACGCCGGTTATAATCGGGAGCGGCCAATAGGGGAGCTTGAGTCAAGGCGGTCTTTAATTGTTGAAAAGCCCGCTCACAATCCGGGGACCACAGGACTTGTCGAGGTAGGGACTTCTTGGTCAGGTCTGTCAGGGGTTTGGCCAGATCACTATACCGGGGCACGAACTTTCGGTAATAACCTGCTGTACCCAGAAAGGCAAGGACTTGCGTCTTAGTCACGGGGGTGGGCCAGTCCAAGATAGCTTCTATTTTAGCGGGCTCAGGTCGCTGTACCCCGCACCCTACCCGGTGACCCAGGTACTGCACCTCTGCCATCCCCACCTTACACTTCTCAGGCTTGAGGGTTAAATTGGCGTCCCTGATGCGCCCCAGGACCGTCCCCACGTGAACCAAGTGTTCCTCCCAGCTTTGACTGTAAATGGCGATATCGTCCAGATACGCACACGCAAATCCCTGGAGGCCATCGAGGAGGCGATCTATTAAGCGTTGGAATGTGGCGGGGGCGTTCTTCATCCCGAACGGCATGACTCTAAACTGATACAAGCCGAACGGGGTGATGAAGGCCGACTTCGGGGTCGCCTCCTCGGCAAGGGGAATCTGCCAATACCCCTTGCACAGATCCACCGTGGTCAGAAAATGACCCCGGGCGATCTGGTCCAGTAACTCATCGACCCGGGGCATCGGGTAGGCGTCAGTCGTGGTGCAATCGTTCACCCGTCGGTAATCTACACAGAACCGAGTGGTCCCGTCCTTTTTGGGTACCAAAACCACGGGCGATGCCCATGGGCTGGCTGACGGCTCGATAACCCCTAGGTCCAGCATCTCCCGAATCTCAGTCCGCATGGTCTCCCGGACTGCCTCCGGAAGACGGTATGCCGGCTGTCGCAGAGGCCGCTGACCGGGGGTGTCCACGGGGTGAATGGCTTGGTCAGTATAACCCGGCAGGGCCGAAAAGACTTCGGAATAACCCCGAAGCAGTTGCCGTACTTGGGCCTGCTTTTCTGACCCCAACGCCTCCCCCAGTTGCACCTGATCCACACCCGAGGGTTGTTTAGTCACCCCGGTAACTCTACCAGGGGAACGGTTCTGTCTCCTCGCCCGCGGGAGCACATATGGCCTCCACGGTCTCCGGGCGTTCGTGAAAGGCCTTCAACATATTGACGTGGTACGTCCGTTGGATTCTGGTGTTCGCGCAACTCGCCACCACATAGGTGGTATCCCCCAGTCGGGTTACCACCGTGTAGGGACCTTGCCAGGCCGCCTGCAGCTTGTTCTGCCGCTGTGGTTTCAACACCAGAACCCGCTGTCCCACACAGAACGAGCGGCTGCAAGCAGCCCGGTCGTACCACGTCTTCTGTTGAGTCTGAGCGGCCTCTACGTTTTCCCGGACCAACCCCGCCAGTTCTGCCAAGCGCTCCCGGAGCTTCAGGACATAACTCACGACCGGGACCCCATCTTCCTCCTGCTCTCCCTCCCACTGAGACCTAACTAGATCCAGGGGCCCCCTCACCTGACGTCCGTACAGCAGCTCGAACGGAGAGTATCCGGTAGATTCCTGCGGAACCTCCCGGTATGCGAACAGCAAGTGGGGCAAGTACTGCTCCCAGTCTTTCCTCTCATGTACAAAGGCCCGAAGGAGTTGTTTCAGGGTTCCATTGAATCGTTCACACAGTCCGTTGGTCTGCGGGTGATACGGGGCGCTGTGTAACGCCTTGACCCCACACAGACGCCAGAGCTGCTGGGTGAGCTCAGCAGTAAACTGGGTCCCTTGGTCAGATAATATCTCCCGTGGAAATCCCACCCTCGTAAACACCCGCAGCAAAGCATCTGCTACTGTGTCCGCCTGTATGTTGGCCAAAGCCACGGCCTCAGGGTACCGGGTCGCGTAATCTACAATGGTAAGTATATACTTCTTCCCGGTAGCACTGGGTCGGGGTAATGGCCCAATAAGGTCGACCGCCACCCGACTAAAAGGTTCCTGGATGATTGGCATGGGGCGTAGAGGTACCTTCGGGTGATCCCCGGCCTTTCCCGCCTTCTGGCAGACAGGGCATGTGCGGCAAAACTCGCGGGTGTCCTCGCTAAGGCGGGGCCAGAAAAAGGCACGCGCCAACCGGTGGCGGGTCTTCTTCTGCCCCAGATGTCCCGCCAAAGGTATATCGTGTGCTAAGCGCAGGAGCTCTTGTCTTGGGCCCTGGGGAACCACCATTTGTTTCTGGGGGACCTGATTCTTCCCGGACCCCTCCCTCTCGGTATATCTATATAGTAGCCCATTCTCCCACTCTATCCGGTCACTGCGGTCTCTGTCCAGTCCCTGGCCAGCCCGGTCACGGTAGCCCTGCAATGTGGGGTCCGTCCGAGTTTGATAGCGGAGCGTCTCGGGGGAGCTCCAGGGGCAGGGAATGTCAGGAAGTCGGGGACAAGTTGGTATAGGTAGGGGCGTAGAGATCGAGCGGGGAGTGGGAGTCGGGCGGGGTGTGGGAATCGGGCGGGGTGTGGGGAAACGTCTCACCTGGGTCCCTCTCGGAGTGCCATTGCTGTAACGTTTGCTCTGTGATCTAGTAGTGACTGGTGCGGCCGCTTCCATGGAGTATGCAGAGACCAGTCGACCCAGATCATTACCGAGGAGCACCTCGGCTGGTAGTTGGTTCAGCAACCCCACTCGGACTACTTTCTCTCCGGATCCCCAGTCCAGGTGGACCCGGGCCGTCTCCAGCCGGAGAACCTTTCCACCAGCCACCCGTACCGCAACGGTATTCCGTAACCGGTCGTTCTGTTGTACTAAGTGGGGCCGGACCAACGTGATGGTAGCCCCAGAGTCTCGGAGTCCTTCAGCCGCCTTCCCATTGACCCACACCGCCTGGCGATGGTGATGGCGATTATCGGCCGCGGCAGCTTGTACCGGGTCCGCCTCGTGCAGTCGCTCCCATTCCTCCGGAGCTTCCGGCCAGGGAGGATCAGCGTCGTAGCAATGAGTAGACTGTGGTGGTCTAGGAGATGATCTTGCCAGGTCCGGTCGGTTAGGGCAATTCTGCTTATAATGTCCGTCTTGGTTGCATCCATAGCAGCGTATGTTGGCCATGGTGTTGGGGCGACTGGGGGGCGGGCAACCAGCGGCCGGACCGTCGGCACTGGGAGTGGCGGGGCCGGGATCACTGGTCGGGGAAGTAAGGGCCGCTCCCCCCCCGTGACTTTCCGCGTGTCAACATATTCATCGGCCCAAATAGCTGCTTGCTGTACAGTGTGGGGTTTCCTGTCCCGCACCCACTCCCGGATGGCGGTGGGCGTATGTTCGAAGAACTGCTCCAGCAGGAGCAGTTGCGTTATCTCGGTTACAGTCTCGGCTTTGCTTCCCAAAAACCATGTGCGTAAATCCCGCTGTAGTCGGTGGGCCCACTCCACATGGGTAGCGCCGCTGGGTCGGCGAGAGCTCCTGAATTTAGCCCGACTGGCTTCTGGGGTCACGGCGAATCGGCTCAACAGCGCCTGCTTCACGTGCCCATAGTTGGTGGCTTCCTCATCTGGCACCGTGCGGTAGGCCTCCGCGGCCCGCCCGGTCAATTTGCACGCCAGGATTCTTACCCAGTCCGTGGGATGAACTTCGTGGACTTGACACAACCGCTCGAAATCCTGAAGATAGCTCTCTATTTCTTCGTCGGTCTCGCGGAAGTCTTTAAACGCCTGGAAGGGCACCTTTCTCCCCGGGGATCGCTCCCCCCGGAGGCTGTTATCTCGCTGGCTCCGCACTTCTGCCAACCGCAGTTCGTGCTCGCGTTCCCTTTCTCGCTCTTCCTCCTGGCAGATTTCTCGAACCAGGTGCTGCATCACTGCTTCTGTCGGGGCTGCTCCGTAGAAAGCGGCCCGTTCTCGGACCTTCCTCTGTAGTGCACTTTCGTCGGCTCCAGCCGCGACGATGACCGGTGAGGTGTCGGCGGGTAGCGCTGTGCTCGCCGTACCTTGATCCAACCGTTGTAGCTCCTCTATTAGGGTGTCCCGACTCTTGGAACCCGGAGTGCCACCACGGTTTTCTAGCATGTTCCGCAAAGTGTCTCGTTTGTAGTCAGCATACACTGCCATGATGGGCTCTTCGGGGAAGTCGATAGTATTGATGGCAGAGAGCAATCCCACCGCTGCCACCAGTGTGACGGAACGAGATGTTATAGTCCGCCCGCGGGTGTGCTCCAATCTGCATATACTTCCTTCCCCCTTTGTATTGTTTCCCCGGCCCGACTACCAAGGTTGTGACACTTGGCGTCTCGAGCGACCAGGTCTGACTTTGCAATCTTGGTGACCGACGCAGTGAAGTGGACCTTGGTGTGAACCCAGCCCGACCACTGAGGAGTGTCCCTCAGCGTCCCGAGCAGCTGGCCACTGACCCGTACGTGGACCTTTACGGTCGTGGGTCGGAACGGCTTACTTCTGCGAAGATTCGGATCTCCCAATAATGAGCTGGCCAACGGTCGATCGTTCGGAATTCGTATCGCCCCGTGGTCGATGAGACCTAGCTACCCAGCACTGACCTAATCTGATCTCTTGGTGATGGAGCTGGCCAACGGTCGATCGTTCGGAGCCGTTCGGATCGCGCAGCGGTCACTGGGGTATTCACGGCACAGCACCGACCTGTTCGGATCCCGCACTACCAAGAGACAGCTCGATTCGTCCAGCAGCAGTATTCGGATCGCGCGGCGGTCGAAGCGCCCACGCGTTGCCAGGTGCGCTTTCTTCAGATCTCCCGACAGTTAGCTGAGCAGGCTCGGTCGGCTGGCGGTATTCGGATCGCGCGGCAGCGGCGCGCGGTATGTCTTCGTTTCGTCTGGTGTGCTGAACCACGAGGGATGTCAGACACGGTTGGCAACAGAGACACGAGACGCAGCTGCATGAACTCAAAACCAAAGACACTTTTATTTTTACAACACATGCATTTATAACTTTTACCACGAGCTCCACATCTGGAACACCCCCTGCCCGCCCCCACAGGTATCATTGGCTAAGGCGCATCGGGGCGTTGCCGATTCGGAACCGGAAGGTTCGGATCGGCCATTGTACCTCCTGCTCCGCCCGATCCGAACACGCGGCGGCAGAAAATGGCGGCAAATTTAAAACGGCATCCGTTACACAATATCAACACTTTTATTTACAGGTACTCCTTCGGCCAGCTGGAATGCAGGATCGTTGGTGCAACGGCACAAATACATAGTTCATTAAATATCAGTGTCCTGATCCCCTGTCTCTGGCTGAGGGTGCTGGGCCAGTCCATCACATGCTTATTTCATTATAAATGTTATGTTATATTTGTCTGACCTACACGTGCCTCTTTGATTTAATTGTAAGCAAGATGACTGAATGATCAAAATCAATGTCAAACTGGCCAAAACACTCCATTTCAGTGGGGGTTGAATAATTTTGAACACAACTGTATATACATATATACGCACTACACATAATATATATATATATATATATATATATTATACGCACACACATATATATATATATATATACGCACACATACACATATATACGCACACATACATACATATATACGCACACATACATATATATACATACATACATATATATATACAGTTGTGTTCAAAATTATTTAACCCCCACTGAAATTGAGTGTTTTGGCCAGTTTGACATTGATTTTGATCATTCAGTCATCTTGCTTACAATTAAATCAAAGAGGCACGTGTAGGTCAGACAAATATAACATAACATTTATAATGAAATAACCACAAATGTGGTATCGGTGCATCCCTACTAAATTCCCTAAAACCCTTTACAGCATTGGGGGTTGAATAATTTTGAACACAACTGTACATATATACGCACATATACATATATATACGCACACGCACACACACACGCGCACGCTTATAGAATATATATTATATACACACACACACGTGTATATATATATATATATATATATATATATATATATATAAAATAGATACTATCAAACGATCAAACGGCGTAATTTTCTTTTGAAAATACATTTGCTGAAAGCAAATTATGGCTAAAAGGTTTCTAAGCGCTGAGGAAGCAGCTGACGTCGTTATGATGTCAGACTCTGATCCCAGCGCTGATGAAGCTTTTGAAGATTCAGACAGCGACTTTGTCCCTGGAGCATCGTCAGATAGTGACGGTTCCAGCGACGAAGAACTACGTGATGAGCCACGGCGTGGCCGCACGGAGTTACCAGGGTGCTCCCGTGGTAGTGCAGGGACCGCACGGTCTGTAGTTGCACTACCTGATCCTGCACCGGCCCAACGGCCCATTGCAGGGGTATCTGAAACACAGGCTGTGGTGATGCCTGAACCAGGATCTGACTGGACCTCCCTAATATGGTCCAGCCAGAATTGCCACAATTTTCTGGCAATCCTGGTATCCTAGTGGACACCACTAATTTTGAACCCATCAACTTTTTTGAGCTATATATAGATGATGGGTTCTTGGAATTTATTGTTCAGCAGAGCAATCTGTATCCCGAACAATATTTTCAAGGTCTAGGGGCAGAATTGTTGCCAAGTGCGAGGGCGCGTAAATGGACCCCGACCACTTTGCCAGAGATGAGGAAGTTCTGGGGCCTCACTCTGCAGATGGGGATTGTGCAAAAACCAAGCATATCCTCATACTGGTCAAAAAAGAGTACCCAAACCACCCCTATCTTCCCTGCTACCATGAGCAGGGACAGATATTTATTGCTCCTGCGGTATTTGCATTATAACGATAATGCAAATGCTTTGCCCCGTGACCACCTAGATCACGACCGACTGTACAAGTTGCGGCCACTTCTTGACCATCTGATGGCAAGATTTGAAGAGTTATACACTCCAGGCCAAAACTGGTCAGTCGACGAGTCCTTGCTGCTTTACAAGGGACGTCTTGTTTTCAAGCAGTACATCCCTTCGAAGCGAGCTCGCTATGGGATAAAACTTTATAAGCTGTGTGAAAGCTCCAGTGGATACATGTATCGCTTTCGTGTATACACTGGCAAGGACTCGCAGCTGGCCCCCCCTGATTGCCCCCCCTCTCTCTCCACCACTGAAAAAATAGTGTGGAACCTCTCTTATCCACTATTCGGTAAAGGTTACTGTATTTATACAGATAACTTTTACACGGGTGTGCCGCTGTACAAATTTTTGTACAGCAATGGTACTGGAGCCTGTGGCACGATCCGTTCGAATAGGAAAGGCTTTCCAACAAAACTGTTTGGGAAGCAAAAGAGAGGAGAAACATCTGCCTTGCGCTGCGGTGAACTGCTGGCTGTGAAATACACAGACAAAAAGGATGTGCATTTACTTACAACGATACATAATGAATGCACATCTGCAGTTCACATCAGATGGAGAGATTCCCCTATCATGAAACCCCTATGTGTACAGGATTATAATCGGTACATGGGGGGAGTGGACAAGTCTGACCAGATGCTTGTACCATATCTCGCTTCTCGCAAGGCATATGTATGGTACAAAAAGCTGGCAGTCCATCTGATACAGATGTCAATGCTTAACGCATTCACCTTGTATCAGGCCACTCATGCCCGACAGATAACATTCCTAAAATTTCAGGAATCTGTTATCGAGTCCCTTCTCTGTCCAGAAGAGAATGCTCCAGTTGTTGGAGAGGTGGAGGATGTAATTAGGTTGCGTGACCGCCACTTTCCTGACTACATTCCACCAACTGAAAAAAGAGTGACCCCATGTAAAAGGTGTCAGGTTTGCGCGCGCCAAGGGCGGCGTAAGGAAAGCAACTTACCCTCCAAACCTGTCCCTCCAAACCAGGTCTTTGAGTGCCTGATTGCTTTAAGATTTATCATACAGTGACACATTACTAGTGGCATACCGGGACCGAGTTGTTTCTTGGCTGAGAATAAACAGATTTCAGGTTGAGGTATGACACGGATTTTGTGCTTCTTGATAAATCTGGCTATAGCACCGTTAAGATCTTTGCAGATCTTGATGACATTCTGATGGACACAGTGCAGTGTAATCTGGACAGAGCTTGCCCGGATCATGCTGGCATTTATTCCTGGATAGTGCTATTCCTCTAAATTTTCCAAAATAAAAATACAAAACAAAACCAGTCCCATTATTTTATAGCAGTGTTAATTCAAGCGTTAATAAAAAACTACCCACAACGTTTCGATACCCACCACGTTTCACTACCCACCTACAGTTCACTACCCACCCCAATTCACTACCCACCCCCAATTCACTACCCACCCCCAATTCACTACCCACCCCCAGTTATAATGTAATTCCCCCCACACACAATAAAATAGGTTGCCCCATCCCCAACAATCTGATGTCCTCCGTATGTCAGATGTAGAAAGAAGCCTCTGAAGACCATAGGCGACTCTACAGGGGGGCAAGGCTGGGGGCAATTGCCCCCCCTAGGTTATTCCTTGCCCCCCCATGTGCCCCCCCACCAAAAATCAGCATCCAGCTTCCCACACTTCTTCGGACCGCTGTATCTCCATCCCTATGCATCGTATATGGATGATCTAGGTGTCATTGGAAAGGGCAGATTCTGGCCTTTCCAATGATACCCAACATGACCATATTCAGTGTAAAGTGAAAGTCATAAAACATTAAATAATAACGGGCACTTAAACATTTTCACAGGGTTGAAATGGCTCAGCAGTGAAGTGGTTAATGTTCAGACTATACATTACATTGTGTATTACGTTAGTTATTGGCTTGGTTTAGTTATTAAGGGTTAATGGGTAGGCTTCATCCCTCACCGTATACAATTTATTTTTTCCTTGAGTTATGGTTTTGTAGGGGTTAATGGGTAGGCTACATGCCTTGCAGTGTATTCATTTCATGTTTTACCTTGATTAATGGCAATTTAGGTGTTAATGGGTAGGCTGAATGCCACATTGTTTATTATTTTTATTGTATTTCCCTGGGTTTATGGCATTTTAGGGGTTACTATGGAAGTTAGAATCTAAAGGGTCTAATCCTCTTTAGATCCTCTGCTTTTCGTCACATTTCGGGGAATTCATTTCGCCAAAAATAGTGAATTCCTATTTAGCGAATGGTCACTGTAATTTGCTAAAAGTGGAGTCGCTGAAGCAGCTATCAGACATTCAGTGAAAACTGCCGAATTGCGTCAAATAAAATATTGAATTTAAGTATCAGAATAGTACAATAAAAAGGTATCACTGCGTCACATTACTCACTGCGTCACATTAGTCACTGCGTCACATTACTCATTGCGTCACATTAGTCATTGCGTCACATTAGTCACTGCGTCACATTACTCACTGCGTCACATTACTCATTGCGTCACATTACTCATTGCGTCACATTACTCACTGCGTCACATTAGTCACTGCGTCACATTAGTCACTGCGTCACATTAGTCACTGCGTCACATTAGTCATTGCGTCACATTACTCATTGCGTCACATTACTCATTGCGTCACATTACTCACTGCGTCACATTACTCATTGCGTCACATTACTCACTGCGTCACATTACTCATTGCGTCACATTACTCATTGCGTCACATTACTCACTGCGTCACATTACTCACTGCGTCACATTACTCATTGCGTCACATTACTCACTGCGTCACATTACTCACTGCGTCACATTACTCATTGCGTCACATTACTCATTGCGTCACATTACTCACTGCGTCACATTACTCATTGCGTCACATTACTCATTGCGTCACATTACTCATTGCGTCACATTACTCATTGCGTCACATTACTCATTGCGTCACATTACTCACTGCGTCACATTACTCACTGCGTCACATTACTCATTGCGTCACATTACTCACTGCGTCACATTACTCACTGCGTCACATTACTCATTGCGTCACATTACTCATTGCGTCACATTACTCACTGCGTCACATTACTCATTGCGTCACATTACTCATTGCGTCACATTACTCATTGCGTCACATTACTCATTGCGTCACATTAGTCACTGCGTCACATTACTCATTGCGTCACATTACTCATTGCGTCACATTACTCATTGCGTCACATTAGTCACTGCGTCACATTACTCACTGCGTCACATTACTCATTGCGTCACATTACTCATTGCGTCACATTACTCACTGCGTCACATTACTCATTGCGTCACATTACTCATTGCGTCACATTACTCATTGCGTCACATTAGTCACTGCGTCACATTACTCATTGCGTCACATTACTCATTGCGTCACATTACTCATTGCGTCACATTAGTCACTGCGTCACATTACTCACTGCGTCACATTACTCATTGCGTCACATTACTCATTGCGTCACATTACTCACTGCGTCACATTACTCATTGCGTCACATTACTCATTGCGTCACATTACTCATTGCGTCACATTAGTCACTGCGTCACATTACTCATTGCGTCACATTACTCATTGCGTCACATTAGTCACTGCGTCACATTACTCATTGCGTCACATTACTCATTGCGTCACATTAGTCACTGCGTCACATTACTCACTGCGTCACATTACTCATTGCGTCACATTACTCTGGGGTTTTGGAATCTTATTTATATATACTTATTTAGGGCACTATTACCTGGTGTGAGTTAACCCTTGCGTTCGCATGGTTTTGCGTTAGCGCCAGGTTAATCGAGTCTAGCGCCTGACCAACAGACCGTTTGCCTCCCGCTACAAAACGGGAAAAATCACTTAGTGCGTTGCTATTAGCGATTTGTACAGCGAGCTTACTGTACTTTCTGGGAGCTATAGAGATCTCTAGTGCTTTTGCAGCTAACAGATCACTTGGTGCCAGCGCTAAATTTTTGAGGGGCGCTAATTGCATCATTTTACCTACTGCTCAACCCTGGTGCTAACTCCAAAAAAACAGAAAAAACAGGTCCTCGCCCAAAATTAACAGGCAATTGAAAGGAATGCAACACAGGTGTTCTCTTGGCCCCATACGCTATAGTAATGGATCTGGTCCGCATTGTCGTTGCTGTTGCAGTGATCTCTATTATGATATAGATGTATCCTTTATCCACATATATCCTAATTCTAATATATTGCCTCATTTTAAACATTTTATGTTGGGGTTATTCATAGTATGGAAGTGGTTGATTATTAGGGTGACTGTGTGGACCATATTTAAAGGGACACATGGTTAAGTCTTGCCCTGAAACATGTATTATTTATATGCTGCAGCAGGGAAATTTGTGTCGCTCACCTGGCCTTCCTTTTGGATCTATTAAATGCAGTGTAATGATTCTACATGCTCTTGGGTGGCATTTATCATGCAATGCCCATCAGCCTTAATATATGTGTGCATCAAAACATGGATGATACGGCCACCGTGGAGGATTTTAATAATGCAGGGGTGAGAGGTTATTCACTGGATGTGTTCATATTCAAGCTTGTGAGGGCGGGGAATAGGTATGGCCCGGCACTCTGCACTGGAAAAAAAAAGTTTTATCCTGTACACAACCGCATTAGCGCTGGGTCTCAGCCCGGGTCTTAGAGTTTTCCTAGCGTGCGCCAAACGACCTTGTTCATGGACTTCTGCAGACAAGGTGATCTGTTCGTGGGTCATCAGGCACTACGTTTTAGCGACTTGTGCTAAATTTTAACTTTAGCGATGGTGTTTTAGTTCACACCAGGTGATAGGGCCTGTAGTTTTATTCAGTGATATGATTTAGTGGTGAAAATTATTAGTGCCCCCAAGTTTTGACTGCGGTATCATCTGTGCCCCCCCTAAATATTGTTCCTAGAGTCGCCACTGCTGAAGACGGATTTAACTGCGGTGTTAATGGTGTGTCTTCAACTTCTTTATTTCTGCCCTTTTCTTTGCCCCTTCCCTTACCTCTCTTCTTGCATGAAAGGGGTGTGATTCAGTGAGGGAAACAGATGTGAATGGGGGGGGGGTGTTTCTATTCCACCCCCTCTAATCCTCATTGTGTTTCCCTTTTGCCCTTTTGTATCTTTCACTTTTCCCTTCTTTGCCCCTTAACGTCACCCACTCCACTTTTACCAGCTTCTTGCATGAAAGGGGTGTGATTCAGTGAGTGAAAGGGGTGTGATTCAGTGAGTGAAAGGGGTGTGATTCATTGAGTGAAAGGGGTGTGATTCAGTGAGTGAAAGGGGTGTGATTCAGTGAGTGAAAGGGGTGTGATTCAGTGAGTGAAAGGGGTGTGATTCAGTGAGTGAAAGGGGTGTGATTCAGTGAGTGAAAGGTGCGTGATTCAGTGAGTGAAAGGGGTGTGATTCAGTGAGTGAAAGGGGTGTGATTCAGTGAGTGAAAGGGGTGTGATTCAGTGAGTGAAAGGTGTGTGATTCAGTGAGTGAAAGGTGTGATTCAGTGAGTGAAAGGGGTGTGATTCAGTGAGTGAAAGTGTGATTCAGTGAGTGAAAGGTGTGTGATTCAGTGAGTGAAAGGGGTGTGATTCAGTGAGTGAAAGGGGTGTGATTCAGTGAGTGAAAGGGGTGTGATTCAGTGAGTGAAAGGGGTGTGATTCAGTGAGTGAAAGGGGTGTGATTCGGTGAGTGAAAGGGGTGTGATTCGGTGAGTGAAAGGTGCGTGATTCAGTGAGTGAAAGGTGCGTGATTCAGTGAGTGAAAGGTGCGTGATTCGGTGAGTGAAAGGGGTGTGATTCGGTGAGTGAAAGGGGTGTGATTCAGTGAGTGAAAGGGGTGTGATTCAGTGAGTGAAAGGGGTGTGATTCGGTGAGTGAAACAGATGTGAAAGATGTGTGAATGGTCAGTAACCTGGTTGGGGCCTTGACGTGGCGTTACTGCTCACTTTGATGCCCCATGTGCCAATCCAACTGATTGAGTGAATGTAAAATGTGTGGCGGCTTGTTGTGTGTTTGTGCAGCATTTTGAGTCACTATACAATTGTTGATAGACTGTATAATTGTTGAGCACAAATTCATGGGGAAAATTTTGTGAGTGTTTTTTTTTTTTTTTTTAAGAAGGCATATCTGCAATTAAATGTCTCTAGCCCAACAGAAAATTAAAACAGACCACATAAAGTATATATTAGGAGAAACTAGACACCCAGACGAATCAAATGAGGGGTTAAATAAAATTCTATCATAAAAATAGAGGGTGCAACAGCATGTGGAATTTACATTTATTTATTTTTTTAGCACAAATCCAAATTGCACAAGTTGTTGCGGGCTCAATATTTATGATAGAATAATAAGTAACCCCACGTTTGATTCATCTGGAAGTCTACTTTGTCCGGATATATACTTTATTTGGCATATTTTAGATCCCTGTTGAGCTAGAGCCATTTAATTGCAGGTATGCCTCCTTTGAAAAATCGGCATAAAAAGCTTCTCTAAATTTATTTTGCGCACGTTGCAAATTAGCGCCTCCAACGCCGCCTAAACTCGATCTATGCAATCAAATTGGATCTATTATTTTATAGGAGGGATATATTGATATAGTTAAGCAAAACAAAAATATTTTACCCCAAAAATTAATATGAAATTATGCAATATAAATCTTGACCTATTATGATTTTTTTTTTACATTAAATATGATGTTTTTTGAATAAAGTTATGAATAACAAAATAAATTAAAAAATGTGTCATAAAGGTCTCATTTTTTGCGGAATGTTGTCTAGTTTTAGAAAATATATAGCTTTTCCATTTCAATTGGTTTAGATATACTAATTTTATGCATTACATACAATGAGTCCCTCTGTCCCGCCTCTCCCCCCTACAATCCATCCTGAACGCCTCCGCCAGGCTAATTCACCTCACCCGCCGCTCTGTCTCTGCCGCTCCCCTCTGCGAGTCCCTTCACTGGCTCCCCATCCACTGCAGAATTAAGTTCAAAATCCTTATCCTTACCTACAAAACCCTCACTAACTCAGCTCCCCACTACCTGTCCTCACTAATCACCAAATACACCCCAGCCCGCTCCCTAAGGTCAAACAGTGACCTGCGCCTAGCTTCTCCCCGCATCACCTCTTCCCATGATAGACTGCAGGATTTCTCACGCGCAGCCCCCACTCTCTGGAACGCTCTCCCTCGTACTGTCAGACTTTCCCCTAACTTCTCTTCCTTCAAACGCTCCCTGAAAACATTCCTATTTAGGGAAGCGACCCCCCAACTCACTGACACAACCATCAATCACTCTCACCTTACAGTCCTCTCCTCCTGTTTCCAACCCCAACCCTCCCAGATTGTGAGTTCCTACGGGAATAGGGCCTCATCTCCTCCTGTACTGTTTGTCAAATGTTGTTCAATGTATTGTAACCCTGTCTATACTGTGCTTATTGTACAGCGCTGCGGAATATGCTGGCGCTTTATAAATAAAGAATAATAATAATAAAATGAGTCATGACATAAGAAAAAGCAGATTTTTTGGGATTTTTAGAAAACTGCATATTTTTGTACAAAAAAAACATGAAATATTCTCCATTACACCATTTTTAAAAAGGCACTTAATGTATCAATATATATCGACAAAAGTTCTGGTCATAAAGTGTAGATAGAAAAAAATATGCAATGTTGTTTATCTGAATTTTAACAATTTTTGTTTTTTTTTTACACGTTTTTAGTTTTTTTTAAAAAAATCTTGACTTATACACATAATAATGATATATTTTGAATCTGTGGAGTCTGCTGAAAAAAGGATATATAATTTGTCTGGGTCATATAATAAAACTTGACTTCAAATAGCATTTAAACATGATGAGCACAAAACGGTAAAAATGAGATCAGCACACAGAGGTGAAATGCCTCAGCAGTGAAAGGGTTAATAGAGTTGTTTGCAGAAATTCTGACAATGGGGCAACTTCTGATTACAATACACCAGAATCAGATCCAGACTCCAGTAATTCTACTAGTACACGTGGTATCTTGAAAAAACAGGTGTCTTTTTTAGAAGCAGAAACAATTTGGTTCATATCTGTTGGTGTACCTCAAGGCTCTGTCCTTGGTCCTCTGCTCTTTTCCATCTACACCTCCTCCCTGGGCAAAATCATCAACAGCTTTGGCTTTAATTATCACCTCTACGCTGATGACACTCAGATCTACCTCTCTACCCCTGATCTCTCTCCCCCTGTCCTTTCAAAAGTCAGTGACTGTTTATCTGGCATCTCCTCCTGGATGGCCTCCCACCACCTAAAGATCAACATGTCAAAGACTGAGCTCCTACTTATTCCTCCCTCCAATGCCTCCCCACCTCCTGACTTCTCTATCACGGTGGAGGGTATCACCATCTCCCCATCAAACCAAGTTCGCTGTCTTGGAGTTACACTTGACTCTGCTCTTTCCTTCATCCCCCACATCAAGTCTCTTTCCTCCTCCTGCCGATACCAACTGCGTAATATTTCCAGAATTCGGCCATTTCTTACCGCTGTCACCACAAAACAACTCATACACGCCCTGGTAATCTCCCGACTCGACTATTGCAATAATCTCTTATCTGGCCTCCCTCTGTCCCGCCTCTCCCCCCTACAATCCATCCTGAACGCCTCTGCCAGGCTAATTCACCTCACCCGCCGCTCTGTCTCTGCCGCTCCCCTCTGCGAGTCCCTTCACTGGCTCCCCATCCACTGCAGAATTAAGTTCAAAATCCTTATCCTTACCTACAAAACCCTCACTAACTCAGCTCCCCACTACCTGTCCTCACTAATCACCAAATACACCCCAGCCCGCTCCCTAAGGTCAAACAGTGACCTGCGCCTAGCTTCTCCCCGCATCACCTCTTCCCATGATAGACTGCAGGATTTCTCACGCGCAGCCCCCACTCTCTGGAACGCTCTCCCTCGTACTGTCAGACTTTCCCCTAACTTCGCTTCCTTCAAACGCTCCCTGAAAACATTCCTATTTAGGGAAGCCGACCCCCCCCCGACTCACTGACGCAACCATCAATCACTCTCACCTTACAGTCCTCTCCTCCTGTTTCCAACCCCAACCCTCCCAGATTGTGAGTTCCTACGGGAATAGGGCCCTCATCTCCTCCTGTACTGTTTGTCAAATGTTGTTCAATGTATTGTAACCCTGTCTATACTGTGTTTATTGTACAGCGCTGCGGAATATGCTGGCGCTTTATAAATAAAGAATAATAATAATAATCTACAATCAAGGTCCTTTGAGTCAAAGAATAACCCGGAGAGGTGGAAGGGGGAAACAGACACAGATATACCTAATAAAGTGGTCAATCTATCCTCTTACACTCTTACTAATAAACAATTAGCAGTACTTAATAAGGGTCGATCATTTCTACCTAGGCCACAATTGAATAAATTCCATTGGATAAAGGATAGAAATGGCTTTGCTCGGAAGCTAGCGCTCCATAACTTTCATTTCAGTTTGAAGAAAAAGAACTTACGGGACAAGAATTAATGCGTCTAGAGGACATGGATTCACTATTAGAAGAAAATGAGGGTGGTGTGATTCCACCAGGCAGTTTAAAATCTAAGAGTCTATTTACCCCCTCCTTCAAGGAATACAGCAGTATCCAGACTTTTGTTAATATGACTACTTCAGCCATTGATTCTTTAAAACCAAGGAAAAATAATACTTGTTCAAACAATTTCTAACAAGGAGAAAATTGCTTTGAACCAATTAAAAGATAACACGGAAATAATTATAAAACCCTCGGATAAGGGGGGGGGGATACAGTTGTGATGGATCGTGATAAATACATATGTATGATGGAACGCATTCTCAAAGATCAGACCACATACAGAATATTACCCTCTAATCCTCTACATATTTTTAAAAAAGAGCTGTATCACATCTTACAACGAGCTAAAGAGCAAGGATTGATAACCAATGATGAATAGAAGATGTTATATCCAGAACCAACGATAGCTACTTTCTATTGTTTACCAAAACTACATAAGAACCCTTTAGATCCACCAGGACGTCCTATAGTATCGAGAAACAATAATTTGATGGAGAAGATAAGCCAATATATTGACAACTTTCTTAAACCTCTCGTTCAAATCTTACCATCATATTTGAGAGACACTAAGGACACTCTAAGTAAAATCTCAGAGATTAACATCCCCTCTACTAGTTTATTATGTAGTTTGGATGTTGAGAATTTATATGGTTATATACCACATGAACAAAGATTAGCGCACACGAGATATTTCTTGGAGAATAAGACAAACTTTACTCCACAATTGATTGAATTTCTGTTGGAACTGTTGGAATTTGTATTAACAAAAAACTTTTTTCTATTCAATGGGCGCTATTATTTGCAGATCCGGGGCACTGCAATGGGGACATCCAGTGCCCCCTCCTATGCAAATCTTTTCTTGGGGTTATGGGAGGAATACCATGTCTTCCACCCTGAGATGGAGATATTCACCTCAAAAATTTTGATTTGGAAGTGCTTTATTGTTGACATTCTGATAATTTGGGAAGGGGATGTGGAGACCTTTACCTCTTTCTGAAAAAAGCTAAATGAGAATGAACTCAACCTGAAATTCACACGAGATACAAACGTAGTCTTTGAATTTTCTTTATTACCATCAGTAAGTCAAAAACGTATGAAAAGGCTACTACAACGATCTATAGGAAAACCTACATTAACCAATGATTTGTTACTTTGGGAAAGCTACCATCCGCCCTCCCTTAAGGCAACGATACCAGTGGGGCAATATATAAGATTAAGGAGGAATTGCTCAACTCTAGAGGAGTTTTTGATTCAGGCACATGACTTACGGGCCAGATTTAGGCTAGGGACAGATGAGCGCATTTTCTGCGGCCACCGTCAAAATGTACGTCGATGCGTGCGCACGCATTTTTTCACGGAATACGCTTAAGTGGTCAGACGATGCGCAATTCTGGACGTATTTCATGACGATGGGGTAAAAAGAAGTCTAGGGAAATCCGGCTGTTTGAACGTTATGTTGGCCGCACACTAGCAGCGTCTGACGTCTCCTAATCACGCACACACGCTGCCATGCGGCCGCAGCGCACTCTGTACGTCAGTACCAGCGGTTTAACGTTCTCAAAAAAATGCGTTCATTTTCCACTTGCGTTGCGCGGCCGGACTTTTGTGCGACCGTACGTCGTATATTGGCCGTCATTGCATGGCATCTGCTGCTAGTGCGGCCGTGATTATGTGCGCCAGAACGCGCGTTCGCACTGCCTCAGTCTGACCCTAGCCTTAGGCAACAAGGTTATCCACAGCGAGTTCTAAAAAAAAGCCTTCCATCAAGCCTTGGGGAAAGAGAGACACTGCTCAAAGAGTTTTCAAAAAAACCCAAGACAGGCGTGATCAGACTCATTGGTGATTATGACATAGCCGCTAGAGATATAAAATCAATATTGCAAACCTATTGGCCAATCCTAACAGAAGATGAACTTACGAGCGTTATCTCACCCATTGCTACATTTACCACAAGACGTGGGCGGAACATTCGAGATGATGTCTGCCATAGTCATTACAACCCACAATTGAGAAAAACGTATATTTAGCAAAAAGCTAAATGAGAATGAACTCAACCTGAAATTCACACATGAGATACAAACTAAGTCTTTGAATTTTCTTGATATTACCATCAGTAAGTCAAAAACGGATCAGCCCGGCCTCTGAGTTGCTTGGAGCTCAGTGCCTCGAGCAGCCTGATCTGCAGCTCCAGATCTGCTTGATCTGAACCTCTGCCTTGGAGCCTCTTTTCATTTCCAGAAGGCCGCACTGTGCCTTCTGAGGTTGAGTGTTGTGTAGCGTAGCTGAAGGAGACACCAGGCGAGCTGTATGTTCCAACAGGATTCTCTTTTTATGGAAGATTTCACCGGATATTTATACAAAATACAGCAATGCACATTCAAACTTCCCGCCCACACCAACAGTTCTGATTGGTTGGTTCCAAGACGGTTTTCTTCAGGTCCTCTTCAGTTATAATTTGCATACCAAATGGTGAACATATACCTAAAGTCTCTAATTACATTATGTCAGTTAGATATTTACAATAAACATTCTTTAGCCTTTAGCTCACACAACATTTACATAATCTATTGTTCTAACACATCAGATTAAATACAAACCCTATCCCAGACTTCTTGAATCAAACATGCAGCCAGATAAGGGGAAAAGCCCTTTTGCATAAATTACACAGTAGTAAAGCTTGTTTATTGGTTACACAAAAACACCTTTACCTACAGAACTATAAGTATATTTAAAACTAAAGCTACGCAATTTACACAACATTTAAACTAAAACCAAGCAATGTAAAATATATTTAAAATCACATGATATAAATGAACATAAAGTCTTTCCCAAGGCAATTGTCTGTGTCTTTTGGGGTTTTCGCCATTGGAAATAAAAGTCTTGGGGTTTGACGCGGGGAGCGCTATGTCAGTTCCATGACATATCTCCCCTTCCCCAAAGGAGTCCAACGGCCATGGTTGGACCCCAACGAATCGACTAAGGGTTGTTGGAGCAATAGTCCATGCCTGGGTCTATAGTCTGTCAGGAGGAGGCGAGACCCCACTCTTCTCCAGCTGTCCTGGCTCGGGAAACCAACCAGCCTTGGTAGCGCATTGAAGGCCCCTCCTGTTCTCCCGGGCCATTGTGGGTACACCACATTGCTGGTACCCCCTCCTGGAAAAAGGGCTCGCTGCTGGGGAGAGGACCCACCTGTGCCTCCGCTCAGGTTATCAAAATACAGTGTGAAAAATGTGCCAACTGCACCTGCTCCTGGTGCTCCAGTCAGCAGCTGGGGGGAACATGGGGTGACCGATGCCCCCAGCACAGGGGGTTGAAAATCATCTGTCTCCACTTCCGGCATCACAAACTGCTGTGGGGGAGCGAGGTCATCTTTATCCGCTCTCTGAAGCTCGCTTTGCTGCTCGAGTGAAGCGGGGAGGATCAGAGAAGAACAGGGGGCAACCAAGGCCTACGGCAAAAGGGGTTGAAAGGATGGGTAGAGACCGACTGTGCTCTGCCCTGTAGCCAGCACTTCTGCTGGGGGGGATGGCTTCATTCACTCCCAGTGGGGATACCGGCTGCTGGAGAGGCAGCTCCTGGAGATCACCTTCAAGGCTCTCCAGATGTATATTAGGGTGTGGGCAGAGGCCAGCGGTGCTCTGCCCCGTAGCCAGCGCTTCTGCTGGGGGGTTGGACACAAGAGTAGTGTCCGCTGGTGGGGCGGGGGGAGGGCTTCCTCCACTCGCGTTGGAGATGGAGAGGGACCCGTCCGTCACTTGTTCAGGCATGACATGGGCAACCCCAGGCTCATCCTGGCAATTTAGCACCTGCAGTGCTTCGTGCAACAATGCCACTTCTTCCATGGCAGGCAAGACGGAAAAATGTAGAAGCACTTCCGGCTCCATTTCCTCAGGTTCCTCTGTCCTGTCCAGACTGTCCGCTCCTTTTGCCGGACAGTCCCCGGCCTCTGTCACCGCCATATCCAGGCCTTCAAGCTCCCTCAGCCATCCTTGGCTGGGAACACATTGGGGCCAATCTGGGTACTCTGCCCCACATCCCCACAACTCTCCCGTGGGGACGTCAGTTTCGCCCCCTGTCCCGAGGCAGTCCTCCTCTAAAAGTGCCCAACCGTCCTGCTGGGTCACACTGGTGGAAACCGCTGTCTCATCCACCATCGTCTGCCAGTAATCCTCTGGTTCTTGGTGGTAGAGGCGAGAGGCATGTTGTGCCGTGGTCCGCACTTCAGCCGGCACCACATAATTGTCCCAATCCAGAGGCTCCGGGGCCTCAGACTGCCTCCGCCTACCTCGCAGCTCAGCCACCCAGAGTTCGTGCTGCCGCTCACGCTCCCTCTCCTGGCGATCCCGCTCTCTTTCCAGCACGCTTTCCTGCCGGGCATCCTGCAGCATTATGTCTGAGGTGGCCCGACTAATGGGTTCCTTGGACGTATCACTCCCATACAGGGCCATTCGTTGCCGGACCCTCTGCTGGAATAGCTCCTCAGCTGACCGGGGTCTTTGGTAAATTTCGGTTAGCTCGATGATTAGGGCATCTTTGTCCTTGGATCCGGCGATCCCTCCTCGGCTCTCCAGCAGGTCTATCAGGGTGTCTCGCTTGCAGGCTGCATAGTTGCACATCTTGGGGTGTCTTAGTGTTGGAGAGCCTATATCCACACCGCTGCCAGCCAATGTGACGGAACCGTTCTCTTCCGCCTGTCCTGACTCTCCAGATACCCCCTTGCCAAGATCAGCCCGGCCTCTGAGTTGCTTGGAGCTCAGTGCCTCGAGCAGCCTGATCTGTAGCTCTAGATCTGCTGGGTCTGAGCCTCTTTTCATTTCCAGAAGGTCGCTCTGTGCCTTCTGAGGATGAGTGTAGTGTAGCGTAGCTGAATGAAACACCAGACAGGCTGTATGTTCCAACAGGATTCTCTCTTTTTATGGAAGATTTCATCGGATATTTATACAAAATACAGCAATGCACATTCAAACTTCCTGCCCACCCCAACAGTTCTGATTGGTTGGTTCCAAGACCACTGCAGGCTTCCTTCAGGTCCTCTTCAGTTATAATTTGCATACCAAATGGTGAACATGTACCTAAAGTCTCTAATTACATTAGGTCAGTTAGATATTTACAATAAACATTCTTTAGCCCACACAACATTTACATAATCTATTGTTCTAACACATCAGATTAAAGACAAACACTATCCGAGACTTCTTGAATCAAACATGCAGCCAGATAAGGGGAAAAGCCCTGTTGCATAAATTACACAGTAGTAAAGCTTGTTTACCAGCTATACAAAAACACCTTTACCTACAGAAATATAAGTATATTTAAAACTAATCGCAGTATAAGGAAAGGGTACAGCGCACTCAAGATGTGGGGTAATAACCAATTACTCAATCTCAAAAAGGCCAGACTGCTGAATGAGCAACTGAGAGCAGACGGAGAGGCAGAGCGAAGCAAGGCTACTCAAGAAGGCATGTCAACAGCTGGAGGGTCAGTGCCAAGAACTAAAGGCTGAACTCCAGGCTTCTATCACTGCCTGGGAAGGAAAATGTCAAGAGCTACAGGAGCAGCTTGCTGCAGAGACCCAGCAACGCCACAGTATTGGTGATCAGCTGCGACAATCCGAAAGTATGCTGCGTGTTGCCCACCAACAGCTGGAAAACGAGAGGCTTCAGACCGTGCAGCATCAACAGATCCAGGCCGAGCTGCTGGCATCAGTTGCTGAACTGGAAGCAAGGACCATGCGGCTAGAGGTACAGCTGGATACCGAGATCGTCAGGCGGCATGCCGTCGGTGAGGCGTTACACCGGACAGATGAGCCTCCGAAAAGAGATCAGCCTCACATTGGCAGCGGAGCTCGACCCGGCCCCAGGTGAAGAGCCACCCGCAGAACAGAGCGGGCATCAGGGAGAGGAGGCAGTCAGCCTTGCTACCCAGCGGTGAGTGTACCCCGTGATGCTGGAGCCAGACGCTGTGTTGACCACAGAGTGTGCTGGGTCATCGAGGAAGATGGAGACCACTGCCCACCTGCCATGGCAACCGGTGAGTGACCATCCTGAGGCTACCAAATTCCTGGTCCCAGGACGAATTGCATCCATTTGGGATTGTGGGGTGGGCCCCTTTTGAATGTTTGGGAGGGGGCATCAGCAGAAGAAGAGACTGGGGACTGTAAATGCTGACTGGGTTCTGGTCCTGGGGCTTCAGAAATATGCTGGAGAAAGAGACATGTGGGGAGGAGGCCCAGTGTGCGCACTACCGAACAATTTTTCTCTGTGGACTGTGGTGGCCTGTTGCGTGGCGCACTGGACAAGGAGTGTCTTGCCTCTTACCCCGGGACTATGGACCCACAACCCTGCAGCGACCGTCAGACCCCACTGATGGTGCTTGTGCGCCAGCACCCTGGAACTTTGAGGATGGCGCAGAAAAGGGACAAAGTGAGAAGTCTCATCAGTGGCAAGTGATCCGTTTGGGATCTAAGATTGCCCTGCCGTTCTGGAAGGGGAGACATATGTCATGGAGCTGACGTGGCGCTCCGCGCTTCAAACCCCAAGAGACTTTATGTTCATTTATATCGTGTGATTTTAAATATATTTTACATTGTTTGGTTTTAGTTTAAACTAGTTTAGTGTAAATTGCGTAGCTTTAGTTTTAAATATACTTATATTTCTTTAGGTGGAAATGTTTTTTTTTTTTTAAAGATACTACCTGCAGCGAGTCAAATGCTTTCTTTCGTATAGATTGTAAAATAGGTTTGAGTAATTTGTGATTAGACAAAAAGGGTTTCTCTTTGTTCATCTGCTATCTGTTTACATGTCTCAGAGGTTGGGAGTCATCATTGTCTCAGCCAAAACCTAACGGATTTCCTTTACAATAGATTATGTAAATGATGTTTGATAGGAAGAAAAAGGAATGTTTATTGTAAATATCTGACATAATGTAATTAGCATTTTAGTAGGTCAATGTGGGTCATTTATACAAATTATGGCTGTTGGATCTCAGCATAAATTGTGGCGTTTTTGTTCATTAAAGAGCTGAGAGAGAGAATCCTGTTGGAACATACAGCCGCGTCTGGTGTCTCCTTCAACTACGCTGCACTACACACTCAAACTCAGAAGGCACAGAGCGGCCTTCTGGAAATTCCTAACGGCTCCAGGGCAGAGAAACAGAAGCAGACGGGTCAAGCTGCTCTAGGCGCTGAGGGCATGCTCCCAGTAGCCGGGCTGACCGCAACGAAGGGGTGTCTGGAGAGTCAGGACAGGCGGAAGAGAACGGTTCCGTCACACACATCAATGCCTTGGAACTTCTGGCAGCCCTCTTCACGCTCTGATGCTTCGTGAAGAACCTGGAAACACCGTTCGCCTGGACAATTTTCCTGCAGTTGGGTACATCAACTGTCTGAGAGGTCCTCGTTCAATTCAACTAACAGACATATGTCAGAGCACTATACACCCAGGCCTCTCGTATGCAGTGATGGATTGGAACTCCAGACATCTGCAACACACAGGAGATTTGTCTCTTTGATCTTCAGTCTTCGACACTCGTCTGTGGTGACTTTTCCATATGGATCTCTTTGCTTCCCGGCTGGACGCAAAGCTACCGATATTCTACAGTTGGCGTGCAGACCCAGATGTTCTTCTCCAAGATTGGGAATTAGGATGAAAGGAGGGAAGTCATACTGACTATTCAGTGACCAAAGTACTCACCACTGTACGGACACAACATGCCACCTTGGTTCTGGTGACTCCATTCTGGAACGCAGAAGCGTGGTTACCTTCTCTGCTGGACCTGACTGTAGACGTCCCATATTTGTTGCCACATTCTCAAGCTCTGATTCTGGATCTGCAAGGGAAGACTCATCCACCAATACTATCCAACAACTTGCCCTTCTTGGCTTTGTTAATCGCCGGATCAGGGGACTGGACGTTGGCCTTTGGAAATCATCAATGGCATTACTAGAATGATCTTGGGCCCCTGGGACCAGAGGAATCTACCAATCATCGTGGAACAAATGGTCTGGTTGGTGTATTGAACGGAATCCGAATCCCTTTGAATTATATCCTTTAAGTTTTTTATCATCTATGTTTAATTTGGGCTCTGTCTATAGATCTCTTAATGTTCTCCGATCGGCAATTTCTGCAGGTCATATAGGTTTTGAAGGTACCCCAGTTGGTTGTCATCCCTTAGTCTGTCATTTACTTAAAGGAGCCTGTTTGTCTCGTCCTCCGGTCCCTAGGTATGTGGTCACTTGGGATGTGACAAGAGTTCTTTGTTTCCGATCATGCTGATAACGAGGGTTTATCCCTATGTAAATTGTCCGCTAAACTGTTACTCAGCCTAGTTTCATGTAAGCGCGCTGGCCATGTTAGAGCACTTGATTTTGGAGTGCGTTATTTTTTAACCGACGGGGTACGTTTGGATATTTCCAGATGTACTAAGACTTCTATCACTCATGTGTTTTTTTCCGCTTTTCCAGCCCAGCCGATACTATGTCCTGTTCGTTGCCTCAAAGAATACGAGGCACATACTTTGGTTTCCTGCTGGGAAGAGGTACCCCCCTTATTTCTCTTAAGGTGCTGTTCTTTCCACTTTAGCACGGTGGATTTGTTGGCTTTGCGTTTGGCTGGTATTGATGTAGCACTTTTTGGTGCGTACTCTGTTCGTAGCGCTGTAGCTGCTAGGGCAGTTGCATCTGGTTGTAGATTGGTCTAGAGAGTCCACTTTGAGAATTTTATTTTAAGCCTGTTTCACATTGGGCTACTGACACCTTGACTTGTCATACCTGTGATGTGCCAACTCGGGAGTCCACGGCGACACCGCAAACAGAAAACCAAATCTTGAGTTTACGTCTTCATGCAATTGGCACTGGCTGGTTTCCTTAAAAGAATCCCTCCCACATCCAGCCAGTGCTTTGTCATTGCAGTCTACTCCTTACGTAGTAAGGACGTGCCTGAACTTGCTCCAGAGCCTTGTGGCTAGCCGGCTTGAACTTTTGACTACCCGTGTACCGAACGCTTTGTCTGTGCCAAGACTATCCGAGATCGCCGCCAGCCTCTGACTTCTTTGCTCATCTCTGGACTATTCTACCGGCTACTAACCAAGACCTTCTCCACGGATCCACAGTTCCTCCTTGCTCCATCTCAGAGACTATTATCCTCAATCAGGTTTCCATTCATCCAAAGAGTGTGTTTTCAAACATCCTCTATTATTTTCCCTGGACTATTATTATTTATACATAGTGCTGCCTTTATGTTATGCATCAGTTTACTCGATATATTTTACACCAATCTTTTATTTACTGCACGTGGGTTCTCATCCTGTTTGTCAGTAATCACCGGACCCTGCACGTGACAAAACCGGACTTTAAACTTGCGAGTCTCCGGGTCCTGCCTCAAAATTACTACGTTTTCTTAATAAAATTCAAACTTTCCATTATAAATTAAGGACACAGAGGCGAATATTTCTCTCCCTCATGTTTCTTTTCCCTTTCTGACATACCTAACTTCAAGAAATCCTGCTTACATGTTTGTTTGTCTTAATAAATATTTATGGTCGTCTGGTCTTATTTTAGGTTTCTTCACTACGACTGTTTTCAACTGTTAACTAATAAAATAGGAGTCCTTTTTTTGACGTCTTGTCATCGGTTACGCGCCAGTCCTGCCTCTCCTGTATGTAACATACAGTTCCAGCTCAAATTCCTATGGCTGTTCGTGTTTGTTCTCTCTTACAGCTTCCCGTCCAACCTTCTGAAGTTCGGATTCCCGATTCCTGGCGGCTTGTCCTTATCCTGTTGTGTATCCAATGGCTCTTCTTCTGGATTGTCTTACCGTTTTGAACTTCCTCGTAGCCAAGAAAGAGTAAGTGGGACGCTCTCCAGGGACACATATACAGCATGGAACGGACTATGAGTGGGGGTGGATGACAATTAGTTGATGGAATGTACCATGTTACGCTGGTTTTCTTATTTATATATATTTGCTGCTATCCATTAATAGCAAGAAAGAGATGCAAATATTCGCCTCCGTGTCCTTAATAAAATCCAAACTTTCCGTTATAAAATAGGAAAATTTGGTAATTCGTAACTTCTTTTGGCCTCGTGATAGGGATATGGCGCCTTATTCTTCTCATTTATCTTACAGCTGATCGGCCACTCGTTTGGATTAGGTTTAGTTCTTTCTGCTTTGCACCGGCGCTACATGTGGCAGGTTACTATGGTAAACGGACATGAGCTATTCTGCTCCAGCTGGTCACCTCCAGCTGGTCACAATCCTCTGACAACACCGAATGCGCTTGCATCTGCGGAAGTGCCATCATGATTACCGGCACATGCAGCGCCTGCCCAGAAGGTCTTTCTATATAAATATACGCCAAGGTAGGGGGGGTCCCTTCACTCGGCTGGTCAACGTCAGCCCACATGCCCACCCTACGTAATACAGCCATACCTAGATCCATGTCCTCAGCTTTGGGCCTCTGAGTGTAAGGAATCCCCTTGTAGACGGCGTCCAGCAGCTTATCCTTCACCTGAGTCACTGTATCGCAGTTAATCACTTTAACAGGAATCTCTGTGCCGCCATCACCGTCTGGACAAATACAGCTCAGGGTCTGTGGGACGGGAAATGAGTCACTGAGACCCCATATAACAACAGACAAAGGGTTTCACCCCAGAGATTCTGTATTACAGAAACTATGGGGTGAAACCCTCTGTATTACAGCAGACAGAGGGGGTTTCACCTCAGACATTCTGTATTACAGCAGAGGGTTTCACCTCAGAAATTCTGTATTACAGAGGGTTTCACCCCAAAGGTTCTGTATTATAGCAGAGGGTTCCCCCCCATAGTTTCTGTATTACAGCGGGCAGAGGGTTTCACCCCAAAGGTTCTGTATTACAGAGGGTTTCACCCCAAAGGTCCTGTATTACAGAGGGTTTCACCCCAAAGGTCCTGTATTACAGAGGGTTTCACCCCAAAGGTCCTGTATTACAGAGGGTCTCACTCTAGAGGTTTTGTATTACAGAGGGTCTCACTCTAGAGGTTCTGTATTACAGCGGACAGAGGGTTTTACCCCAAAGGTTCTGTATTACAGCGGGAAGAGGGTTTCACCCCAGAGGTTCTGTATTAGAGAGTTTCACCCCAAAGGTCCTGTATTACAGAGGGTTTCACCCCAAAGGTCCTGTATTACAGAGGGTTTCACCCCAAAGGTCCTGTATTACAGAGGGTTTCACCCCAAAGGTCCTGTATTACAGAGGGTTTCACCCCAAAGGTCCTGTATTACAGAGGGTTTCACCCCAAAGGTCCTGTATTACAGAGGGTCTCACTCTAGAGGTTTTGTATTACAGAGGGTCTCACTCTAGAGGTTCTGTATTACAGCGGACAGAGGGTTTTACCCCAAAGGTTCTGTATTACAGCGGGAAGAGGGTTTCACCCCCAAAGGTCCTGTATTACAGAGGGTCTCACCCTAGAGGTTCCGTATTACAGCGGACAGAGGGTTTTACCCCAAAGGTTCTGTATTACAGCGGACAGATGGTTTTACCCCAAAGGTTCTGTATTACAGCGGGAAGAGGGTTTCACCCCAGAGGTTGTGTGTTACAGCAGACAAAGGGTTTCACCCCAGAGATTCTGTATTACAGCGGGAAGAGGGTTTCACCCCAGAGATTCTGTATTACAGTGGGAAGAGGGTTTCACCCCAGAGGTTCTGTATTACAGCGGGAAGAGGGTTTCATGCCAGAGGTTCTGTATTACATTAGGTTTCACCCCAGAGGTTCTGTATTACAGTAGGTTTCATCCCAGAGGTTCTGTATTACAGCAGGTGTCACCCCAGAGGTTCTGTATTACAACTCACGAGCACTTTGTAGTCTATCTGCTGGCGGATCAGCTTGTCCTCGCTCAGGGAGTACCGCGCCTCCCCCGTGATTGCATCAATGGGCCCTTTTTCCATTTGTTGCTTGATGGCACAGAAAAGCATGAAGAGCGGTTCACCGGCACATTCCTACCAGAGAGAAAACTGCAGATCATTTCATTATACGTGTGCACCGCAACAAGAGGGCGTCACATGAAAGTACACGCGTGCACCGCAGCAAGAGGGCGTCACATGACATGCACACGTGCACCGCAGCATGAGGACGTCACATGACAGTACTCATGCACCGCAACAAGAGGGCGTCACATGAAAGTACACGCGTGCGCTGTAACATAAGGGCATCACATGTTATTCGTGTGCATCGCAGCATGAGGGCGTCACATGACATTGCACGCGGGCACCGCAGCATTAGGGTGTCACATGGCATTGTACGCATGCACCGCAGCATGAGGACGTCACATGACATTACATGTGCACCGCAACAAGAGGGCGTCACATGAAAAGTACACGCGTGCGCCGCAGCAAGAGGACGTCACATGACATGCACACGTGCACCGCAACAAGAGTGCGTCACATGAAAGTACACGCGCGCGCTGCAACATAAGGGCATCACATGTTATTGTGTGCATCGCAGCATGAGGGCGTCACATGACATTGCACACGTGCACCGCAGCATGAGGACGTCACATGACATTACACATACATGTGACGCCCTCATGCTGCGGTGCACGTGTGTACTTACATGTGACGCACTCTTGTTGCGGTGCAAGTACACACGTGCACCGCAGCATGAGGGCGTCACATGACATTACATGCGTGCACCGCAGCATGAGGGCATTAGTAATGGTGATGCGCTGGAATCTCTGGCACTCGCTTAACATGAGACACGATTAAACCTACTCACCTTCAGGAATTTGTAGAGCAGGAATGTGAACCAGTTGGTCAGCATCTTCTCTGCAACCGACTCCGTCCTGAGGAGACAGGAGACAACGCGTCCTGCTAACCATGAAGGAGGGAATTGGCCTCAAGGGATGGATCGGACCCGCAGGGAGATGGAGGTGGCCTCACAAAATGGATGTACGGGAAGCTGTGGGAGGTGGCCTCACAAAATGGATGCGGAGCTGTGGGAGGTGGCCTCGCGGGATGGACGGGAAGCCGTGGGAGGTGGCCTCGCGGGATGGACGGGAAGCCGTGGGAGGTGGCCTCGCGGGATGGACGGGAAGCCGTGGGAGGTGGCCTCGCGGATGGACGGGAAGCCGTGGGAGGTGGCCTCGCGGGATGGACGGGAAGCCGTGGGAGGTGGCCTCGCGGGATGGACGGGAAGCCGTGGGAGGTGGCCTCGCGGGATGGACGGGAAGCCGTGGGAGGTGGCCTCGCGGGATGGACGGGAAGCCGTGGGAGGTGGCCTCGCGGGATGGACGGGAAGCCGTGGGAGGTGGCCTCACAAAATGGATGTATGGGAAGCTGTGGGAGGTGGCCTCACAAGATGGACGGGAAGCCGTGGGAGGTGGCCTCGCGGGATGTACGGGAAGCTGTGGTAGGTGGCCTCATAAAATGGATGTACGGGAAGCTGTGGGAGGTGGCCTCACAAGATGGACGGGAAGCCGTGGGAGGTGGCCTCGCGGGATGGACGGGAAGCCGTGGGAGGTGGCCTCGCGGGATGGACGGGAAGCCGTGGGAGGTGGCCTCGTGGGATGGACGGGAAGCCGTGGGAGGTGGCCTCACGGGATGGACGGGAAGCCGTGGGAGGTGGCCTCACGGGATGGATGGGAACCTGTGGGAGGTGGCCTCACGGGATGGACGGGAACCAGTGGGAGGTGGCCTCACGGGATGGGCGGGAAGCCATGGGAGACAGCCTCACGGGATGGACGGGAAGCAGTGGGAGGTGGCCTCACAGGAAGGAAGTGGTGCTGTGGGAGATGGCCTCACACGGTGGATGTGAAGCTGTGGAAGGTGGCCTAACGGGATTGACGCGGAGCTGTGGGAGGTAGCCTCACGGGATGGATGCAGAGTTGTGGGAGGTGGCCTCACGGGATGGATGTAGAACTGTGGGAGGTGGCCTCACGGGATGGATGCAGAGCTGTGGGAGGTGGCCTCACGGGATGGATGCAGCGCTGTGGCAGGTGGTCTCACGGGATGGATGTGGAGCTGTGGGAGGTGGCCTCACGGGATGGACGCGGAGCTGTGGGAGGTGGCCTCACAGGATGGACGCAGAGGTGTGGGTGGTGGCCTCACAGGATGGACGCGGAGCTGTGGGTGGTGGCCTCACGGGATGGACGCGGAGCTGTGGGAGGTGGCCTCACAGGATGGACGCAGAGGTGTGGGTGGTGGCCTCACAGGATGGACGCGGAGCTGTGGGTGGTGGCCTCACGGGATGGACGCGGAGCTGTGGGAGGTGGCCTCACAGAATAGAAGCGGAGCGGCAGCCTCTCACCTGCGCAGCAGCAGCTTGGGATGGTTCTTGCTCTCCAGGTTCTTCTCAATCAGGTCGCTCAGCAGCTGTTTGAGCAGGACGGTAGCGTACTCCATGCGACCCTGCAGTGTTACCATGGTAAGAGAAGCCACATTCCCACGATCCCTCATTGAAAAGCTGCGCTGACTCTCCAGGGTATGAATGAACGTCAGCAGGAAGGTCTTATTATTCAGGAGTTGCCCGAACAACCGCAGCGCCTTCTCCACATTCGGAGGGATCTGAAGCGAAAAACCAGAGACTTAATCAAACGCAACCCTCATGTCATGGACTAGAGAAGAGGACAACGCGGACAGGAAGGTGGAAACAGGAGCCCAAGCTCATCATGTGGCGGGGGGCAGGCTCTTTACATGGTGTGGAGGGGGGGCCAGGCTCTTCATACGGCGGGGCGGGGGGCAGGCTCTTTCCACGGCGGGCGGGCTCTTTATATGGTGTGCGGGGGCAGGCTCTTCATACGGTGTGGAGGGGGGGGGAAGGCTCTTCATACGGCGGGGAGGGGGGCAGGCTCTTTACATGGTGTGCGGGGGCAGGCTCTTCATATGGTGGGGAGGGGGCAGGCTCTTCATACGGCGGGAAGGGGGGCAGGCTCTTCATACGGCGGGGAGGGGGGGCAGACTCTTCATACGGCGGGGAGGGGGGGCAGACTCTTCATACGGCGGGGAGGGGGGCAGGCTCTACATACGGCGGGGAGGGGGCAGGCTCTACATACGGCGGGGAGGGGGCAGGCTCTTCATACGGCGGGGAGGGGGCAGGCTCTTCATACGGCGGGGAGGGGGCAGGCTCTACATACGGCGGGGAGGGGAGCAGGCTCTACATACGGTGGGGAGGGGGCAGGCTCTTGATATGGTGGGGAGGGGGCAGGCTCTACATACGGTGGGGAGGGGAGCAGGCTCTACATACGGCAGGGAGGGGAGCAGGCTCTACATACGGCGGGGAGGGGAGCAGGCTCTACATACGGCGGGGAGGGGAGCAGGCTCTACATACGGTGGGGAGGGGGCAGGCTCTTGATATGGTGGGGAGGGGGCAGGCTCTTCATACGGTGGGGAGGGGGGCAGGCTCTACATACGACGGGGAGGGGGCAGGCTCTACATACGGTGGGGAGGGGGCAGGCTCTTGATATGGGGGGAGGGGGCAGGCTCTTCATTCGGTGGGGAGGGGGGCAGGCTCTACATACGACGGGGAGGGGGCAGGCTCTACATACGGTGGGGAGGGGAGCAAGCTCTTCATACGGCGGGGAGGGGGCAGGCTCTACATACGGCGGGGAGGGCGGCAGGCTCTACATACGGCGGGGAGGGGGGCAGGCTCTACATACGGCGGGGAGGGGGCAGGCTCTTGATATGGTGGGGAGGGGGCAGGCTCTTCATTCGGTGGGGAGGGGGGCAGGCTCTACATACGACGGGGAGGGGGCAGGCTCTACATACGGTGGGGAGGGGAGCAAGCTCTTCATACGGCGGGGAGGGGGGCAGGCTCTACATACGGCGGGGAGGGCGGCAGGCTCTACATACGGCGGGGAGGGGGGCAGGCTCTACATACGGCGGGGAGGGCGGCAGGCTCTACATACGGCGGGGAGGGCGGCAGGCTCTTCATAGGGAGGGGCAGGCTCTTTACATGGTGTGGAAGGGGGGCAGGCTCTACGTACGGCGGGGAGGGGGCAAGCTCTTCATACGGTGGGGAGGGGGCAGGCTCTTGATACAGCGGGGAGGGGGTAGGCTTTTCATACGGCGGGGAGGGGGCAGGCTCTCCATACTGCGGGGAGGGGAGCAGGCTCTACATACGGCGGGGAGGGCGGCAGGCTCTTCATACGGCGGGGAGGTGGCAGGCTCTTCATACGGCGGGGAGGTGGCAGGCTCTTCATACGGCGGGGAGGGGGCAGGCTCTTCATACGGCGGGGAGGGGGGCAGGCTCTTCATACGGCGGGGTGGGGGGCAGGCTCTTCATACGGCGGGGTGGGGGGCAGGCTCTTTACATGGTGTGGAGGGGGGCAGGCCTCTACATTGTGTGGAGGGGCAGGCTCTACATACGGCGGGGAGGGGGTCAGGCTCTACATACGGTGGGGAGGGGGCAGGCTCTACATACGGTGGGGAGGGGGGCAGGCTCTACATACGGCAGGGAGGGAGGCAGGCTCTACATACGGCGGGGAGGGGGGTATCGCTCTACATACGGCGGGGAGGGGGGCAGGCTCTACATACGGCAGGGCGGGGGGGGCAGGCTCTTTACATGGTGTGGAGGGGGGCAGGCTATACATATGGCGGGGAGTGGGGCAGGCTCTACATACGGCAGGGAGTGGGGCAGGCTCTTGATATGGCGGGGAGGGGGGCAGGCTCTTGATACGATGGGGAGGGGGCAGGCTCTAAATACGGCGGGGAGGGGGGCAAGCTCTTCATACGGCAGGGAGGGGAGCAGGCTCTTCATACGGCGGGAAGGGGGGTAGGTGAGGTCGGAGGAACTCACATCCAGTTCCTTCAGTACAGGGTGATCCTCAATCCCGGGGAAGAGAACCCGCATGGCGTAGGTTTTGTAATCCAGGAAGGGGATCTTGACACCGTCCATGTTATTGGTCAGCTCGTTAATGTCCGTCTGAAGCTCTGCAAACGCTGCAGACAAAGGCTTGTTAGCCAGAACAATACAGAGCAATGCAACAGACAGCAATTCCTGTAACGCACAGCATTTGCACCACAGCAGTTTAGCACGGCTCAGCAAACACAGGCATGGAGCTCTGCAGGAGGAGGTGAGGACTCTGTAAACATGAGATGCACTGGGACAAAGCGCTCTGCAAACATGAGACAGTGCTCTGCAGGAAGAGGCAGGGCACAGCACTCCATTCATGAGACACCATGCTCTGCAGGAGAAGGTGGTGCACAGTGCGCTGCATACATGAGTCACGGCGCTCTGCATACATAGGACAGTGCTCTGCAGGAGGTGGGGCACAGCTCTCTGCATACATGAGACAGCGCTCTGAATACATGAGACAGTGCTCTGCAGGAGGTGGGGCACAGCACTCTGCATACATGAGACAGCGCTCTGAATACATGAGACAGTGCTCTGCAGGAGGTGGGGCACAGCGTCTTTATACATGAGAGTGCTTTGCAGGAGGTGGGGCAGAGCGCTCTGCATAATGAGACAGCGCTTTGCAGGAGGTGGGGCAGAGCGCTCTGCATAATGAGACAGCGCTTTGCAGGAGGTGGGGCAGAGCGCTCTGCATACATGAGACAGCGCTTTGCAGAAGGTGGGGCACAGAGCTCTGCAAGAAAGATTGTGGGGGGGGGGGGCACTGCAAAGGCCACTTTCCATTACTCGCTGCCAGGAAGGGGAAGCTCTCCAGGATTCCCAGCATCCCTCTCTCTTCAGGTCCGTGCGTGCACCCTGGTCTGCAAGGCTCACCTTCCTTGCACTCGAGGGCCACGCGTGACTCCAGGTTGTCCATCTGCATCTGGAGTCTCTTTAAGGTGCGGTCGGCGTCCCGCGTTTTCCGCTTGTAAGCGATGAGTACGGCAATGATGGCCAGAAGCAGGAGCCCTCCTCCAGCGCCAATCCCCACAATGGCCGGCAGGGTGAGCGAGCTGTCAGCATAGATCCGCAGGCTCCCCGGGGAGAACTCCAGCCCCCCCACCAGGATCTGCGCACAAGCATAAGGGAGGCAGCGGTTACAGAGAGCATTCCCTTTGGCCTCGTACAAGCCGTCACGCAGGCGGGACCCTCACTCACCGTAACGCGGTGCTCGCCCGTCTGGCTGGGAGAGTCACACACCAGCTGAGTGTCAGAGACGGTGAAGGAGCACGGCGTGTCCCCTATCAGCACTGTGTAGTTCAGCTTTCCGCCTCCGGGGGCAGCGGGCTGCAGGTTCCTCCCCTACAAGAAGCAGATGAAAAGATGGAGAGTTAGGGGGCGAGGCAAGGCGACACAGGGCGTTACAGGACAGGGCGACACAGGGCGACACAGGACAGGGCGACACAGGGCGTTACAGGACAGGGCGACACAGGGCGTTACAGGACAGGGCGACACAGGACGTTACAGGACAGGGCGACACAGGGCGTTACAGGACAGGGCGACACAGGGCGTTACAGGACAGGGCGACACAGGACGTTACAGGACAGGGCGACACAGGACGTTACAGGACAAGGCGACACAGGGCGTTACAGGACAGGGCGACACAGGGCGTTACAGGACAGGGCGACACAGGACAGGGCGTCACAGGGGATTACAGGACAGGGCGATACAGGGCGCTACAGTACAGGGCGTTACAGGACAGGGCAACACAGGGGGTTACAGGACAGGGCGACACAGGACAGGGCGACACAGGACAGGGCGACACAGGACAGGGCGACACAGGACAGGGCGTTACAGGACAGGGCGACACAGGGCGTTACAGGACAGGGCGACACAGGGCGTTACAGGACAGGGCGACACAGGGCGTTACAGGACAGGGCGACACAGGGCGTTACAGGACAGGGCGACACAGGGCGTTACAGGACAGGGCGTCACAGGGCGTCACAGGACAGGGCGTCACAGGACAGGGCGTAACAGGACAGGGCAACACTGGGGGTTACAGGACAGGGCGACACAGGACAGGGCGACACAGGACAGGGCGACACAGGGCGTTACAGGACAGGGCGACACAGGGCGTCACAGGACAGGGCGTCACAGGGCGTCACAGGACAGGGCGACACAGGGCGTTACAGGACAGGGCGTCACAGGACAGGGCGTCACAGGACAGGGCGTCACAGGACAGGGCGTCACAGGACAGGGCAACACAGGGGGTCACAGGACAGGGCGACACAGGACAGGGCGACACAGGACAGGGCGACACAGGACAGGGCGACACAGGACAGGGCGACACAGGACAGGGCGACACAGGACAGGGCGACACAGGGCAGGGCGACACAGGGCAGGGAGAAAAAGGGCAGGGAGGTACAGGGCAGGGAGATACAGGGCAGGGAGACGCAGGGCAGGGTGACGCAGGGCAGGGCGACGCAGGGCAGGGCGACGCAGGGCAGGGCGACACAGGGCAGGGAGATACAGGGCAGGAAGATACAGGGCAGGAAGATACAGGGCAGGGAGATGCAGGGCAGGGCGACGCAGGGCAGGGCGACGCAGGGCAGGGCGACGCAGGGCAGGGCGACACAGGGCAGGGTGATGCAGGGCAGGGTGATGCAGGGCAGGGAGATGCAGGGCAGGGAGATGCAGGGCAGGGAGATGCAGGGCAGGGTGATGCAGGGCAGGGTGATACAGGACAGGGCGATACAGGACAGGGCGATACAAGGCAGGGAGATACAGGGCAGGGCGATACAGGGCAGGGAGATACAGGGCAATGCAGGGCAGGGAGATACAGAGCAGGGCGATACAGGACAGGGCGATACAGGACAGGGCGATACAGGACAGGGCGATACAGGACAGGGCGATACAGGACAGGGCGATACAGGACAGGGCGATACAGGACAGGGTGATACAGAACAGGGCGATACAAGGCAGGGAGATACAGGGCAGGGCGATACAGGGCAGGGCGATACAAGGCAGGGCGATACAGGGAAGGGCGATACAGGGAAGGGCGATACAGGGAAGGGCGATACAGGGAAGGGCGATACAGGGCAAGGAGATACAGGGCAAGGAGATACAGGACAGGGAGATACAGGGCAGGGCGATACAGGGCAGGATGATACAGGGCAGGGCGATACAGGGCAGGATGATACAGAACAGGGCGATACAGGGCAGGGCGATGCAGGGCAGGGCAGGCGATACAGGGCAGGATGATACAGGACAGGGAGATACAGGACAGGGCGATGCAGGGCAGGGCAGGCGATACAGGGCAGGATGATACAGTGCAGGGATATACAGGGCAATACATACATAGTTACATAGGCTGAAAAAAGACATGCGTTCATCGGGTTCAGCCTCTCACACAACACCTACTGCTGTTGATCCAAAAGTAGGCAAAAAAAACAGTCTGATACAGGGCATTACAGGGCAGGGCGATACAGGGCAGGGTAATACAGGACAGGGAAGGGTGATACAGGGCAGGGCGATACAGGGCAGGGTGATACAGGGCAGGGCGACGCAGGGCAGGGCGACGCAGGGCAGGGAGATACAGGGCAGGAAGATACAGGGCAGGGAGATGCAGGGCAGGGAGATGCAGGGCAGGGTGATTCAGGGCAGGGTGATGCAGGGCAGGGTGATGCAGGGCAGGGTGATGCAGGGCAGGGAGACGCAGGGCAGGGAGATACAGGGCAATGCAGGGCAGGGAGATACAGGGCAATGCAGGGCAGGGAGATACAGAGCAGGGCGATACAGGACAGGGCGATACAGGACAGGGCGATACAGGACAGGGCGATACAGAACAGGGCGATACAAGGCAGGGAGATACAGGGCAGGGCGATACAGGGCAGGGCGATACAGGGCAGGGCGATACAGGGAAGGGCGATACAGGGAAGGGCGATACAGGGCAAGGAGATACAGGGCAAGGAGATACAGGACAGGGAGATACAGGGCAGGGCGATACAGGGCAGGATGATACAGGACAGGGCGATACAGGGCAGGATGATACAGGACAGGGCGATACAGGGCAGGGCGATGCAGGGCAGGGCAGGCGATACAGGGCAGGATGATACAGTGCAGGGATATACAGGGCAATACATACATAGTTACATAGGCTGAAAAAAGACATGCGTTCATCGGGTTCAGCCTCTCACACAACACCTACTGCTGTTGATCCAAAAGTAGGCAAAAAAAACAGTGATACAGGGCATTACAGGGCAGGGCGATACAGGGCAGGGAAGTGCGATACAGGGCAGGGCGATACAGGGCAGGGCGATACAGGGCAGGGAGATGCAGGGAAGGGCAATACAGGGCAGGGCGATACAGGGCAGGGTAATACAGGACAGGGAAGTGCGATACAGGGCAGGGCGATACAGGGCAGGGCGATACAGGGCAGGGAGATGCAGGGAAGGGCAATACAGGGCAGGGCGATACAGGGCAGGATGATACAGGGCAAGGAGATACAGGACAGGGCGATACAGGGCAGGGCGATACAGGACAGGGCGATACAGGACAGGGACGATACAGGACAGGGCAATACAGGACAGGGCGATACGAGGCAATGCAGGACAGGGAGATACAGGGCAGGGCGATACAGGGCAGGGCGATACAGGGCAGGGCGATACAGGGCAGGGCGATACAGGGCAGGGCGATACAGGGCAGGGCGATACAGGACAGGGCGATACAGGACAGGGCGATACAAGGCAATGCAGGACAGGGAGATACAGGACAGGGCGATACAGGGCAGGGCGATACAGGGCAGGATGATACAGTGCAGGGATATACAGGGCAATGCAGGGCAGTGCAATACATACCGATACAAGGCAGGGAGATACAGGGCAGGGCGATACAGGGCAGGGATAAACAGGGCAGGGATAAACAGGGCAGGGCGATACAGGGCAGGGCGATACAGGGCAGGGCGATACAGGGCAGGGAGATACAGGGCAGGGAGATACAGGGCAGGGAGATACAGGGCAGGGAGATACAGGGCAGGGAGATACAGGGCAGGGCGATACAGGGCAGGGCGATACAAGGCAGGGCGATACAGGGCAGGGTGATACAGGGCAGGGCAATGCAGGGCAGGGCGATACAGGGCAGGATGATACAGTGCAATACATACACAGTTACATAGGCTGAAAAAAAGACATGCGTTCATCACGTTGAGCCTCTCACACAACACCTACTGCTGTTGATCCAAAAGTAGGCAAAAAAAACAGTCTGATACAGGGCAGGGCGATACAGGGCGTTACAGTACAGGGAAGGACGATACAGGGCAGGGCAATGCAGGGCATGGCATTACATGTCCGGGCAGGCAGGGTGTTGCAAAGCAGGGCATTACAGGACAGGACAAGGCAGGGTGTTACAGGACAGTGTTACAGGACAGGGCGGGCAAGGCATTACAGGACAGGGAAGGCAGGGCTTTACAGGACGGCGTTACAGGACAGGACGGGCAAGGCATTACAGGACAGGGCAGGGAGGGCGTTACAGGGCATGGTGGGTGTTACAGGACAGGGAAGACAGAGTGTTACAGGACGGTGATACAGGACAGGGCAGCCGTTACAGGACAGGGAAGGCAGGGCGTTACTGGGCAGGGAAGGCAAGGCGTTACTGGACAGGGAGGGAGTTACAGGACAGGGAAGGCAGGGCGTTACAGGGCAGGTAGGGTGTTACAGGACAGTGCTATAGGACAGGGCGGGCAAGGCGTTACAGGACAGGGAAGGCAGGGCATTACAGGACAGGGCGGGCGTTACAGGACAGGGAAGGCAAGGCGTTACTGGACAGGGAGGGAGTTACAGGACAGGGAAGGCAGGGCGTTACAGGGCAGGTAGGGTGTTACAGGACAGTGCTATAGGACAGGGCGGGCAAGGCGTTACAGGACAGGGAAGGCAGGGCATTACAGGACAGGGCGGGCGTTACAGGACAGGGAAGGCAGGGCGTTACAGGACAGGGAAGGCAGGGCGGGCGTTACAGGACAGGGAAGGCAGGGTGTTACAGGACGGTGTTACAGGACAGGGCGGGCAAGGCGTTACTGGACAGGGAAGGCAGGGCGTTACAGGACAGGACAAGCATTACAGGACAGAGAAGGCAGGGTGTTACAGGACAGGGCAGGCAAAGCGTTACACGACAGGGAAGGCAGGGCGTTACAGGACAGGGCGGGCATTACAGGACAGGGCAGGGTGTTACAGGACGGTGTTACAAGACAGGGCGGGCAAGGCGTTACAGCGCAGGCAGGGTGCTACAAGGCAGAGCATGACAATAGATGGCAGGATGGGGCATTACAAGGTGGCGCATGGCATTACAGGGCTGGACCAATACACAGTGGGGCGAGGCATTAACACCTTGAGGATGACATGGGAGCCGGGCTTGATTTCTAGGATCCCGCTGGGCCCAAATGGCTCCCAGCTGGGGTTGGGGTAGTAGGTGAAGGCGCTGTAGTTCAGGCTTCTCAGGCTGCTGACATTGTCCAAGATGAAGCCAAACTCGTCGGGCTGCACACCCTGGTCTGGCGGCGTCCCGTCTGGGGGGAGGATCCCCGGGGCTTTGCACAGCATCAAGGTGTCATTCACAATGTGACACGTCTGTGGAACAAAGAGGACATCATGGAATCGCCACGTGGAGCACACGCATGTGACATGGCCCCCAGGCAACGAGGTGACACAACGAGGGACGCCAGGACATGATGCATATAGTGTCCCTCTGAGGATGGCAAATACTCCCACCACAATGTGTGCCAGGCCCTCTCTGTATAGTGACGCGGCGTACCAGGCCCTCTCTGTATAGGGACGCGGCGTACCAGGCCCTCTCTGTATAGGGACGCGGCGTACCAGGCCCTCTCTGTATAGGGACGCGGCGTGCCAGGCCCTCTCTGTATAGTGACGCGGCATACCAGGCCCTCTCTGTACAGGGACGCGGCGTACCAGGCCCTCTCTGTATAGGGACGCGGCGTACCAGGCCCTCTCTGTATAGGGACGCGGGGTACCAGGCCCTCTCTGTATAGGGATGAGGCGTACCAGGCCCTCTCTGTATAGGGATGCGGCGTACCAGGCCCTCTCTGTATAGGGACTCACATTGATGGTCTCTGTGCCAGAATACTTGGCTCGCACGCGTGGCTCCTGGATGGTCATTAGATGAGTGCCGGTAACGGTGATCCTGGTGCTGCCGCTGTAAAGAGAAAAGGTTAAAGGTGGTGGGAGGCGAGCGACCTGAAGAATCCCTTATTCACAGGCAGGGGGATTACGGAGAAGATACAGCAGCCATTCTTCAGAGTCACATGGTGGAAGAAGTCGTGCCGGGACGCCGGGACAGGAATGCAGCCACAGCCTGTGAGCATGAGCAGACCTGGCTAGATCTGAAGTGACACTGCTATCGGGGACGGAGAGGACACGACATAACATGCTCCATAAAGGAAGTCTCTCCATGTGCCAACGTTTGATGGAGATCCGGGATGGCGATATTCTGGATTTTCAACACGAAACAAAGAGGCGAGTATTTGCATTATCTTTCTTTAAGGCTTTTCACAGCAGCAAAGGTATAAAATACTGCATTCATATGAAAAACATGCAGCACACTGGGCCCAAAGTCTCTTCCACCAATCCCTAGCATGCAGTCCTAGAATAACGTCACTATGAGGCAGCCCATCCCCCTCTTTCTTTGCGGCTCTCCACTGTGAAAGATAAGTATTTCAGGTTCCCTTGTTTTCACTTGGGTTTTCTTGTTTAAATTTGCTGCCGTTCGTGTTTCTCTCGCGTTGCCGGCACTTCCCTCAGTGACGCAGATTGGGTTTAATAATCTCCTGGCGGATTGTGGCATCAGGTTTATTGTTGCGCGTGGCAGCCGGGCCGTCCCTGCCTCGCAGCGGTGCACGATTCCATGTGACGTCATGCGGGAATCTCACGCCGGCATTTTAAATACTGTGTGCGACGTTGCAGTTTGCTTCTGCTTTTTATAAAACTGTAATAGGTCTCTCTCCAAGGCCGTAGACGCTCCCCTTCTCCCTCAGGGGAGTCTGATGCAAGTAAGACATCTCTCTCAGTGCCCAGTTTAACCCTGGCCTTACCATCCGTTCCATTGGCTGCCTCTGAGGCCCTGACATTGTCCGCTACGGACATCATCCACTCGGCCTTTGCATCAGGCCTCTCAGTTATCCAGTCCACTGCCGACCTCATCTGCGTGACCCTGATGTGATCCCCCATGGACCAGTCTGATCCTCCACTATCACGGTCTGGTAAGGTGACATGTAAAGCTAAACATACAGTTAGAGGGACTCTCAACCCCACACCACTGCTTCATGAGAACCGCGAGCCACAAACTCGCCAACAACTAACTCCAATAAAAAAATTGAAGTTTACAGATGACTCAGAGGTTGTTTTATACAACTGGCTTCCCTTTAGATGGTGAGGCTGAGGACGACGACAGGGTAGTATACCTACATGTCCCCAAAGGTGACCTTTTAGAAACTAATGATTTAATGTCTGACCTGGTCCCTCTTCCCACCCTGACTCCAAGTTATTGGACCGCCAAGGTCTCCCGCTATTGGAACCTGAGGAATCAGCCCATCCTCCGTCTGCTGACTGAACCGCTAGGCCCCATATCGAGCGTTCTCTGGACGCCAGACTTTGATGCGCATTTGATAAATCCACTCAAATTGCGCGCCGAATGTCTAAGACCGACCACCAAATGGAAAACCTGTCTCACCCCGACAGGGGATCCCAGAATCCTTGAATTTTTAGCTGACTCCGAGTTCAACTCCAAACGTGGCCTTGACTTGGCCTTCCAAAATTTGTCATGATAAACTCCTTGACATTAGGCCCCCCCACCTGTCTTTATCAGCGGGTGGATGATGCAATAGAAGGCGGCACTCCACTGACGGGAATAAGTTAAAGGCTGGGTTGTGAGAGTCATCAGTCATGTTGGCAATACCAACGCATCTATTGCTGCTGATCAACAAAGTTCTCCGGCGTATTGACCCGAAATTTGCATCAATGGCATCCATTGACCATGCAAGTGATGCCGCAGGCATGCTACTCGGGCCCCCTGCTTTGTTAGGCTGCGGTCACACGAGCGCACGGATTGCGCAGTGTGTCCGTTGAAACAGATGAGATTATGGTTACATATAGGGATGCACCGATACTATTACTAGTATCGTTATAGGTGCCGATACTGCTGTTTGCACGAGTACTTGGTACTCGTGCAAAAGGCCTGATACACCCCCCCAATACAGCGCTGGGCCTGCTTGCCGGTATCCGCGGGGCTGGGGAAGCTGGCCGCATGCATGATACTCACCCATCCTGAGGTCCGTTCACACGGCCTCCGGCGCTTCTGTGACGCTGCCTCTCAGCTGGAGGCAGTGTCACAGAAGCACCGGCGGCCACGTGATTGCGCCACAGCAGCACGACCGGACCTCAGGATGGGTGAGTATCGCTGCCGCCGGAAGGGAACGCTGGCCGCGTGATTTTCATGCATGCGGCCAGCTTCCCCAGCGTATAGGTGAGCGCTGGGGCATATCCATATGAGCTGGGGCATATCCATGTGACCTGGGGCAATTCCATATGAGCTGTGGCATTTCCATAAGAGCTGGGGCAATATCCATATGAGCTGGGGCAATATGCATATGAGCTGGGGCATTTCCATATGAGCTGGGGCATTTCCATAAGAGCTGGGGCAATATCCATATGAGCTGGGGCAATATCCATATGAGCTGGGGCATTTCCACATGAGCTGGGGCATTTCCACATGAGCTGGGGCATATCCACATGAGCTGGGGCAATATCCATATGAGCTGGGGCATATCCATATGAGCTGGGGCATTTCCACATGAGCTGGGGCATTTCCACATGAGCTGGGGCATATCCACATGAGCTGGGGCATATCCACATGAGCTGGGGCAATATGCATATGAGCTGGGGCAATATGCATATGAGCTGGGGCATTTCCATATGAGCTGGGGCAATATCCATATGAGCTGGGGCAATATCCATATGAGTTGGGGGCATATCCATGTGAGCTGGGGCATATCCATATGAGCTGGGGCATTTCCACATGAGCTGGGGCATATCCACATGAGCTGGGGCAATATGCATATGAGCTGGGGCAATATGCATATGAGCTGGGGCATTTCCATATGAGCTGGGGCAATATCCATATGAGCTGGGGCATTTCCATGTGAGCTGGGGGCATATCCATGTGAGCTGTGGGCATATCCATGTGAGCTGTGGGCATTTCCATGTGAGCTGGGGGCATATCCATATGAGCTGGGGCAATATGCATATGAGCTGGGGCATTTCCATATGAGCTGTGGCATTTCCATATGAGCTGGGGCATTTCCATATGAGCTGGGGCATTTCCATATGAGCTGGGGCAATATCCATATGAGCTGGGGCAATATCCATATGAGCTGGGGGCATATCCATATGAGCTGTGGCATTTCCATATGAGCTGGGGCATTTCCATATGAGCTGTGGCATTTCCATATGAGCTGGGGCATTTCCATATGAGCTGTGGCATTTCCACATGAGCTGTGGCATTTCCACATGAGCTGTGGCATTTCCACATGAGCTGGGGCAATATGCATATGAGCTGGGGCATTTCCATATGAGCTGGGGCATTTCCATAAGAGCTGGGGCATTATCCATATGAGCTGGGGCAATATCCATATGAGCTGGGGCAATATCCATATGAGCTGGGGGCATATCCATGTGAGCTGGGGCATATCCATATGAGCTGGGGCATTTCCACATGAGCTGGGGCATATCCACATGAGCTGGGGCAATATGCATATGAGCTGGGGCAATATGCATATGAGCTGGGGCATTTCCATATGAGCTGGGGCATTTCCATATGAGCTGGGGCAATATCCATATGAGTTGGGGGCATATCCATGTGAGCTGGGCATATCCACATGAGCTGGGGCATTTCCACATGAGCTGGGGCATATCCACATGAGCTGGGGCAATATGCATATGAGCTGGGGCAATATGCATATGAGCTGGGGCATTTCCATATGAGCTGAGGCAATATCCATATGAGCTGGGGCATTTCCATGTGAGCTGGGGGCATATCCATGTGAGCTGGGGGCATTTCCATGTGAGCTGAGGGCATTTCCATGTGAGCTGGGGGCATATCCATGTGAGCTGTGGGCATATCCATGTGAGCTGTGGGCATTTCCATGTGAGCTGGGGCATATCCATATGAGCTTGGGCAATATCCATATGAGCTGGGGCAATATCCATATGAGCTGGGGCAATATCCATATGAGCTGGGGGCATATCCATATGAGCTGTGGCATTTCCATATGAGCTGGGGCATTTCCATATGAGCTGTGGCATTAACACATGAGCTGTGGCATTTCCACATGAGCTGGGGCAATATGCATATGAGCTGTGGCATTTCCATATGAGCTGGGGCATTTCCATATGAGCTGGGGCAATATCCATATGAGCTGGGGCAATATCCATATGAGCTGGGGCAATATCCATATGAGTTGGGGGCATATCCATGTGAGCTGGGGCAATTCCATCTGAGCTGGGGCATTTCCACATGAGCTGGGGCATATCCACATGAGCTGGGGCAATATGCATATGAGCTGGGGCAATATGCATATGAGCTGGGGCATTTCCATATGAGCTGGGGCATTTCCATATGAGCTGGGGCATATCCATATGAGCTGGGGCATTTCCATATGAGCTGGGGCAATATGCATATGAGCTGGGGCATTTCCATATGAGCTGGGGCATATCCATATGAGCTGGGCATTTCCATGTGAGGCTGGGGGCAATATCCATGAGAGCTGGAGTCAAGCTACATGTGAGCTGGGGGCATTCTGTATATATATATATATATATATATATCTCGGGGGGGGGTATATACATGTGAGCTGGGGCATTTTTATATGAGGTCTGTTCTTATTGGAAAGCGTCACATGACATAAAATAAAAGTATCGGTACTCGGTATCGGTGAGTACTTTTAAAAAGTATCGGTACTCGGTCTTAAAAAAGTGGTATCGGTGCATTCCTAGATACATAGTATTACACAGGCTGAAAAAAGACATGCGTCCATCGGGTTCAGCTTCTCACACATCGCCTACTGCTGTTGATCCAAAAGAAGCAAAAAACCCCCAGTCTGAAATGCTCGCCAATATGCAACATACTGGGAAAAAATTCCTTCTTGCCCCCAGATGGCGTCAGATTCTCCTTGGATCAAGGAGCTTTTACCCACATATTAAATATTATAACCCTTAATATTCTGTGTCTGCAGGAAGTCATCCAGTCGCTTTTTAAAAGTCTGTAAAGACTCTGACCCAACCACCTCAACAGGCAGAGAATTCCACAGCTTTATTGTTCTCACCGTAAAATAACCCTTCCTATGCTTTAAGCTAAATTTTCTTTCTTCCAGTCTAAATGGATGACCCCTTGTCCTGTGTATAGTCCTGTTAATGAATAGGTTATCAGACAATGGTTGATAATGGCCCCGTATATATTTATATAAGGTTATCAGACCCCTCCAAGGCCCCGTATATATTTATATAAGGTTATCAGATCCCCTCTGAGGCCCCGTATATATTTATATAAAGTTATCAGACCCCTCTGAGGCCCCGTATATATTTATATAAAGTGATCAGACCCCTCTGAGGCCCCGTATATATTTATATAAAGTGATCAGACCCCTCTGAGGCCCCGTATATATTTATATAAAGTTATCAGACCCCTCTGAGGCCCCGTATATATTTATATAAAGTTACCAGATCCCTCTGAGGCCCCGTATATATTTATATAAAGTTAATAGAGCCCTCCAAGGCCCCGTATATATTTATATAAAGTTATCAGACCCCTCTGAGGCCCCGTATATATTTATATAAAGTTATCAGATCCCTCTAAGGCCCCGTATATATTTATATAAAGTTATCAGACCCCTCTGAGGCCTTGTATATATTTATATAAAGTTATCAGATCCCTCTGAGGCCCCGTATATATTTATATAAAGTTATCAGACCCCTCTGAGGCCTCGGATATTTATATAAAGTTTTCAGATCCCTCTAAGGCCCCGTATATATTTATATAAAGTTATCAGATCCCTCAGAGGCCCCGTATATATTTATATAAAGTTATCAGACCCATCTGAGGCCCCGTATATATTTATATAAAGTTATCAGACCCCTCTGAGGCCTCGGATATTTATATAAAGTTATCAGATCCCTCTGAGGCCTCGTATATATTTATATAAAGTTATCAGATCCCTCTGAGGCCCGTATATATTTATATAAAGTTATCAGATCCCTCTGAGGCCCCGTATATATTTATATAAAGTAATCAGATCCCTCTAAGGCCCCGTATATATTTATATAAAGTTATCAGATCCCTCTGAGGCCCGTATATATTTATATAAAGTTATCAGACCCCTCTGAGGCCCCGTATATATTTATATAAAGTTATCAGACCCCTCTGAGGCCTCGTATATATTTATATAAAGTTATCAGATCCCTCTGAGGCCCCATATATATATATATATAAAGTTATCAGATCCCTCTGAGGCCCCGTATATATTTATATAAAGTTATCAGATCCCTCTGAGGCCTCGTATATATTTATATAAAGTTATCAGATCCCTCTGAGGCCCCGTATATATTTATATAAAGTTATCAGATCCCTCTGAGGCCCCGTATATATTTATATAAAGTTATCAGATCCCTCTGAGGCCCGTATATATTTATATAAAGTTATCAGATCCCTCTGAGGCCCCGTATATATTTATATAAAGTTATCGGATCCCTCTAAGGCCTCGTATATATTTATATAAAGCTATCAGATCCCTCTGAGGCCCCGTATATATTTATATAAAGTTATCAGATCCCTCTGAGGCCCCGTATATATTTATATAAAGTTATCGGATCCCTCTAAGGCCTTGTATATATTTATATAAAGTTATCAGATCCCTCTGAGGCCTCGGATATTTATATAAAGTTATCAGACACCCGTCTCTGCCCTTTTTCTAGCTCTAGAATAGCCTTTCTTAAGACCGGTGCCCAAAATCGCACGGCATATTCAAGGTACGTCTGACCATTGATTTATACAGAGGCAAAATTGGGTTTTCATGGCGAGAGTGAACTCCCCTTTTAATGCCAATACCTTGCTGGCCTTGGCGGCTGCTGTTTGACATTGCACATTGTTACTTAGTTTGAAGTCTATGATTATTCCCAAATCCTTCTCCTGCTTGGATTTCCCTAACTCCGTACCATTTAGGGTATAAATTACTTGTGTGTCTTCACTCCAAAGTGCATAACTTTACATTTATCTAGATTAAATCTCATCTGCCATTTAAGTGCCCAGTCCCCCAATCTATCTAAATCCCTCTGCAGCGAAGTAACATCCTGCTCACATTGTATCACCTGCACATACTGTAACATCCTGCTCACATTGTATCACCTGCACATACTGTAACATCCTGCTCACATTGTATCACCTGCACATACTGTAACATCCTGCTCACATTGTATCACCTGCACATACTGTAACATCCTGCTCACATTGTATCACCTGCACATACTGTAACATCCTGCTCACATTGTATCACCTGCACATACTGTAACATCCTGCTCACATTGTATCACCTGCACATACTGTAACATCCTGCTCACATTGTATCACCTGCACATACTGTAACATCCTGCTCACATTGTATCACCCTGCACATACTGTAACATCCTGCTCACATTGTATCACCTGCACATACTGTAACATCCTGCTCACATTGTATCACCTGCACATACTGTAACATCCTGCTCACATTGTATCACCTGCACATACTGTAACACCCTGCTCACATTGTATCACCTGCACATACTGTAACATCCTGCTCACATTGTATCACCCTGCACATACTGTAACATCCTGCTCACATTGTATCCACCTGCACATACTGTAACACCCTGCTCACATTGTATCACCTGCACATACTGTAACATCCTGCTCACATTGTATCACCTGCACATACTGTAACACCCTGCTCACATTGTATCACCTGCACATACTGTAACATCCTGCTCACATTGTATCACCCTGCACATACTGTAACATCCTGCTCACATTGTATCACCTGCACATACTGTAACACCCTGCTCACATTGTATCACCTGCACATACTGTAACATCCTGCTCACTGTATCACCTGCACATACTGTAACATCCTGCTCACATTGTATCACCTGCACATACTGTAACATCCTGCTCACATTATATCACCTGCACATACTGTAACACCCTGCTCACATTGTATCACCTGCACATACTGTAACACCCTGCTCACATTGTATCACCTGCACATACTGTAACACCCTGCTCGCATTGTATCACCTGCACATACTGTAACACTCTGCTCACATTGTATCACCTGCACATACTGTAACATCCTGCTCACATTGTATCACCTGCACATACTGTAACATCCTGCTCACATTGTATCACCTGCACATACTGTAACATCCTGCTCACATTGTATCACCTGCACATACTGTAACATCCTGCTCACATTGTATCACCTGCACATACTGTAACATCCTGCTCACATTGTATCACCTGCACATACTGTAACATCCTGCTCACATTGTATCACCTGCACATACTGTAACATCCTGCTCACATTGTATCATCCTGCACATACTGTAACACCCTGCTCACATTGTATCACCTGCACATACTGTAACATCCTGCTCACATTGTATCACCTGCACATACTGTAACATCCTGCTCACATTGTATCACCTGCACATACTGTAACATCCTGCTCACATTGTATCACCTGCACATACTGTAACATCCTGCTCACATTGTATCACCTGCACATACTGTAACATCCTGCTCACATTGTATCACCTGCACATACTGTAACACTCTGCTCACATTGTATCACCCTGCACATACTGTAACATCCTGCTCACATTGTATTACCTGCACATACTGTAACATCCTGCTCACATTGTATCACCCTGCACATACTGTAACATCCTGCTCACATTGTATCACCTGCACATACTGTAACATCCTGCTCACACTGTATCACCTGCACATACTGTAACATCCTGCTCACATTGTATCACCTGCACATACTGTAACACCCTGCTCACATTGTATCACCTGCACATACTGTAACATCCTGCTCACATTGTATCACCTGCACATACTGTAACACTCTGCTCACATTGTATCACCCTGCACATACTGTAACATCCTGCTCACATTGTATCACCTGCACATACTGTAACATCCTGCTCACATTGTATCACCTGCACATACTGTAACACCCTGCTCACATTGTATCACCTGCACATACTGTAACATCCTGCTCACACTGTATCACCTGCACATACTGTAACATCCTGCTCACACTGTATCACCTGCACATACTGTAACATCCTGCTCACATTGTATCACCTGCACATACTGTAACATCCTGCTCACATTGTATCACCTGCACATACTGTAACATCCTGCTCACATTGTATCACCTGCACATACTGTAACACCCCTGCTCACATTGTATCACCTGCACATACTGTAACATCCTGCTCACATTGTATCACCTGCACATACTGTAACATCCTGCTCACATTGTATCACCTGCACATACTGTAACATCCTGCTCACATTGTATCACCTGCACATACTGTAACATCCTGCTCTCACATTGTATCACCTGCACATACTGTAACATCCTGCTCACATTGTATCACCTGCACATACTGTAACACCCTGCTCACATTGTATCACCTGCACATACTGTAACATCCTGCTCACATTGTATCACCTGCACATACTGTAACATCCTGCTCACATTGTATCACCTGCACATACTGTAACATCCTGCTCACATTGTATCACCTCGTGCATACTGTAACATCCTGCTCACATTGTATCACCTGCACATACTGTAACATCCTGCTCACATTGTATCACCTGCACATACTGTAACATCCTGCTCACATTGTATCACCTGCACATACTGTAACATCCTGCTCACATTATATCACCTGCACATACTGTAACATCCTGCTCACATTGTATCACCTGCACATACTGTAACATCCTGCTCACATTGTATCACCTGCACATACTGTAACATCCTGCTCACATTGTATCACCTGCACATACTGTAACACCCTGCTCACATTGTATCACCTGCACATACTGTAACATCCTGCTCACATTGTATCACCTGCACCTACTGTAACATCCTGCTCACATTGTATCACCTGCACATACTGTAACATCCTGCTCACATTGTATCACCTGCACATACTGTAACACCCTGCTCACATTGTATCACCTGCACATACTGTAACACCCTGCTCACATTGTATCACCTGCACATACTGTAACATCCTGCTCACATTGTATCACCCTGCACATACTGTAACACCTGCTCACATTGTATCACCTGCACATACTGTAACATCCTGCTCACATTGTATCACCTGCACATATACTGTAACACCTGCTCACATTGTATCACCCTGCACATACTGTAACATCCTGCTCACATTGTATCACCTGCACATACTGTAACATCCTGCTCACACTGTATCACCTGCACATACTGTAACATCCTGCTCACATTGTATTACCTGCACATACTGTAACATCCTGCTCACATTGTATCACCTGCACATACTGTAACACCTGCTCACATTGTATCACCTGCACATACTGTAACATCCTGCTCACATGTATCACCTGCACATACTGTAACATCCTGCTCACATTGTATCACCTGCACATACTGTAACATCCTGCTCACACTGTATCACCTGCACATACTGTAACATCCTGCTCACATTGTATCACCTGCACATACTGTAACATCCTGCTCACATTGTATCACCTGCACATACTGTAACATCCTGCTCACATTGTATCACCTGCACATACTGTAACACCTGCTCACATTGTATCACCTGCACATACTGTAACATCCTGCTCACATTGTATCACCTGCACATACTGTAACATCCTGCTCACATTGTATCACCTGCACATACTGTAACACCCTGCTCACATGTATCACCTGCACATACTGTAACATCCTGCTCACATTGTATCACCTGCACATACTGTAACACCCTGCTCACATTGTATCACCTGCACATACTGTAACATCCTGCTCACATTGTATCACCTGCACATACTGTAACATCCTGCTCACATTGTATCACCTGCACATACTGTAACATCCTGCTCACACTGTATCACCTGCACATACTGTAACATCCTGCTCACATTGTATCACCTGCACATACTGTAACATCCTGCTCACATTGTATCACCTGCACATACTGTAACACCCTGCTCACATTGTATCAACCTGCACATACTGTAACATCCTGCTCACATTGTATCACCTGCACATACTGTAACATCCTGCTCACATTATATCACCTGCACATACTGTAACACCCTGTTCACATTGTATCACCTGCACATACTGTAACACTCTGCTCACATTGTATCACCTGCACATACTGTAACACCCTGCTCGCATTGTATCACCTGCACATACTGTAACACTCTGCTCACATTGTATCACCTGCACATACTGTAACATCCTGCTCACATTGTATCACCTGCACATACTGTAACATCCTGCTCACATTGTATCACCTGCACATACTGTAACATCCTGCTCACATTGTATCACCTGCACATACTGTAACATCCTGCTCACATTGTATCACCTGCACATACTGTAACATCCTGCTCACATTGTATCACCTGCACATACTGTAACACTCTGCTCACATTGTATCACCCTGCACATACTGTAACATCCTGCTCACATTGTATCACCTGCACATACTGTAACACCCTGCTCACATTGTATCACCTGCACATACTGTAACATCCTGCTCACATTGTATCACCTGCACATACTGTAACATCCTGCTCACATTGTATCACCTGCACATACTGTAACACTCTGCTCACATTGTATCACCTGCACATACTGTAACATCCTGCTCACATTGTATCACCTGCACATACTGTAACATCCTGCTCACATTGTATCACCTGCACATACTGTAACATCCTGCTCACATTGTATCACCTGCACATACTGTAACATCCTGCTCACATTGTATCACCTGCACATACTGTAACATCCTGCTCACATTGTATCACCTGCACATACTGTAACATCCTGCTCACATTGTATCACCTGCACATACTGTAACATCCTGCTCACATTGTATCACCTGCACATACTGTAACATCCTGCTCACATTGTATCACCTGCACATACTGTAACACCTGCTCACATTGTATCACCTGCACATACTGTAACATCCTGCTCACATTGTATCACCTGCACATACTGTAACACTCTGCTCACATTGTATCACCTGCACATACTGTAACATCCTGCTCACATTGTATCACCTGCACATACTGTAACATCCTGCTCACATTGTATCACCTGCACATACTGTAACATCCTGC